>JAQMYF010000027.1:18149383-18177894 GCA_030014195.1 Neosilurus mollespiculum
CTGGTTCATGAGGATCAGTCCTACTGTGTACCAGACAGATCCATCACGGACAATCTGTTTTTAATCAGAGACATTATTGACATATCTGACAAATACATGTGGGACTGTTGTCACTCTCAGTTGTCACTAGACCAAGAAAAAGCTTTTGATCGAGTAGAACATGACTACTTTTTTAAAGTTCTTAAAAGTTTTGGGTTTGGAGAAACTTTTATTTCATGGATTAAACTTCTGTATACTGACGCCTCGGTCATGGTTAAGGTGGGAGGTGGACTGAGCTGTCTGATACCTGTACAGGGGGGTATCAGACAGGGATGTCCGCTCTCTGGTCAGCTATACAGTTTCGCTATCGAACCTCTTCTCAGCAGACTGAGAAGAGAACTAAGTGGCTTTAGCACCCCAGGTGACCCTACAGGAGGAAAATTCACAGTGTCTGCATATGCAGACGATGTCACAGTTTTTATCACACAACGAGAAGACATAGCAAGACTCAACACCATTTGAACCATGTACGAGAAAGCGTCATCAGCCAAAGTCATCTGGGGAAAGAGTGAGGGACTCCTCATAAGTGGGTGGGAGAACTCGGGACCACCACAAATCCCAGGTAGCTTACAGTGGAGGAAAGATGGGATGAAGTTTCTCGGTGTGTTTTTAGGGACAGAAGCTTTTAAGAAAAAGAACTGGGAGGGTATGCTGAAGAAGGTGGTCGCCAAGCTGTCGCAATGGAGTTGGGTTTCGTCCCAGCTGTCCTACAGGGGGAAGATCCTGGTAACAAACAACCTGGCTGCCTCCACCCTGTGGCATAAACTCAGTGTCCTAGAACCACCTACACATCTTATACAAGAAATGCAGAGGAGATTGGCGAACTTTTTCTGGTCGGGCCAACACTGAACTAAGGCACCTGTACTCTACCAGTACAAGAAGGGGGACAGGGCCTGATCGACATACACAGCCGGATCGCCACATTCCGTCTACAGGCAGTGCCAAAGCTGCTATACAGTGAAGATGTGGCATGGAAAAAACAGCAAACGCATTCTTCAGGAAGGTGGAGGACCTCGGCTACACCCAGCAGCTGCTCCTCGTGAACACAGAACAGATGAAGTTGGGAAGCCTTCCCACCTTCTACCAGTCGATGCTGAGAACATGGCGGAGGGTGTTCACCGTTCACAGGAGTCTCTCTCAGCCAGAGAAGTGGATCTTCAGGGAAACCCTGTTGTACAACCCATGGATCACATCAAGAATGCTTAACTCAGCAAGTGTACAGACCTCTCTGCACATGAGTGGATGTACAACACTGGCCCAGCTGAGAGACGGTGCTGGGCAGAAAACGATGGCCTTCATAAGAAATGTCACTGGCTTACAGTCCCCTCGCTTAGCAGAAAGGTTCATCAATGAACTCCAAGGGGCGCTACCAGAGAGCTGCGTAGAAGCCTTAGAGAGGACTGATAGAGGGACAAGAGGCCACAACAGCGACCCCCCCCACCCAGCACCGTTTCAGCAGAAGTGGAACAACCATGAGAAGAGGATGGGAACACGCTTCTCTCGTTCTGCACTCCAGCGCTCGGGAATTTCAAAAGCCTGTCCAAGAAGGCTTTGTACACCACGTGTGTGAAAGTGACTTATCAGGTGGCACTGAGAGGGCTGAAGGCCTCAGGATGGTCAGGTTTGTTTGGACCAGGCTTCTCCATGAAAGGACGCTGGCGAACCCTGTACAAACCTCCAATAGAGCAACGAACAGGTGATCTACAGTGGAGAATCATCCACAAAATCATAGCAACAAACAGACACGTGGCCCACCGGAATGCTCTTTCTGTGGTCAGGACAAAGATGTAGAGCACCTGTTCCTGAACTGCGGCCGGCTGGGGAAGGTGTGGTTTAGGGCTCTAGGGGAGGAGTTCTCAACCGAAACTTTTATTGGTGGTCCTAAGTATAGTGTTGCTAGGAAAGGTAGAGTTTGTCTACTGAATTTTTTATCTGGTTTAGCCAAACTAGCAATTTGGAAAACCAAGAAGAATAACACGCTAGGCACCGGGACAACAGATGTGGTGGCTATGACGAGGGGGATGTTGGCTGCAAGACTTAAACTTGAACATACGTACTATGATGTAATCAGTGATGTTCACAAGTTTGGTGCAGTGTGGGGAATATCAGATGCCCTCTGTGAGATAAGTGAAGATGGTGAACTGATTTTTAATTTTCTAATCATTCACACCTCTTATGCCTCACTGTTCTTACAGTTGTTATATTTGTAATAATTGTATTACTTTTTTATTCTTTTTGTTATTTTATCATTCATGAAAAATTCAGAAAACGTTTTATTTTTTTAATTTTATTTTTATTTTTTTTGCTGTTTTATACTTGAATTTTGTCCCTTTTAAGATCTTTTAGAAACAACATATATTTATCAACTCGTTGAATTTGCACATTTTTTAGTGATATTTATATAATGTTTCTGAAATGATTGAATAAAGGAGACTGAATAAAATCTCAATCTCTCCTCTCTTCCTGTCTCTCCTCTTTTACCTCTTTTCCTTTCCATTCTGTCATCTCTTTCCTCTCTTCCTCTCTCTCCTCTCTTCTTTTCTCTTTTTCTCATCTCTGTCATCTCTTTCCTTTTTTTCCTATCTCTACACTCCTCTCTCCACTCCTCTCTTTCTCTCTCCTCTCTCTCCTCTCTTGCTCTCTTCCTCTCTTTCCTCTCTTCCCCTCTCTTGCTCTCTTTATCTCTCTTCTCTCTTGCTCTCTATCCTCTCTGATCTTCCTCTCTCTTCTCTCCCCTGTCCCTACTGTACAATTTCCCAAAATCTCTTCACTCCTTTACTCCTTTTCTTCTCCAGTCTTTCTGGAACCCCTTTGTATCAACTCATCTCTGTTTTGTGTCCCTTTATCTCTTTTCTTCAGCTTGTCTTTATTTTTTCTTCTTCTAGTTTCTTCTCCTCTCTTGTCTAGAGTTCCATCATTTCTTCTCTACACTTTGTCCTCTCTCTTCATGTCTTGTCTCTTCTTTCTCATAAATTTTCCCCTTTTCTCAACATTTCTGGTTTCTAACTGGTCTCGCCTCTCCTCTCATCTCCTCTTAACTCGTCTCATCACCTTTCATCTTCTATCATCTCCTCTTTCCTTGTCTCCTCATCTCTCATCTCCTCTCGTCTCCTCTCATCTCCCCTCCCCTCCTTTCTTCTCTTCTTGTTTCAATTCCTTTTGTGTCGTCTCCTCTTATCTCGTCTCCTCTCCACCCCTCTCCTCATCAGCATTAAAGCAAGAACCTCTTTAGCTGATGTGTGTTGAGGCTACTGTGAGTGTGAGGCGTTGACTTTTGAGCAGTGTGACACTCAACACTGAAGACCTTGTGTGTGTGTGTGTGTGTGTGTGTGTGTGTGTGTGTGTGTGTGTGTGTGGTCTGCTGTGGCATGAGGGTCTGCCGTGTTATGACTAGGTGAGGAGAGACTGTTTTGACAGCAATGATTGTTAAATAGAATTGATGAAAGTTGTTCACCTTCCCCAACACACACACACACACACACACACACTCTCTCTCACACTCTTTTATATAGGCTGATCCCTGAGCATGAACGGTGTGCTGCTGTACTGTATGTGGTGCAGCTGGTTTAACTCCAGTCATGATTCACGACAGCACGACCGAACATGAGGCAGAGGGAAGAAACCTGGCGAGAAGATAACAAAACCTGATTCGCTTCCCGTGCCGCGTACGGTGTTTTCTGTCTTTTGGCTTTACACAGGGCCACCTGTAGAAAAGTACACAAAGGCGTTTTGTTTGTGAACACACACACCGCTAGCGCTCACATTCACAAGCTTCAGAAGCGCTTGGATTTAAGAACCCCCTGATCATCTCGAATCAGTGGCGGAGAAAGAACACTAAGTCATTGTAATTGTCAGGGAAATATATATAAATAATAAATCTCACATTAACACCTACTCACTCCTCAACACGAGGACGGCCGGGTTACTCAGCAGCTTCCTCTCAGCCTCAGGTACTTTCCGTTTACTTTATGATCCAGTAACATATTACCCAGTCTAATTAACTTGATTTAAACACACACACACACACACACACACACACAATATGTGTGTCCTCGTGGAGTATTCCGTTGACTGAAATACTCCCGTTCTTAAATCTGCTAATTTTACTAAATAATTGCATGGAACTTCCTATATTTTAACGATTTCTTCAATCTTCTCAGACCTTCCAGCTATAAACGACTCTGTTTATAATCTCCTCGAAGCTTCTTTTAGATGCTTTTGAGAAATATGGTTCAAATATTACCTCGTGGATACCCTTGAGACGCTTTAGAATGCCTGTGGCAATGAGGCAGTAAGCCAGGCGAGGTTTCTGAAGAAGAGGGGCAGAATGGTGTCTTTCAGTGACACCCCAACCCTCTTGAAGTGCAAATTCCTTGAAAAACACAAGCTACGACAATGCGTGTACACAGTTTCCTGGTGTTGACAGTGCGAGGTAGTGTGGTGTATCGACTCTCGAGAGTTCTGCGGTACCCGGAGAGCAGGTGGGGGTTAGGTACCTTGCTCAAGGGCACTTTAGCCATGAAGGTGGAGGAAGGGGAGGGTGCAGCTGACACCCCCCGCCGCCACACATTTTTCCTGCTGGTTTGGGAATCAAACCAGCAACCTTTAGGTTCCAAGCCTGCTTCTCCAACCATTAAGCTACAACAGCCCACTGCTTCAAAAGCCCTACTCATGTACGATGGGCTCCTTACTTTAATCAGTTAGGCACCATACACTGTTCAGTTGGGTTAGGGTAAGGGTGGTCGGGCCAATGGGCCGTAACTGTTGGACCAATGAGCCGTCAGAAGATAGGGCTGTAACCCACACACATGACCCTGTTTTTCTCCATTCATTTGCTGCAGAAACCTTCCGCCACATGGTAATTGTACCTTGTGGATGTACTAAGTGATAGATTACTGGCCGGTATACTTTTAAGCTTCTTTGCTGTTAACGGTACGAAGTAGATAATTGGACATTAAAGTCTGCTTACATGTCAGTCACAGGTTTGTACTGAAATGGAGGGAGGTCAGTATCTACTTTACACCAGTAAGTGGTAATTCCTACATCTCGGAGCATTCTGAATCAGCATGTAAACATGTGATCGAATCACCAACTAATTACCAGTTCAGTGCGGTACATTAAGTCGACTATGTTATGTTGATTAGCTATTTCTTGCACTGCTAGGTGTGCTAGGTGTTATGTAAGGGATCATGTACAGTGATCCAGACACTGTGGTAAAATCAGCCCAGCAGAGTGACCAGGATCCTGACGTGTAGCAGTGTGATCTTGAATGAGTCAGAAAGGGTTTATAATTACGTACATGGCTACTTATTAACAATATCAACAATTTGACCCAAAGTACTGATTTAGGAATGATCTTATTGCTTCTGCTAATGATGTGCTCCATGGCACCAGTTTGTTTTATTTGACAACGAAATGTTATAAAGAAATTAGAGAGCGCAAACCTTCAGCAAGCCTTTGAAAATCATCCTATCATACAACGTTAAAGAATCGTTAAAAAGATTCCTGGATCCAGACTTTGATCCGGATCGTCCCCAAAATTGAATGGAGTCTTTCTTGTCCAAAGTCATATCTCTGGTAAAAATTTTATTAAAATCCCCACATAAGTTTTCCTTAAAACACCCAAACCCAGGCTCTCACATGACTATCAACCCAAAGATCCCAGGTTCGAATCCTGGCTGACGCCACACCCAGCTGCATTTGGGAGTCCATAGAAGCTGATTGGCACAGGAGGGAGGGATGCCATGTCAGCCAATCATGGGTTTCTGTGACATTCATACAAAGGCGGATAGCGCTTTCCCTCCGAGTGTGTTAGGCCACTCGTGCACATGCGTAGCAGTTTGTAAAAATGCCTGTGGCCACATTGCATTTCACAGAAGGGGCATGTGCATGCTAACACCTCTCGCTGGTCGGTGGTGGTCGTGTGATAGGGAGGCACTTCTTGATGTTTTGACGTATTGGGAAAGAAACCACAACACATCAACACTGTTCAGCACTTCTTCAGTTTGTTTCACAACTTTCAGGAGTTTTATACAGAGTCGTTCAAGTAACGCAACATCGGACTGGAAACACTACATGCAGTCCAGTCCATCCCTTGTGTAGGCACAGGGTCTCTGAAAAGGAAAAATAAAGGAAAACAAATAGTGTGCGTCTAATTTTTCTTAACGCTCTCTGTCGTGTATATAAATCGGTAGTAATACCAGGGTCACCGTGTAGCTGTCTGTGTTCTTGTGCAGATTGAAGTGTATAAGACTTGAAGCAAATCTCAGCCTCTGGGCCTGTAATGCATTAATGTTGATACAGGCCCAGTTTATAGCAGCTTTACACAACTGAAGACTACATAAACACGGGGACATTTGAGGATTAATGATGAGAACCGTAATGGATGGGAGGCTCCCTGGGAATTTACCAGATGGCTACAGAGAGGCTGGAAAATCAAAATCATGTAGTGGACTGTACACGTTGTTACACGTTAGCATGCAACTGGCATTCATGTAGGAATTGTTGGATAATTGGTGGCGTCTCACACATCATCAATCATTTGACTCATTCCGCAAAAAAAAAAAAAAAAAAAAGGAATATGCTAGGTCAGTCACAATGATCGCATAATCACATACACGTCTAATAGGAATTATATCGATGTAATAACTGGTTGTTGAAATAAGGAGCCACAGTTTCTGGTGAAGTATTTTTATATTACAGTAAATCTTATTCTCTCACAGTAATATGACCTGTTTTATAAGGAATATGTGTATATGTATTAATTAAGGCCAGATCAACTCCAGATGTTCTGCATGCTGTGAGCGTCATCCATGCCTTGAACCAGTGAATATTCTGGGGGTTTTTTTGTTTAGGTTTTTTTTTTTTTAAGAAAAAGTTTTTGCTGGCAGAAAGAAAGAACAACACAAACAGTATTTATGACTCTTATTAAAAGTTAGATGTGGTAAAGGTAAGGTAGGTAAAGTTTGCTGGAGTTTTTACACCCAAGCATGCCGTCTCATCATGCCGGAGCTGATCTTGGGTCCCATAGCATGAAGCACTGGAACAAACCTGTTCCAGCATGAACGTCCCTCTGTGAAGACATGTTTTGCCAAGGTTGGAGTAGAAGTGAGCCACAGAGTCTCATTAATGGACAAATTCCTACAGCCAGGCTCCAGAAACTAGTACAGGCCTTCCCAGAAGAGGAGAGGTTGGAGGCTATTAAAACAGTAAAGGGTTTGAAGTGGGGTAGTGAGTATAAATGGCAATAAATCCGATCCAAGTCAACACAAAGACCATCCCGAAACCTGCCGCACCTCTTCGTGCTGCAGTAACCAACTCATCATTCACGTTAACATCTCGTCACTCGTCATTCGTTAACATATGTTTAAGACAAGTTTCTTTCATGGCCCTAAACATGAGGCACTTTTGGACGGGAGGAACCTTTTTTATAGTTCTTAGAACTGTTTTTTGTGCGAACCCCTTTTTATGTGTTCCTTCTGCAGGAACTAAGGTCAGTCATAGTTCTGGTAAAACTGTTTGAGAAACTTGGGGTTTTTGGGGGGTTTTTTGGCCCTTGTAGCGCAGGGGTGATGTAAGTGTGCAGTGATTGGTTCAGACGTAAGAATACATTGATTGGACAAATCAACATTGTTTTATCTATCATATCAAAAAAGACATTAGAAATAATAAGTGACATTAAGTTAGACCTTAGATTACGACCAG
The DNA here is from genome assembly GCA_030014195.1 of Neosilurus mollespiculum. Classification (NCBI taxonomy): domain Eukaryota; kingdom Metazoa; phylum Chordata; class Actinopteri; order Siluriformes; family Plotosidae; genus Neosilurus; species Neosilurus mollespiculum. The sequence goes on from JAQMYF010000027.1 coordinate 18,157,127, forward strand.
TAGAACCTAAATTAAGAAGTAAGGAACGTTATCAGCATTCATTCATTCATTTGCAGAACTGTTTTATCCTATTAGGGTCGCAGGGAGTCTTGAGCCTATCTCAGCCAACCGCGTGAAAGTGGGGTACACCCTGAACAGCTCGCCAGTCCATCGCAGGGCAACACACTCACACAACCACTCACACTTAGTAGCAGTTTGGAACAACCAGTTAGTCTAATATGCTTTCTTTGGACTGTGGGAGGAAGCCGGAGTACCCAGATGAAACCCATACAACCACGGGGAGAACATGCATACCGCACACACCCTCTCCAGACCCAGGATGTGAACTCAGCACCTTCTTACTGTGAGGCAGAAGTGTTCACCAGTACGCCTTCAAGCCTCTCGTGTTATCAACATGCACTATGAAATAATTATGATGTCGACAACCCATGAATGTGGCGCACCATCTGACCGTCGTGCAGCAGGGTGAGGAGCCCTGTGTTGTTTTACCTGTGAATTGCTGTTTTTTATTTTATATATATATTTTGGTACATTATGTTATATATTTCCATGTTATATTTTGTTATAAGGGGCCACAGTAACTGGCGTATGCTGTCGTGGCTTCACTTTTTTTATGTATTTTGATTTAGTATATTTATATGTATTTATTTCCATATTTTCTGAAAGTGCCTGGCAAAGATAAGTAAATAAAAAAACAAGTAAGTAAACATGTTAGGTATACATATTTGAAGAAATCATAAGCTACCGAATTCGTTCTTTTTAACGGAAATTTCAGAATTTTACGCTAACGCAACACACTTCCTGGTGTCCCCTCCATTCTACAGTGCGATGTATCGGAGTAATAAACTGTGGGATGGTAAGAGTAAACTCAGTGTGGATCGTTTTCCTTTAACAGTACAGAACAGTTCTATTCCCCGGCTTGGGGCTGTTTGTGTGGAGTTTGCATGTTCTCCCAGTGCTTGTGTGGGTTTCCTCCAGGTTCTCCGGTTTCCTCGGACAGTCCAAAAAACAAGCACAGTCGGTTAATTGGCTGTTCCAAGTCATCCCAGGTATGTGTGTGTGTGTGTGTGAATGGTTGTGTGTGTGTTGGCTTTGCAGTGGTCTGACGAGCTGTCCAGGGTGTACCCTCCCCTCGCCCAGAGTCGGCTGAAATGGGTGCCAGCCTCCCCGTGGCCCTAATTAGAAAATGAATGAGTGCAGCAGTGTGTTTTTTCTTTAATGCAGTTCTGCTTGTTTTTATAAGAACTCCCCATAAAATCGTTGATTGTAATTATGCTGATGAGTTAATTACCAGCTGAAATGTTGTAATCCTGAAGTGCCTGTGAACAGCGTTTTCTCTTTCATATCTTTAGCAGCGTAGCAGATTGGATTTCTGCATTCAATAAAACTCACTTAATCACCTTTCGTGCTGGTGTTTCTGCTTGACCGATCTCTCATTTCCGCCGAGATACACAGCCTTCATCCGTCCAAGTGGAAACATTACATAAAAGCTTTAACGGCTCAGCATGATAACACCAGGTGGATCATGTGGCTCTGCTTGGTCTCTCGGTGCCTGGAGATATTTTTAGATTTGGTAAGCACCTGATAGGAGATTATTTCCCCTGCATTTTAGTTGTGAGTTATGACTTCTGTCTGAGTAAACGAAGATACGTCCACAAACACACATTGAGCACTAAATCATCGCGATATTTTGGACTGGAGCAGGTTTGAGTGATTTAAAGCTCAGCTGTGTTTCATATCCATGTGCTATCGATTGTTGACTAGGCAGCTGTTCTCAGGAGGCTGTACAAAGTGCTTACGTGACTCTCTGGGGACTCTTTGTTGTCTAAGTTCGAGCTGGAAAGGCTTCAGATCTCTATACGCTGCCAAGGATGCTGAACAGAGGATATAACTGACAAGGCAGAGACGGGACGAGAGTCTCCCGCCCAGGCTGTCCACTGAGCCTTGACTTTAAACAGACTGTGGATTATTTTTAGCCATGGTGGTGAAGAGGTCGATTTGTTTCTGGCCTTAAAAAGTTTGGTGTTGTTGTTTTTAATACTTTGCTGGTTTTTTTTGCGGTTGCCATTCTTTAAAAGCTGGTGAACTTTTTTCTGACTCTCGTGACCTGAGACCATGGCTATAATGAATCAGGTCACTGTTAAATCCTCAAATCTGATTGGTCAGGAAATGATAATTCATTTTCTCATTGACTGACTTTTTACTTATATAAAGTTGCACACTCTAATGTTTTCATGGAGAGCATTTATTCTTGATCACAGCATGTAATCTCGATGGCATTGTTGCTCCAGCTGGTCAGGTCGAGGCTCAGCAACATTAAGTCAGCTGATAAGCTGAATGTACTGAATGAGCAGGTGATCACATCAACAGACTTTTTCTTCCCTGATGGCACGGATATAAAATGAGGACTCAAATAATGAAAGACTGGTCCAGGGAGCACGAGGAATCATTTTCACATGTGTATTGGCACCCCAGAGTCCTGATCTTAACCCTTTGGAAAGTCTTCGGTTGTGCCGGAGAAGACTTTATGGAGTGGTGCGTTGCTGTCAGCATTGCTTACAGCACGTATTCGTCTTGGCATTGTTTCAACAAACTTAAGCAACACAACTTTTATTTCCATGCAGTGTCGGGTTCATTTCTCTCCGACGTCTTGAATTGATGAGGAAAAAATTGAACCACTCCATAAAGTATTATGGTGATATTGTGATATTGTTTCTATAGTAACAGTTCATTCAGAAGGACGTGTATAGCAGGTTTGGTAATAAACAGGTTTAATAAACGTGATATTTAACAAAAGAAAAACTTTTCCATACTTATAATGATGGCTTCTGTGGGTGGGTGTCTATTTAACCCCTTAAGGAAGGAGTCTCCAGTTCCAGCACTTTATATGAGGTACGGTAAGGTAAACGGCTTGCCGCCATCATTCTAGACCTAACCTACATTTAAACTTTGCGTAATCCGCTGTCTGGAGAGCGGGATGCGATGTAATCAAATCGACAAGTGAAGCGCTTACCATGGGGATCGATCGGCACGAACAAACAGGGATTTGTGTTTGCCCCATCTCTGCACCACTGTGTTCATGGTGCATGATGCTAATTATTCACTGGTAAACACTGTGATCTCCCAGAGCAGATTCAAGGCCAGCACAGATCTACTCCTGCCCTGCTGCACGCCAGCAGGTGCTCCAGCTCATCATCTTCTCTGTTAGATACTGGGGTATGGAGCGGCGTTGGGGCTGGTAGTTATATCGTTAGATCGAAGTCTCTCATTCATCCGATGCACTCTGACACACGAGACCCTAAAGCAGAAAAAGCACAGCGTGCATGAGGGTATGTTTAATTTATGTTCCTACTCCATCTTTCTGGCTTTCAGGAACCGGAGACGTGGTGGCCATCATGATCCCAGAACCGAAAGGGCGAGAGATCGCTGTCTTGCTGGAGAAGAACGTGAGCGTGAACATGCACATCACCATCGGAACACGCAACCTGCAGAAGTACGTCAGCCGGACCTCCGTGGTGTTCGTCTCCATCTCCTTCATCGTGCTCATGATCATCTCTCTGGCGTGGCTCGTTTTCTACTACATCCAGCGTTTCCGCTACGCCAACGCACGCGACCGCAACCAGGTACAGCGCATGCTATCGGAGGACCTGAATATGCACTGGGAGTGATTGTTTGTTGTATTCACTCTGACGAGGGTTATGTTTCAGAAGGTGCATCGATGGCAATGCTGTGTGATTGACAGCCGTCTAGCCCAGGGTGTTGCATTGTCTCATGCAGTGTTTTCCTTCAGTTAGACCCTCACTTTAAAATTCCACTGCAGTTCATGCTGAAGGCTCGGGAGCTCATGCATAGCTCTTGTGTTTCACAGAGGCGACTGGGAGATGCTGCGAAGAAAGCCATAAGCAAGCTCCAAGTTCGCACCATCAAGAAAGGGGACAAGGTGATTTCTCACTCTCCATCATTCATCTACAGCTTCACTTGAAAGCTATATTTAAAGGTACAATGTGTAAGATTTTGCAGTAGCTAGAGAAATCTTGTGGTGAGGTTATAGATTGTAGCCAACTGAAATTTCGTTCCAGACCCCTCCCCTTTTCCGCTATTGTAACAATGTAGCGGTGCAAGATGGCGGCCTCTGTGAGTGGAGACCCGCTTCCGAAGTCGATATGCAAATCTTATTTTAAGGTTCTGAAAACAAAACTTTGCGCGGAGGGTGGTGCCTATCTCAGCCGACACTGGGCAAAGGCAGGGTACACAGACCACCGCAGGGCCAGTACACACAATCATTGACACTCACACTTACCCCTAGGGACAATTTTGGAAGGGTTAGTTAGCCTAATGTGCATGTCTTTGCCGTGTGGGAGGACACCAGGGTACCCAGAGGAAACCCACACAAGCGTGGAGAGGACTTGCAAACTCCACACAGAAACGCACGAGCCCGGGAATCGCACCCAGGACCTGCTTGCAGTGAGGTGGACGTGCTAACCACTACTTTGCCGTGCCACCCAATTATAGATTAATGAAATCGTATTCATTGATGATATACCTAATTTCTGCTAATGGATCCTCCAGAATGTTACATACTGTACCTTTAAGATATAAAGAATGGAATCTGCAGTGAAGTGTTAATTCTTGAGGATTTGAAGGAATTCTTCAGATAACCTAGTAACTAAACTCATGGAACATCTGCTTTGTTGTTGTTCACGCTCAGAGCAGATTGTTGGAAGGTGTGTCGGGGATTGGTGCCTGAGAATCGGTAGTCATTATCCCAGTCTGTGCTCTATTTCATAAAAACTCGACACAAGCCGCAGCTATTGCCTTGTGTACCATTAATTCTGATCAGCCATGCTTGATGCCTTTTATTGCTGCACCGTTCCTTCTCAGTTTCTGGGAAATCTCCATTAGCTAAAAGTAAACAGATCCACACACACGTTCACATAATTGCATCTGTGGCTTTTGTTTCTAGGAAACAGAGTCCGAGTTCGACAACTGTGCTGTGTGCATCGAGGGCTACAAGGCCAATGATGTCGTAAGGATACTGCCATGTCGGTAAGATCCAGAAATTCTGTCTGGAGGCGTCTTTGCTTTCCTGTCAATCAGATTGCCTATTAATTTGGGAATAGTTCATTTGGCGGAGTTGATTTTAGTGGTAGGTGGAGCTAGGTGGAGTCCAAAAGGGAAAGAAAGTTGATAGGGTGGAGGGTGCTTCAGGGTGGATATATCTGTGTATTCATGTTGTAGTGTTTGATGTGGGTTAAGGGTTCCAGTTAGTTCAAATGACATCCAAACCAATGTGGTTCAACTCCCAGGACCTTCTTGCTGTGAGACGGACGTGCTAACCACTACACCACTGTGCCACCCACAATAAGTGCAAACAAAAACTAAATATAACCACTTTAGACTCCGTCTAGCCATGAAGTAGTCATTAAAGGGGTTGTGTCACCCTTCCCAGAATCCAGTGCAACAAGAAGCTATTTGCCATTTTCGATATTTTTTAAAAACAATTCACAGCCATTTGGCGAAATCCCAGGCAACAGAGCTTACATTCTAACAGAAAGTGGTAATTATTACATCCACACTCACTGGATATGAGCATCCGTGCACTTTGATTGGCTTCTTTACTACTAGGATATCAACCTGTACACCGTGAGTACACAAAAACAGGTGGGCGATTTTCCAAACCAGAAAAAGAGGAAATAAATTTCCTTCTTGAAAACTAACCAAATTATTCATTCATTCGTTCATTTTCTGAGGCGCTTAATCCTAATTAGGGTCGCGGGGAGTCTGAAGACCATCTCAGCCGACTCTGGGCGAGGGCAGAGTACACCCTTGACAGCTCGCCAGGCCAACGCAGGGCAGAAAAACACTGACGACCATGCAGCCTACTCTTGACGAAAATCAGCAATGGTTCTTTTACATTCCTCTCACCACAGACAGAGGGAGACATGGCCGGCATTTGATAACCCAGTTAGCTGCACTGGGGGGACAGCAGTGAGAGCCCGTTGATAGTGGGGCTTGAACCCCCGACCTTGGGATCAGCAATAACCAAATTATTAAAAAAAGTAAACTTAATAAAAACAGAATTCAGAATGAATGCATGAATATTTTTGAATTTTCAAGACTTGTTATTCGGCTGTTGCTGTTAGTTCACTGGTTTTGTTTGGGTTTATTTGTATACTTTGTCATTTGGTTCCAGAGTGTAAAAAAATAGGTTAAATAGCTACCTAAAAGTATTTTATGCCTCTGCAGGACTAAGAGAAGCCTGTTTTTACAAGATAGCAACATTAAAGTCGATTTGCACCAGTATCAACAGGTTTTTGAAAAGTCTGCTGAGGCTGTAAGTTGATGAGGTGTATAGCTGGAAAAGTGGAAATGATCTTTAAAACAAAATAGACCACAGGGGTCCAGACGCTCCCTCCGAAAGGAACGTTTCATAATAATCCAATATAGAAGAAATCTATCGCAAGTTTAAGAGCCCCAGCTTCAGCGTGCGGCAAGTAAGTGTCCGGAAACCAGACAGAACCCATTCCTATAGCTTCCGAGTCACTTTTTGGGCGGTAGCTAAAAAAATTCACTAATATAATGAAAGGTCTATATTTCTCAGGATCCAGTGGATGTGTGGCTACATGTTTCATTAGCCATCATCTTGTGTAGTGGAAATATTAATTTATTTGTAATGATTTGTTGTTATGTAAACAGAGATAGAGAACTGGGTCCTGTGAAGGATGATCCGACCCCTTTTCAAGGTTAAGCAATTAAAACTCGATGTTGTTCTGTCATGTTTGTTATATAGATTTTTGCAATTGGCCCATTTGTTTATGTATAAATGCACCTGTAGAGTTTAGTCGAATCCCCAGATTTAGCCTCTTAAGTTTTGTGAAGATCATCTAAATTCAAAATCTCTGAACCTTTGAATGTGGATGATTCGGATTTTGAAATAAAACGATTTTTGGTATTTGAAAATATTAAAAATGCTTTAAAAATAGAATTAAATAATAAAAAAAACCCCAGATTGTTCTTTGCCATCTGTATAGAGCTGATAAATTTGCCGTGTTTCTCAGACACGTGTTTCATAAGAACTGCGTGGACCCATGGCTCCAGGACCACAGAACTTGTCCGATGTGCAAGATGAACATCCTTAAAGCACTGGGTATCCCGGTAAGCCTGTAGCTCTGTCGTAGTAACATACCCATCTATCTGTCTAAATTTCATTTATCTGTTGAAATATCTTAGTTGGTTTTATTGAAGTGTAGCTTGTACATGAGGATTTTGGTCTAACTAAAGCATGTCTAGCTCGCAAAACACGAGTGTGTATTCAGTAAGTGAAAGGGTGGAAATCGATGACTGCCTTGACTCAGATTTTCCCCATTCCTGCTGCAATCCAAACACCGTGCGACTGCCAGAAAGTGATTAGCTGTAACTTGAGGTTTAACACTGGATTCACTGGAGTGGGTATGTTTTGTTTGTGCAGAAACCATGGAGCAAACGTTAGTCAATATTTGACAAGCATTATTTCGCCACCTGCCACAGCATTTAGTAATATTCCAACTATTTAATATAATATCTCATGTATGTCTCTAAGTGTTTTTGCTCAGCTCGTTGCACGGAGTTTAATCCTTGTGTTTACTTCGTCCTCACAGGCGAATGCAGACTGCTCTGATGAAGTCCCTCCTGATTATGAGGTGTCTGTTGGCGGCATTCCCACCAACCCTCCGACTGGAGGCAGTGACGTGACTGTGAGCGAGAGCTCAATGGCACTGGACCGCCTGCCACACCTTCACCATGAACCCGAGTCTCTGACACAGTTCGAAGTGGGCCCCCGCATGGCCAGCAGTGAGTATTTAAAAAAACAAATAACTAGACGTGTCTCAGTGGGTAAGGCTCTGCGTTAGTGATCCAAAGGTTCAAGCCCCAGGACCACCAAGCTGCCACTGTTGGGCCCTTGGGCAAAGCTCGCTCTGGATAAGGGTGTCTTCCAAATGCCATGAATGTAAATGTAAGAGGTGCATCCCTAGAGTGCAAGGCCACACGGCATAACAAATAGGCCTTATATGGGTATTGGTTTTAATTACCCTTGTACGTGTCTTACTGTATGTTCTGTAGAACATGGACTTCAGCTCATTAGCAAAAAAAAAAAACCTTTTAAGTTTTTATGACATAGCTGGGGTTTGACCTTTGAAGATCACTCAAGTTTGAAGGTAATTGTTTACCATACATGGTCTAATGACAGGTCTATTGGCCCTCGTTTAAAGTTATAAGACACTGGCCATTGGTCCAAATCCAAATGCTCTAAACATTGGTCTGGTTAGGACTTAATGCTTGGGGGTGGTGCTACCTGCATTGTTCATTGCTGATTGGTTATACATACCGCAATATCACTGTATAAGCAATCAAACGGGAAACAATGCACATGGTGTGGGTTTTACTCCTTAGCCTACATAAAAATTACAAGGAGTTATTATATATTATATATTGTTATTATGTATTATTATTATATTATTATATATTAATGAGCACCAACAGTCTCTACACTTTCTCTTCTCCATTTTTTTCCTCTTTTTTTTTTTTTTTTTTTTACATCAACAGTGAACAATTGTGGGCCAAAGACTTGGACTTTAAGATATTCATTTAAAAACTTTGTTAAGGTGATAATCTTTCTATTAGTCAGAATTAGTCCAGTAGCTACCTGGCTATCCCTCCAGGTGTTAATGTATTACTTTTTAGCCTGGTTTAGCCTGGTTGACTAGTTTATATCTGATTTGTTAGTTTAATATCTGTATACTGTTATTTTTGCCCTTATTTTGCCTTATATGAACTGACACATCCACATTGTATTCTCGCGATTTCTCTCTCTCGTAAGTGAAGGGAACTACAAATGGCAGCCTTCCCAAACAGGCTAATGAAAATCAATTCAAACATATTTTAGCAGATTGCAACTTCATAGATGTAAGTAAATTAAAAAAAAAAAATCTGATGGTGAAAATATACATATTTTTAGTTTTGTGGAGTAAACGTGAAACTTAATGTTAGTAAAGGAGATCCAATTGAGATGCACAAGCATAAACTTAAACACAGAAAACTGAAAGCAGGGCAGAGACATCTCTCTCTCTCTCTTTCTCTCTCTCTCTCTCTCTCTCTCTTTCATATTAATAATTGCTTACATTTTCTATTTAAAAAACATGGACATGTACTTGATATAATTGGCCACTGAAGATTAAAAATGTTTGCGATAAGAACATTAATTTTGATTTTGTTGGCCTATGTAGACAGTTAATACAATGTTAATGATATCTAATTACAGAAAAGCAATTAAATGAGGACAACCTATATACTGTACAGGTAATCCCTTCTGTACAGCACAGAATTTCGAACGTGCTGATGTGCACCAATCAAACCACGGCTCTTGTATACGGGCTTGCCTGCTGAGCGTTTACCTTGGACTGGTTCGCTACCTGTCCACTGGGCCAAGATTCCACTCGAAGCGGCGTGTGAAGTTCATACACCCAAAACTTTTGAATGAACATCGTGTTCCAGCGAGAAGAGAGAGTTAGCAGTGCTCTTCTTAAAAAAACGACTGACTAAATCACTGACATGATATAACTGTTGGTTGGAGGGAGCATGTCTGTCCAACAGCTTGTTTCAATCAGCGCTGCTTCATACTTTCCGGCTTGACGAGGCCACTTCAATGGGGGATTTATGTTCAGTACCAGAAACAGAAGGTTGATTTAAAGCAAGGGGTAGAAGGTGGTATGAGCCCTTCAAACTGTACATAGATAAATAAATAAAATCAACTATGCACACATGGCAGGGGAAACAGTGATGTGGAAAATATGTGAATGATTTCACAGAGACAGCAAACAGCCACTAAAGCCAAATAACTCAAATAATTCTTTTATACAATTACGTGAACTGGTGTGCAGTTTGGTATGCGGAGTGTTTTCTGGGATCTGAACAAGTTCCTAAGCCACAAAGGGCTTGACGCTGCCTGTGTGTGTGTGTGTGTGTGTGTGTGTGTGTGTGCGTGTCAGAGAGAGAAAGAGAGAAATATCTGGACCTTGAAATTTTAATAGGACCATTTGTGTATTTTCGCAGCCAAGCTTGAACTCTACTAATGCATAATTTCACTTCCAACCAAAACCCCTGGAGAGGTTTCCACGGTTACACCGAGACACACCATGTCCTGCAGCGTCTCTACACGTAAAGATTTTGTCACCTTTGCTCACATGCCTTGCCATACTCCATCACAATTCATTCCATTGCCACTGATGTATAAGAGGAGGGAAAAAGGAAACCAGCTGCGATCATTTAGCCATCTGGACGGATCCCTGCTGCTTTTGCTTTACCGGTTGTGTGTGTCGAAACAACCGGTAAATCCACAAGTTTTGCTTCTATTCCTTTTGCAATGAAATTCCGAAAGTTTACGCCTTGAAAAGAAATCATACAGCTTTGATTACTGACAGTGAACGGACATCCTTCATTTTCTTTTTGAATTAATTATTAAGACCACCCATCTGTAAGGATAGATGGAATTCCTTGGTTTTACTGATGATCTCTATGTCCGCATCCAATCTGGCATTTTCAGCAGGATAATGCAAGAAATAAGTACATATCACCTTAAAACTTTCAGAACGTCTCAGTAAACTCACAAGACAGATCGTGTTTGATTCCCGGCTTTATCCAAAATCAACAAAGTCTTATTTTTGGTGTTGTTATTTAAAATTCAATGACATCAAAGTGTGCCGTTCTGGTTGTGTGTCTCCTGCTATCCATCCTTGCAATTGATTATATGACCGAGCAACAAGACGGGAGGTAGCCTGGAAGAGCCATAGAAAATAGCACACTACTTTACACTATGCTGTGTATTCAGCTGTGTATTTGTATAGCGTAGTGGAGTACAAGCAGCGAACCCGGACATGACATTTGCAGCGCATGCTTAATAGCACTCATACATTTGTCCTTTCAGGTAGGTACGCATAGTTTCTCAAGGCGTCAGAATTTTGTTGAGTCTATGAAATGATAGAAGTAATCTTGTGTAACTTCCTAAGCAATAACGCTTTCAACAATTGCAATAAATAATTCAGTAGAAATTGGCGCTAGCTGCAAGCCTCCGCTTGTTGCCTCTCTGTCTTTGCGCATCTAGCCAGTCTTCAGTTTGACTGCTAAGTCAATTTTCTTCTAGTTGGTTATCATTAAAAAAAATTTTTATTTGAATACAGCACTAATAATCTCTAATGTACTGCAGTCTGTTCTCTTGGTTTCTGATGCGCTGATGCTTTAATGCACTAATCTGGCCACGAGCTTCAGAGTCATGAAGGTTGCACCCTGATTGGCTGTCCAGGCATCCATGTTTGCTCACTTCTGTACAACGAAAAAAAAACATTCAAACTCAGGTTTCCGGCACGGTGGTGCATTGGTTAGCAAGTCGACCTCACAGCAGGAAGGTTCTGGGTTCAATCCCTGGCTCGGGCATTTCTGTGTGGAGTTTGCATGTTCTCCCTGTGCTTGCCTGGGTTTCCTCCGGGTACTCTGGTTCTCTTCTACAGTCCAAAAATATGCACAGTGTGTTGTTTGGATGTTCCAAATCACCCCTAGGTGTGAGAGTAAGAGTGAATGGTTGTATGTGTGTTGGCCCTGCAATGGCCTGGTAAGCTGTTCAGGGTGTACCCCGCCCTCGCACAGTGTCGGCTGAGATAGGCAACAGCCTCCCTACGACCCAGTAAAGATTAAGTGGCTTAGAAAATAAATGAATGAATGAATGAATGAATGGTGTCCGTTATCCTTATTTACCCTCTTTGTGAACATATAGAATAGTATTATGACTTTCCCTAAAATCCCACAACATGTTAGGTCTGAGTGCTAAATTGATATTATTTATTGGGTACTTGTTTTTGATGATTGCGATTTGAATTAAAACCATTTAAATCAAAGGAACAGTTAAACCACACTAATAAATAAAAATAGCCCCCTCAGCCAGGACACCTGAAGCGCAGGACAATCTTGCTGATGGTAGGTTGTGAGCAGAGACACCTGGAGGTCCCAAGATCCCACATTAAGAAGGATCTGTGGAGAAAATGATAAATCTGACACCAATAATTCCATGTTCGCTCCTTAATAAGTGCCTACATTTGCTGTAAGAGCATGAGCTTGTTGGTCCCCCAGGACTAGTTTTTTCTGTGTCGTGTTTGTCTCTGTCTGGTGTCTTTTTGATGTTGAGCTAAGTTATCTTTTCAAGTCTTTATTACCTACAATTATGGGACCACATGCTGTCGTCTTTCCTGTGATCACTTTTCCAGACATCTTGGCTCGAATTCTAGATTTCTGTCTGCCTCCGCTCATGCTGTCACTTCAGAGAACTTGTTTATATGTCGTGGTCTGTTTTAAAGAAGGAATGCAATGCACTGTGTTATGAGTGTTGTTATAGATAAATAACCAGTAGTCGTGTGATGCAACACAGCCCAGGGCAGGTCTCTACGCACATGCTGAAGCACTTTACTTTTTATTTATTAATGTTTCAACCATTTATGGTTCCACATTTCTCAGCTGGCACTTTTTTCCCACTCTCAGGATTAATAGGTTGAATTTAAGTTGCATTAAAGCAGCTTGTCATGTTACCGAGAAACCAAGAAAGGTCAGAATTACTTATTCTGATGACCTTGACTTTGGAGGCAAACATCTCATTAGAGTGTCACAGAATATTCTCTGAGAGGGGGGGGGTTTAAAGTTTAGTGCTCAGGGTGTGCCTTGTTTTCGCCCAGAGTCAGCTGAGATAGGCGCGAGCCTCCCTGTGACCGTAGTGGGATTGAGTGGTTCTGCAAATGAATGAATAAATCTTATGAAATCCATTCCAAGTTTGAATAAATAGCTTTTTTACCTTTAAAAATTCATTGACCATATTGCATAGCTTTCTTTTTATTTTTTGGGGTGGCATTTTGTTGATTTGTTTTTTTTTTTTTTAGGATTTCAAAATCAGAGGCCAGCTGGGTCAATGGAAATCTTTTGCTTAACTAGACTGCCTGAGTTCTATTTTATCATACAGGACACGAGTACAAAATTTGAGGTCACTGGAGACGAGTGGCTCAGAGGTTGTTATTTGGGTAGGGCATATCTAACTTCTAAGAAGGTTTCATTGAAGATTTCTTGCAACCACTTACTTCCTTAAAACCTTGGAGGCATATCCAGACACTTCTGTGAAGAATAAAGCTATGACGGTGTTCATGCAACACTAGTGGTATCTTTCGGAATATATAGTGGCAGTTGATTTCTTTAACCCAGATGTAACAGATGCGACAGTGCCATGATGCAAAACTTAAGTTCTGACCCAATTAATGAGCGTCCTCACAGAGCAAATGCTATTGAATTTGACCTGAGCAAGAAGTTCATGAGCAGGTCAAAACATTTGTACAAATTATAGCAGGAGAAGAGCCAGAGTTTCAGAGTGTAAGAATGATAGAAGAATGCAATAATTCATTCATTTTCTAAGCCGCTTAATCCTAACTAGGGTCACAGGGAGGCTGGCGCCCACCTCAGCTGACTCTGGGTGAGGGCAGGGTACACCGTGAGCAGCTCACCAGGCCATCACAGGACCAAAACTCACACAACCACACACTTACACCTAGGGGCGATTTGGAACCAGCAGTTAGCCTACTGTGCATGTTTTTGGACTGTGGGAGGAAACCCATGCAAGAATGCAATAATCCTTTGACAAAAAATGTGGACGAGAAACGGTACCTTCCGTAAACAGTGAAGGCACACAGTGAGCAAATAAATCAACACTGCCATCATTGTTTACATGCTGCTGTTTTATATTACAGAAATTGTAATTGGTCAATGCGGGCAGCACAGCGGCATTAGCACGTCTGCCTCACAGCAAGAAAGTCCTGGGTTCGTGTCCTGGGCGCTTCTGTGTGAAGTTTGCATGTTCTCCACTATGATTGCCTGGGTTTCCTCCTGGTACTCTGGTTTCCTCCCACAGTCCAAAAACATGCACGTTAAGCTAATTGGCTGTTTCAAATTGCCCTAAGGTGTAAGTGTAAGTGTGAGTGGTTTGTGTGTGTGTGTGTGTTGCCATGCAATGGTCTGGGAAGTTCCGCCTTTGCCCAGTGTCCGCTGAGATAGACTTCAGGCTACCTGCAACCCTAATAGAATGATTCAGCGGTACAGTAAATGAATTAGTGAGTGAGTTACTAAATGCTGATTGCTTCTATATGTTAATTATTATCACTTGTAGTGTTTAAAAAGTATGCCATAAACCAGGGGTATTAAGCCTTATCCGCAAAAAGGACCATCGTGGATGCAGGTTTTTATTCCAACCAAACAGGAGCCACACCTGAGAGATTATCGGAAGTGCAGATCAGTTGATTGAAACAGGTGGAAGGTATGGCTCTTGCTTTGTTGAAGAAAAACCTGTGCTCACGCCAGCCCTTTGCAGCTAAGTTTAAATACCCCTGGCATAGATAAATAAAAGTATTTTATTCTTATGTATTGCTATTTGACAGTTTATCAGCTTTGAACCTCAACGTACAAGAAATCTGACCAGTTCGAACTACCTCTAATTCTTCCTTCAAATTTTTTAGTAACTCTCGTAATAAAAAGAAACAGGGAAAGAAAATCAGAAGTTTATATTTCTGGACCACCCTAGTGACTGTGAAAAAACTGTGAGTGTTTGTCCATTCATGCTTTATCTACTCGGTATAATAAGCAATTATTGAATGAGGCAAACTCAATATGGAGAATTATTTGATGGCTTTTCTCCAATCAGAAATGCTTTTGTTTAAATAATAATGTCTATTAACCCCCAGATAGTGATTTAATCAGACCACACCATTTTTCTGCAATAGATAAACTTCACCGTAATAAACTATTATTTTTAAAACCATAATGTTGTCTATTTTTGTATCCTTTTTTGGCAGTTGCATTTAGAGTAAATATATATAAGGCTGAGACGAGCTTAAAATACACTGATGCAGTGTTCTTTAGTTTTGCTTGCAGTTACTTTTACATTAGCAAACATCAGCATTCTGGCTATCAGGCAGGTTTAACCTGTCTTTTCCATTTCTTGTATGTTAAAATATATCTGGTTGTTTTGCTGAGTGGGGAAATTATCATGGATGCAGTAAAAGTGCGAATCTTACAATCTGCGTTGCACCAGAGCACATAAAAAATGAACAGCTCTTCCACATGTTCTTATACAGTACTGTTTTACACTTATATAATCCCAGAGCAGTTTGGCATTTTTTTTTCTATTTTGTTGCCTACAGCCTGCAATCTAAATGTATTTTTTCCTTGGATTTTGTATAATGGACCGACACTAAATAGTCTAAATTACTGAAGGGAAATTTAAAAATATACATTTTGATAAATATATAAATAAATGCATGCATGAATTAATTCATAAATTAATGAATGAATAAATAAAGTGCGTGCATTTGTATTGACCCCTTTGCTATTAAGCTCCTAAATAAGATCTGGTACTAACAATTACCTTCAGAGGTCACATAATTAGTTAAAAAAGGTCCACCTGTGTGCAATCTCTCACATGATCTCAGTATATAAAACTGAAAGGCCCCAGAGTCTGTAACACCACTCAAAATGAGCCACAACCAAGCAAGCGCACCATGAAGACCAAGGAGCTCTTCAAACAAGTCAGGCACAAAGTTGTGGTGAAATGTATAAAAACATATCTGAAACCTAAAAAATCCCTCAGGGCACCATTAAATTAATCATCACAAAATGGAAAGAATGTGGTACAACATGAATCCTGCTTTGAGAGGATCATCCAGCAACACTCACAGACCTCAAGGAGGGCATTTATCAGAGAGACTACAAAGAGACCAAAGGTTACCCTGAAGGAGCTGCAAAGCTTCTCAGCAGAGAATGGTGTATCTGTCCATACTACCACTCTAAGCTGTACACTACACAGAGCAGGGCTTTATGGAAGGGTGGCTAGAAAGCACATTTAGAGTATGTCCAAAGGTATGTGGGAGACCCCAAACATATGGAAGATGGGAGACGCCGTGGCTGGCGCAAACCCAACACCTCTCATCCCCAAGAACACCATTCCCAGTGAAGCATGGTGGTGGCAGTATCATGCTGTGGGGATGTTTTTCATTGGCAAGGCATGGGAAACTGGTCAGAGTTGAGGGAAACATGCTAACTACAGGGAACTTTTTGAGGAAGAAAGCTTCTTGAAGAAGTTCAAGTGGTTTTGCTTTGAAGAGTAGGCAAAAATCTCAGTGACTAGATATGTCAAGCTCAGAGAGACATACCTTAAAGACTTTTAGCTGTAATTGCTGCAAACAATAGCTCTACAAAGTACTAGCTTTTGGGGGATTTTCAAGTTTTCTGCCTTTTTTTTTTAACTATTTCTTGTTGGCTTCAAAATAACAAATATTTTGTATCGTCAAGGTTGTTGGCATGTTGAGTAAATTGTGTGAGAAAAAGCTTTTGATTTAAAGAAACGTGTTCAAGAAGCAACTGTAGCTAGCAGTTTTGAGGAAATCGGTGTAAATGGTTGCCTATCTGAACCAGAGACTTCACGTTACTACCAGGCTGGAACAGCCAATGAGGAAGGTAACATGTCTCTGAGCATGCACAGAGTCGCAGCACTCGCACCTACTTTGACAAGGGGCAAGGACTGAAGTTGCCGGAAGGATCCGCTGATGTCCTATGTGATCGTTTTTAATAAATAGTAACAATAATTCACCACAGGTATCCTTTAAGGCTTGCTTTGTCCTGAAATGGCCTGTAATTTTGGTTAAATTAACTCAAGCATAGGCGTGGCACTTTGTATTATCAGGCCACTCTTTTGATTCCGGCTCATGTGTTTCCTCTTCTCTTACTCCTGAATATCCTGTTTGTGTGCCGGCATACTGAGAGACATAGATGTAGGTCAGATAACATTTTAGGCCACAGCAGGAACGGATGCGGACGAGGCAAAGGCACAGCTTGACCTGGATCTCCACTGTAGATTCTGTCTGATAATAATCTCAATGAGATCTCTGCCCTGTGGTACTGTTCTATAATAAAGGGCTTATACTCTACATCTTGTGTGGTTGGTCACTTTATATCTGAGACTTATATGTTCATATACAATATAAGAAAGAGGGTTAGTAAGTCAAATCAAATTTTCAGTGGTTAATATCATCATTGGAACTATTAGGACTATTCTTGCGATAATATGCCAGCTTCCTTAATGTTTGCTGTTATTTTGATGATCTGTCACCATATTGTATTTTATTTTCTTTGTTCTATGTTATGTCCTTCGGTCCTTATTTACTATCCCTGATTTTTAGCTTTTAGGTTTAAAGCTAAACATTGTTGGATGTGTTGGAAACATTTTCCCCTCCTTGTCGAAGCAGAGACCAGGAGACGTTGGGATAACTTTCAAACTGAAGTTACTCTTTATTGAGAACTCATTGCAGGTTGCTGTAGTCATCCAAGCCTGACTTAAGGCTCAGCACTGTACATTTACAGCATTTGGCAACTTACAATTATCACTTTTATACAGCTGAGCAATTGAGGGTTAAGGGCCTTGCTCAAGGGCCCAACAGTGGTGATAGTGGGGATTGAACCGCTGACCTTCGGATCAGTAATCCGTCTCCTTAACCACTAAGCCACCACTGACACCACTGTAGAATTTATACTTTGCAAGAGAGAGGAATACATAGAGTTGGAGGCAACCTAAACAAAGCATGCAAATGCAGTACAGGAATCAGCCCGGTAATAGAATCTCCCCAGCCCTGATCTCATCGACATAACAGTCTCATTCAAATGTATAGGTGCTAAACCAATTTCTGGACAGTATCACCCAGACCTTCACATTATCATAGACACAAAGGCCCAGCCTGGCCTTGAGATTAGCATTCACATTAATTTATGGTCAGGAAGTACATACAGACAAAAGGTTAATGTCTCAGACACCTGGGCTGCCAGATTCGATCTCCTCAAAATGTAAAACCCAATATACTCTTTCAGTTTTATATACTGTTACGTTGGAACCTAGATTTAACATTTTATAAATTTGTAATCCAACAGATGCTGTTGTACAACCCTGTCTTTAAAGGCAAATTAGCAGCCTTGGAGGCATGAAGTACACCACGCAGGTGGTGTAAGATAACTGCAAATGCCAGAAAGATTATCAGCTGCATAAGCAAACTCTGAATCTGAGCAAATACTAAGTTCTTGCAAAAACGAGTCCTAGGATGCACACAGAACAGTCTTTATGATTACTACAGCAGCTCCTATGTACAAATAAACTGTATCCAGGTGAGATTATGAACTGACGCAAGAGTGAAGAGCTGTATCCAGCATCAGAAAGCAAGAGAGTGAAAGAATATTAACAACTTTGTAGGGTATGTTTGTTTCCCATAGTACATTGGGATCAGGGCACAAACAGCAGGTCGAAAAAAGAGAGAAAGCAGAACATTGCATGCCAGTCGTATTATATTACAGTGATGTTACCCCATGCTCTCTATGCTAACCGTTGTTCTTTGATGAATCATTGATGAAGTGCTGAGCTTATTGTTTTTATTTAAATTTATTAAAGCCGCTGCACAGATGTTGCCTGCTGCGCTTATTACTCACCAGCACAGACACACAGTCTCACCCTGTTGTATGTTTTCCTGAACAGCACATGATGATAATTTATTTTACTTTGCCGTAAGATAACACAGATCAAGTCAATCATAATCAGCACATGTGCTGATCTCAACATTATTTGGAGCCAAAGTAAAGCAAATATAGAACAGAGTGTAAAAAATTGTTTATTGTTTCATTCCCGCTGTACTACTTTTTAATGTAAATGGAAAACTTTAGCCCAAAACTCATGAAATAGTGATTGTGGTGCTAATTTGTTGGTTAGTGGACATCATGTAGCTAGCATATAATATAATAATGTTATATATAATAATATTTCCCTCCAGTGAAAAAAAAATTGGTGTTCACGTACAACCAACAATGACAATGAAGTGTTTATACTTGACCAGCCGGAGCCCTTTACCAGCTTTCATCATTGGTCTCGATCCTGTGCTTTCAGCACTGACCATAGTAAGGCTGCAGATTTCTTTAACATTGTCACTTATCCTTGTCTTCAGTCTTCCATGGTTTCCTATTACCATTCCCAATTAGCAGTCTCCTGTCACTCCTTAACATGTGTCCAAGGAAAGCTAGTTTCCTTTCATTTATGATGTTGAGCAGTCTGTTTACACAATTTATTCTTTGGGGTACTTCTTCATTTCTTCTCCTTTCTGTCCACCGAATACGTATTCCGATTCTAGCGCCATACATACAACCATGTCTTCATAAATGGGAAACAAAAAAAGTGGCTCAAGTCGCATTCATACAGGAAGCAATGAGCGACTAGCGACCATGCAAAGTTAATGATCACCAGCAAAGTTAGCGCAGAGAGGTGGAAGCTTCTCAAGCGAGTCAAAGTGGGTGGGTACGGAGTTCAAATCAGCTGAACTTTTGAGCGATTTCCAAGCAGAGCTTAACAACACTGTTGGTTGACAGACGCAGCGTAGCTCTGAGTTCCCCAAAACCTTTTCCCGTTCGCTTCTATAGTCTGGGTAATATAAATGATTTCGCATGCAGTTGCCGCACAACACTGTTCCAACCAATCAGCGACGAAGGGTATTTGTGCAACCTGTTGCTGATTGGCTATAGGGGAGATGAGTGTGTCGTTGTTATTTCCTTATCAGTGAGTCTACGAATTTAAGGGGTGGAGCACTGAACATAGGTGTGTATTTGTTTGGTTGTTAAAGGGGCAATGTCCTGGTTGTTTGAAGAAAATAGCCTAAATGGCATTTAGGGTGTTTTCAGACAATATATAGCCATTTATATAAATGTGAGTTTAGTTTAAAAAGGCTAACAGAAATGATTTGGGCTCATGTAATTCGTTTACTAGGACTTTGCGGCGACATTTCAACCTTTGAAAACTGTTCAGGATTTTAAAAAGACCACCTGTAATCCATTTCCATCCGCTCCATGTTAGGTTAAAAAAAACCCTGCAATTTCTTTTAATTTGCAAGTTGAAAGGCTATTTAATAGATATTGGTTAATTTTTTGGCCATACATTGCAAAAAAACACGACTTTTTAGCAACTGAGTCTGGGTAAAAATTTCGTCACAGCTCCTTCAAGCTTAAATGTCGACAAGCCTTTAAATATTAAATTGTAGAGATTAATATCATGCTGGATTTTCCTATCAGTAGTCGGTTAGCTGTGCTAAGATCTGTTCTGTAAGGTATCTCTGACCCATAGTTCTTATTTATGTGCATGTTTTACGTATTAATAGATTGCATTGTTTCTTGCCTGATTGCATCTTTCATGCTATTTTTTGCTTTCCTGCTTCCTCCAGGTGAGCACCAGCCGCCTCTGAGCAGCGACTCGGACATTTCGTTCATCCTGCCAGTGGAAGTCAGCCTGTCTGACGTCGAGCTTTCGGCTGAAACTGAGCAAGAAGAGGTCAAGTCCTGAGTCGTACAGCCGCGCTGCTCCAGAAGCACTTTCCAGGGGGCTCCTGTGGAGCGAAATATGGACCAGGACCAGGATGGGAGGGAACATTAGCAATATTTTCTGTCATACAGCCTCATTGTGCTAGAAAAATGTCTTCTTTTCTCACTCATTCTGGTCACACCAGGTTGGTGTTGATGGCTGCCCTTTATTAGATTTGCATAAAGCACACGCCGAGTTTCAAGATAGCAGGTTCGACTGCTCGGAAATGCTGCCTTTTAAATGTTCTTGTGGGATCACTGCCAATGTACACATATATATA
>JAQMYF010000027.1:18177960-18196674 GCA_030014195.1 Neosilurus mollespiculum
ATATAGCAGAACGGAGATATCTAATTTATATCTATACGAGTATGTATTGCCGTGACCAGCCTACTGCATTTTGTGTCCGAAGCAGTCCGAGTTCAGGCCAGTCAAGTGACAAACCACTCTTATATCACCAGTCTTCACCTTTTTAAACATTTTTTAAGAATCTGGCTGTCAAACAACGCATTTGGTGTCCAGGTGGTGCATTTTGAGAAAGCACAACCATCATCAAAAGCTTGAGATGAGAGCGAGAAACATAGATTATTCCAGAAACGTCTCATTTTCTTTATGTATTATTGAGATTGTTGGGTTTCTGTTTA
Source organism: Neosilurus mollespiculum (assembly GCA_030014195.1). Lineage (NCBI taxonomy): Eukaryota > Metazoa > Chordata > Actinopteri > Siluriformes > Plotosidae > Neosilurus > Neosilurus mollespiculum. The sequence goes on from JAQMYF010000027.1 coordinate 18,178,275, forward strand.
CCTGAAGAAACATGGAACCCAGTACGCTCGCTAAAACATCTGATTTCTCCGTCCGCATTCTCATTACCAAATGAGAACTTGGCTCGTATAGTCACTCGTTGTGTCTTCTGAAGAGCCACTCGAGCTCCTGAGCAGCGATCACGTCCAGCATTCCCTTCCTTTTTATAAGACGTCCAAGGATTTACGATTTCACAAACACTACACCCTAACCATCTTCTTCCCCATGCACAGAGGGCGGCTTAGAACCCTCAGCCAAATATATCCAAGTCATAACTTTTTAATGCGCAAGCGTGATGGCGGTTTGCTATTTTACAGCGTGAACGTTTCAGCTTGTAGCGAATCGTCGTAGGTTCACGTCATGAAGTGCTTTTTTAATTGCGCGTTGCATATAGGAGAGCAGATGTCTAACGAACGACTTTTATTTTAATATCAAAGTTTTATTTTTCTAAAAAGGAAAAAATAAAAATATCAAAGAAATGAACAGGCCCTGTTTACAGACAGTAAGGAGGTCGGTGAAATAGAGAAATCAGTCTCCCGTTTTTGCTTTCATTTCATTTTACCGTCCAAAGACAGCAGTATTTATGGAATGTCGATGTAAGTAGTTGATTTGAAGCCGTGCCCATGTGTACTGGGAAGCTGTAACCATTTTCTTCTCCTTTTCCACAGGAGGTGCTTTTAATCAAGCCTTTATTCCAGCATTTATTACAGTTAATGCCTTAGTGCTTATTCTTCCTTCTTCAACACTAAGGCTAAGCACACAGTTTCAGCAATCCCTGATGCACCTCAGTATGTTTTATAACCCTGACAAAAGCAAAGGTTTTCCTACTTTTCCTGCCTTGTCAAAGTGTTTTCTGTGCTATTGTGTGTATTTCCCGCACAGCCCCTCAAGCCACAATGCATATGATTGACTGGAAGCATGATGTATTTAATAAGTGCTGGAAGGAACTGTGTACTGCCACTGGGGATTTATGAACCTCTGAGAAGTTGGCCGTAACAAGAAATTAAGCAAACTTCTTATTATTGATTTAGTGCTGTAAAGTTTTAGTATTTGAAATGCTGTAGTGTTAACAGCACTGCAGGTGTTTGGCTAAGAGTGATGTCACAGGAACAGCTGGAACTCAAAACCCACGAATCCGTGGTTCCTGACCTTTCTGTGTTCGCACTACACAGAAGAAAAACTGGTTTTGTTTTACGGTCGATGATCCAAGCCGCCATGTTGATCTAACGTCGCTGAAATCAGCACTTGAGGAAATCTTCCCATTTTCCCAACATTTTTGAAATTGCAGTCTGCTAAAATGTGTTTGATAGTTTGCATTAAACAGTTTGAAAAGGCTGCCGTTTCACCATTTCTTACACGGAATCGCGAGAATAGGACGTGAATTTGTCAATTCATATAAAATAAGATAATGGCAAATATAACAGTATACAGATATTAAACTATTAATTGAGATATTAACTAGAGGGCTGTCTTTTACACACATCAGACAAGCGTCTGCTTGTTTATAGAACAAGTGGTATGTCCCACCGTTCATTCATATACAAATTACTTTTGTGTTTACCATCACTTACATGTGAATCAGGTGCGACTTTTCACAGTACAATGCCCCCCACCCCTCAAGTGCACATCATATTTGTTACTTGGCGTTGTGAAGAAGGTTGTAATAACAATAGTGCGTTTTGATATGCAAAGACGTTTACAGGCCATGCAAGCTTTTAATAAGTTTGTTTATTTTCCCTTTAAGGGCTCTGTACAATACAGCCGTAAACAACCTGCAATGGATGCAGGTGAGCGCTGAGTACACACAAGCAAGTGCAGAGCAGTGTAATGGTGTCTTTTTAATTTTCGTAAAGAGTTTCCATATATATACTATATATAAAGAATATACATAAAGAAAAGCAAACCAAAACAAGATTTTTATACATTTTAATTTTCATATATTAACCATGATGGAGGCAGAGCAAGTGAACTCTGCATGCTCTGAGCCAAGTGTTACACAGCTAATTCATTCATTTTCTAAGCAGCTTAATCCTAATTAGGCGATTAGGGAGGCTGGCGCCCATCTCAGACGACTGAGTGAGGGCGGGGTACACCCTGAACAGCTCTCCAGGCTATCACAGGGCCGACACTCATACAACCATTCATACGCACACCTAGGGGCGATTTGGAACAGCCAGCTAGCCTACTCTGCATGTTTTTGGACTGTGTGAGGAAACCGGAGTACCCAGAGAAAACCCACACAAGCCCGGGGCGAACATGCAAACTCCACACAGAAACACCCCGAGCCCGGGAATCAAACCCAGGCCTTCTTGCTGTGAGGCGGCGTGCTAATTATCAGTGATTCTATTAGCAAACTATCAATCACGTCATCACCAGATGAGCCAAACAATCAACCAAATCCTTACAGATTTAGCCCAATGTTTGGTTCTGTGCCTCGACGTCACTTTCGGCCAAATATTTACATATTTTCCAGCACAGACATTTTTGCAGCACAGATGTCTGATTTGGTTTCTTGTTAGGCTGGCTGCCAGCTTCACAGAGCTTCCTGATAATGATGATAGGAGGATAATTCAGAGTTATATTGAGTTTAATCTTCACCAGACAGTCACGAAGCGCAGGATATTGTATTGTTCCTGGCGATTCGGATCAGTTTTGCTTTTCCCTCCTCATTTTGGGTCTCACTTTATATTTAATTCTTTGAGGTGTCATGTTACAGGATTATGTTGAGGTTACTATGTTAAAATGGTATGTTATGGTATCGGGGTGCTCATTGAGTAACATTTGCTGTAACTCAGGCTGTCTGTCGCGACTCTTGTGATCTGCCCTGGAGTCTGGAGTCTTAGATTAAGTTATATAATCACTCAAGGTTCAGCACTGATGCCCAAATCCTCTTTGCTCTGACACACGGCTTACCGTGAGTGTGTTGTAGAAAAGCAGCCGGTAAGAGGTCCGTCTTGAATGAAACGTAAGACGATTGCAGCACGACATGTGCATGCTTTGTTTAGTGTTTATTTTGTTTGTTTACTCCATTCCTAGTGCACGCCAGTGCTCGAATGTTTTCTGCATTTCCCTTCGTACACCATGAAAATGTATTATGTCCCATGGTTCATTACTGATCCAAACACGGTTGCTTCATGTCTATTCTAAGATTGTGAAAGCTAGTTATATCCTGGAATGTTTGATTGTAGTGAAATATCGTGAGTCATTGAGGATTTCATGTGAAAGAGAGGTCTGTTTGAGCTCCATTATGTAGGATTAGTGATTCTGAGGGAAAATCCAATACCCTGCGAAGCGGTGTAACAGCACAATCTTGCTTTTATAATAATATTTTTTATCTTAAATAGTAACGGGCCTCATTTTTCAATCTTTTTGTAGAGTTTTGTAAATGTTTTCATAGACCAAAGCCCAAAAAAGTCTTTTCCTGATACTTGTGTTCATATGTTACTTCATATGTAATAATTAACTGTGTTCACGGAAAGCCTAGTTTACATTAAGATGCACCCACAAAGCCTCAGAGTATTGTTTGGTCATGCTCACAGAGAGCCGAAAACATCCAAGAGCAAGCTACAGAATTTTCTTAATCTCAGAATCAGTGAGCTGTTCACAGTACACGACTTAACGGTTGCTCACATACAAAATGCCCACACTATACACTTCATTCCTTTCACATATAATGCTAATCCCAGTTACAGTGCGCCTCATCCCCACATAGCACTTTCTCATAACAATACATTGAGGACCATCAGACCTGTGTTAGATTTTTTATTCTTTTTTTCTTTTTTTATAAAAAGAAAAGGTGAAAAAACATTGGTTAGTTCTTTTTAATACTGTACACTACTAGTAGTAATGTGCTCCCAGCAACCATCACAGTATGGCACACCAAACAATTTCTTATAGAACAGAATTATTATGTACAGGATATTTTTTTTTTCCAATTTAGTTTTAGTTAGTTTCATCAAGTGCCATAGATTTAGTTTTAGTTGTATTTTTTTAAGAATTTGACTAGATTTCCTTTGTTTTATGTAGTTTTTACTTTACTGCATGTGGCTACCATCATATTGCCCTAGAGGTGCGATAGAAAAGCAACTAATGAGAATTTGCGGCTGTCGCTTTTCATTTTCCAAATATTCCCAGATTTGTCTCGCGACATTCGCGGCATCGTATTTTGGTCACCTGGTTCATGAAACATGTTTGAAATTTCTGTGAATGTCACAAAATGAGGCTCTGATGCAGAGTAGTCTCAAACTCTTCTCAAACAGTCTCAAAACGCAAAGTTCTCGTTTCGCTCGAAAATTTTTGTTTGCAAGGAAAAGCAACAAGAAAAGTTTGAGACTTGCTGTCATCCACCATATTCTGTGTATTTTATCATGATTTGTATTTTATTCACACTTTGTTCTTGCTAATAACGCATTTGCATCCGTCACTTTTCCATCGCACCTCTAGTGTGATCACCCTCTAACAGTTTCATCTTCATTTTTAAAGTGATGTAGCAGTCACAGTGCAAATGGAGGGGAAAGCTAAGCCAAAATGAAAACGAAGTGGGTTGTGTATATATATATATATATATATATATATATATATATATATATATATATATATCTCTCTTCAGAAAGGTCCTAAAAAGTTTGGTTAAAAATATGAGTAAGATTATATATATAAATATATGAAATTGAAATTGTAGTACTATTATTTTTCCCACATACAATATATTTAGCTCTACTTCGACGTATGGAGCACTGTTCTACGGAAAATCGACTCAAGATTATATATATATATATATATATAAGAAGTTAGAGTTTGCCTCAGTCTAGGCCTCTTTCCTTCCTCTTCCCTCAAACCAAGGGTGCTGTTACTTTTATCCTTATTTGGTGGCTTGTGTTATGTGTCTACAGTTTTGGATTTGTTTAGGATTTCTTTTTTTTAAGTCATTAACGTACAACGTTAACTAAAAATTTAATTATGTTTTTGTGCTACTGAAAGAGAAATCTGATTTAAGCTTCACAGTGCCATGTGCAGGAGAGTGTCAGTATGCAAAAATCTCACACTAATTAATCATGTTTTTCATTACTGACTAAATTTTCACCAGTGTCTCATAGGAGACTTGTTTTTCCGACATACAACATTTTTTAATGAATATCAATGAATTCTTTTATCAATGTTCCTGGGGCTGATTTCTACATAAATCAGTTCATATCTAGTTTGATAAATGAGGCTCGATTAGAGTGTAAGCAACACTGTGCTGCTGTACCGTAGCTTCCGTTTGGCACTTAACTACTGCAGTCCTCTCTCTACATTTCATCATCGTCCTTATTTCAGTACTCATCAGTTCACTTGTGTATGTGTGTGTGTGTGTGTGTGTGTGTGTGAGTACACACCCTTTGAGAAAAGCACTTTATCTCTGTAATGGAGAGATGCATACAAGAAACACAAGTCCCCCTGATTGAAGCCAGCAGGGTGGTTGCTAATCCTGTAGCATAAGTTAGTTCCTCTATAGGACTGGCAGGTTGCACACATTTCAGAGATTGTATCAGAGCCCCATCCAGTCATAAGTTTAATTCTCTTGAATGACTGTGGGTTTTTAAGATTGTTGAACAAGATATCCAGTGAGTTCAGCAGTATTGCTATTTTGTTATATAGACGACTGTGTAAATATATTCAGCAATCTTGGTATACTGTTCTAGTACAATGTTGCACGTATTTGAGTCTTTGATTGTGAGATACAATAAATTTTATTGCGATTTTCTTTTGCAATTCTGTGTGTTGATTCATTTCAGCAGTAAATTGCAACAGCAAGGTATGGCTATTAAATAATAAGACCGGGTTTATGTAAGTAGGTATGTAAGGTGGTTTCCATTGACCGATAGGTTACCATAAATATCTGGTAAAAGTTTGATGCTGTTCAGTTCATTATTACACCTTGTTTGAGGTGTGTTTTCTCTATCAAAAGTCTTCCAGGCACGTCCAACTGGGAGGATGAACCTGGGTGGAGGGATTATATGTCTCGTTTAGGCTGGGAACACCTCGGGATCCCTAAGAGGGGCTAGGAGTGTCGCTGGGGAGACACATACCTGGGTTTCCCTTCTAGCCCTGTTGCCTCTGTGACTCAACCTTGGAAGGTTGAAAAAGCTCAACCTTCTAAGCAGAAGAAGACGGATGGATCAAAAGTAGAGCAGTGCATCAAAATAAAAATTTTGCTGAAACTGAACAAACCAGCTACCAAATCCTTTTGAATGCCGACTGATGTTTATGAGGAAGAATGCATGTCACATGCACAGGGTGGCGCATCGAGAAGGTGCGTGACTCATTCTGGAGATTGCGGGTCCGATTCCAGGTTGACGATGCAGCCATCCACGGGAGCTAATTGGGCGAGCTCGCACAAGAGGAAGGACGGCATATGATCACCAGCCAATCATGGGTGTCTGTGAGCTCATTTGTACAAAGGGGCGGATAGCACTTTCCCTCCAGGTGTGTAAGGCTGCCCCCAAGTGCACATGCACAGTGGTTCGCAAAGATGCAATACCTGGTTGGTGGAGGTGATAGGCAGGCAATGCTTGATCGGTGGGAAAAGGGGTACAAATCTGGAGGGGAAATCCCCCTAGGATGCCTGTGCAGGTCAAGAACAGACAGGAATGTATGACAAAAGGTAATTTGCCTGCTCTGAATTGCCCCTAAGTGTGAGGGTGAATGGCTGTGTGTGTTGCCCTGCGATGGTCTGGAGAGCTGTTCAGGGTGTTCCCTGTCTTAGCCCAGTGTCGGCTGAGATGAGTGAGTGAGTACACCCTGCCACATAATGATGTATCTGATTCTTATTAACTGTCAGTTTCTTTTCGGGGGTACAGCTGTTGCCTGGCAATGTCAGTCGTCTGGAAAAGGTTCTGTTTCCTTTATAGCACATCCTTGCCGAGCTTCATCTTTCTACCATATCATTCAAGTGGCCTTCAAGTAAACATGACTATATAGTGAGTCAGGACCATTGAGACTACTGGACTGCAGCTCTGTGATGTGTTTTCTGTAACAGCATCTTGGATAGTAGTTCCAGCAGCAAGGCAAATCACAGCTTTATATTATAATACCTTACTGTTGGAGCTACTTTCCTAAACTATACAGATGGGCAGTTGGATCTTGCAGGCTTATGACATCTTTGTTAGCATCCTTCGATTTTAGGCTGCCAAAGTAAGTTATTGAGGTTATTGAGCCAGTCATGTAAGAGTAAACGAGTTACATTTGTCATTTTTATACAGTACAGCTGAGTAAATGAGAGTTAAGGACATTGCTCAATGGCCCAGCAGACACGGCTTGGAGGTACTGGGGCTTGAACCCTCAACCTTTGGATCAGTAAGCCAGAGTCTTAACCAATGAGTCACCACTGCCATGTTACACTTCAGTAGAAAAGGACAATAATTATATAAAGGGACATAATGATTTAAGGTACTTTTTTTTCCATCAATTTTTCAATTATTCCGAAGACATGCTTTCTCATAATGTTTTAAATTAAAAACAAAGGCTTTATCACATCATCGCAGTCACATAAACTGTCACATAATTATTTTTTAACACTAAATTTGATCTGTTGTTGAACGGATTCATGTATAAATGCGTCTCTAAAACACGCATCTTGGTAGAATAGCTTTCTACAGTCGTGACAGTCATTTTTAAGAATATGTTTGTTGAAGGTCAGCAGTTATAAAGTGTTATTTAAAATTATTTGAAGTTGAAAAAAAAAAACATTAAAATGATTCACACTGGCATTTATTCAACTTTAACAAGGTGTCTGTTTAATTTGACCTGAAATGCTATCAAAGGTTTTTTTTTTTTTTATGAATAAATTATTTCAGGGTGAGTGAATTTAACAAGAAGACTGCTAAATGAGTGAAAATGTTTGCTAGAGTGCGCTTGCCATTTTATTAACGAGCTACAAATTCTCTGATGGTACATGTTCTCGCGTCATAAAGTCCATGAAACACCAGGAGGAAGATGAAGATGTGTGTGGTACTCATCCAATAAACTACCTCTTTAATGGATGGATGGATGATTTAAGTATTTTTTGATTTACTTTCTGAAACTGGGCAGCACGGTGGCGTAGCAGTTAGCACATCCATACTGGGTTCGAGGCCCAGGCTTAGGCGTTTCTGTTTAGAGTTTTCTATACTTGTGACTCTGATACTTGTGAGTTTCCTCTGGATACTCCAGTTTCCTCCCACAGTCCAAAAAACATGCACATTACGCTAATTGGCTATTCCAAATTGCCCCAGGTGTGTCTGAGAGTGAAGTGCTGTGTGTGTGGCCCTGCAATGGTCTGGCAAGGTGTTCAGGTGTACCCTGCCTTTCCCCACTGTTGGCTGAAAAAGGCACCAACCTCCATGTGACCCTAATAGGATTAAGCGGTTCGGCAAATGAGTGAGTGAGAGACTGACTTTCTGAAACAAGTGACTGTATTTTTATATTTTTTTTTTTAATGATTTGAAACCAGCAGTACCTGAGAGAGGATGATTACGTTGGTGACCAAAATAACTGATCTACTTTTTTTTTTTTTTTTTTTTTTTTTTTTTTTTTTTTTTTTTTTTTTTTTTTTTTTTTCTTATAGATCAGAAACCTCATTTTTGATTCTGCTGTGTCTGAGAATATCTAGCAGTGCCCCGGTTTTACATTCAACACACACGTCATGTGGCTGTTTATTCTGCCAAGTCATGATGATGATTATTAATCAGTCTTTCGGACTGGATCATCTTTGACCTCTGCCCTAATTTCAGCATCATGCTGGAAACTGATTCTGGCTATGAAATCACTGCTGATAATTCATTCTTCTCCACTGGCTCTGTATTTTCACAATGAGCATCACATGGAAGAACAAACAGCTGCTAGGACTCTAAAAGGGTAAAAAGAGAGATAAATGTTTGTTAATAACTTTTGTTGTCATGCATTACCTCTCGGAAGCCGTTGGAGCCGTCTGTGCTGTGACTATATCAGATGACTTATGCCATACATTATAAAAACCTGGAAGGATAGTGCTGGCCCATCAACCTCACGCAAGAGATGTGGTCAGAAATAAATCTTGACTGATCATAATCGGAATACATGTAAGCTTCTGAACGAACATCTAAATGTATTAACTTATCTAATTCAACTCTTCAAGGTGTGCCATACATTAGGAGACAGCTCTGGACCAGGCAACCACTCTACAAAGCCACACTTTTGTAGCTTATGTAGAAGGAAGCCTGCCATTGTCCTGCTGAAATAATTGTGGACTTCTAAGAAAGAGATGTTGCCTTGATGGCAACATGTGTCTCTTAAAAATACCAACATACACCTCCATATCAATGGTACTTTCACACACATTAAACTCACCCATGCCGTGGGCACTAATGCAGCCCCATACCATCATAGATGCTGGTTTTTGTACCTTTTAAACTGATAATAATTTAGGCGGTCGTTTTCATCTGTGGCATTGGCAACTTGACATCTGTTTTTTTTTCAGAAGCAAGCTGAAATATGGACTCATTTCTTCCCTGAATCTTTTCATAATATCATGTACTGCAGATTGTGAAAATGTCTGTAGTCTTGCACTGAGAAATGTTACTTTTGAACTGTAACAATTCTCCTATGAGTTTTCTCACAAAGTGCTAAGCTACAGCCCATAATTGCTCACAATGACTAAGCCTTTCTGGATGCTACTTATATACTCAATCATAATACCTCACTTGCTACCAGCTACTTTAGGACTGTTACCAGAATATTCTGTAAACTTCTCAGTCTTATTTTAACTCTGTCCCAAATTTTGTTGGGTGTATTGCAGCCATCAAATTCATACCTTGTTTATATTTTCAAAATACAAATACATTGGTCAGCAAAATTATTAAAAATCTTTTATTTGTACTTTTTTTAGTTAAATTAAGGTTCGTGTGAATTGACACATCAAAGATCTAGGTTTTTATTGAATTTTGTAAAGTATCCCAACTTTTCTGGAAAGTGGGTTAGTGGGGGGGGGGGAAATCTAGTTTTAGTTTGCTTTTCTTATGTTTCCGTGTAGTATGTACTGTATGTACAGGATTGTATTCAGGAGATACATACTGTATAATACACCCCGAGTGGGCAGATTATTAAATTGGTGAATAAGTTGTGTTAAAAAAGGAGAAAGAATGTCAAATAGGGGCACAAATTTACTTGGCCTATTAGATGCATTACTCAAAAGTCTTGTTATTCATTTCCTGTAATAGTATTCCACACTTCCTTCTAAAATAATCATGTAAATAACACTTAATAATTTTATTTTGGAATGTCCCTGAAACAAGTCACTTCCAGTTGTAAAACGTTGATCTGTCATTGGCCTTCCTCTCCCTCTATCACTTTAGGTTAAGTTACAAATGTCCCTTTGATTGAACTGTTAATAAGGAAACAAGAACATATGAGACCACGTACATTACAGCCTATTTTAGCTGTGACGCTACTGAAGAATGGCAAATAACAGTAGCGTATACACAGCCTTCACATTTACTGTACTGATATTATTTTTACTTTATATCTTTAATAATCTTAACAAATCTGATGATATCTAAATGTAAGTTATATCGAGCCTCAGTGCCAGCCATCAGGTTAGTCACATTAATGGAATTTCTCCAATAAATGACAATACTATAATTCTAGCCATCATGACATCTCCTGTAAGAAGAAAAAAAATTGTAAAGAAAATACAAAATGACCAGAACAATTTTTCTGGGCTTAAAAATCAAAAAAAAAAAAAAAAAAAAAAAACTTTATCCAGAAATCTTTAAAAACCCAGTGTAAGTCTTTGTCCACTTGGGGGCGCTGACACTCCATAATGCTCATCAAGACTCAGTGGATCCTGTTTTTCACATCTGCATTTTTTGACAACTGCATCAGCAGCCAGTCATGTGTCATTAAACACATTTGCATTTTCAAAGCATGACCCCACCACCGATACTAAATTTAATTATAACCCCTCTTCAGATGGGATCCCCAAAGGATGTCATTAGTCAAAGTTTCTATTCACTTTTCCCATAGATACATATTAGAATCAATGCATGACTGGGATTCCATTAGCGTGCCGAATTGCATTTACATGTCTGCTATTACATTTATAAATATGTGTCAGTAAAAAGTTTACGACATTTTTAAACAGACAAAGTGTCCTGTGTGCAGCCTCTCAATCACTTGCTCACTCGTTTCCAAAACCACTCAATCCTACAAGGGTCGCAGGGAAGTTGAAGCCTATCTCAGCCGACACTGGGTGCAGCCTTAACTGCTCGCCAACTATTGCAGAGCCAACACACACAACCATTGACACCTTGGGGCACTTTGAAACAGCCAATCAGCTTTATGTGCATGTCTTTGGACTGTGGGAGCAAACCGGAGTACTTGAAGGAAACCCATGCACGCATGAGGAGAGCATTCATACTCCACACAGAAACGCCCGAGCCCGACACTCGAACCCAGGACCTTCTTGCTCTGTGGTGGATGTGCTAACCACGACGTCAATGTGCCACCCCCTGTGTGCATCCATCTATCTGTTAGCTATAGTACTTTTCATCAGGTTTGCAGGGAGCCAATCCCAGCAAATTTCGGAATACAACCTGAACAGTTCACTGGTCTAATACACATCTAACAGAGACACAAACAACCGTTCACACCTATGGGAAACTTGCAGTACCTGCCGGGAACAGACCAGCCCCAACAGATTTCATAGGCTTCTCTATCTCACCGAGATCTTTCCAACGAGCCCTCATCCTTGCCGCTAGCCCCTCGGGGGCCGGAGATACGCGCCCACATCGTCCAGGTTATTCTAACACATCTTTGTGTGTGATTGGACTGTAGGAGGAAACCAGTGCATGCATTTCAAGAAGATGCAAACTTTACACAGAAAGGCCCCTGGTCGAGATTCAAACCCTCGATCTTCCTGCAGTGAGGTAACAGTAATAACCACTGACCTCCCATGTGCATGTTTTACATTTAATTATAAGGTAATTACCTTAGACAGTAACAATTCTATAACATTTTAATATAACTACACTTGACTTTCATTTTCATTCATTCATTAATTTTCTGACGCACTTAATCCTAGTTAGGGTCGCGGGGAGGCTGGTGCCCATCACAGCTGACTGTGGGCGAGGGCAGAGTACACCCTGGACAGCTCGCCAGGCCATCACAGGGCAGAAACACGCTGATGGCAATGCAGCAAAGTCAGCAATGGATCTTTTACACGCCTCTCACCACAGACAGTGAGAGACATGACTGGCCTTTGATAACCCAGTTAGCCTCACTGGGGGGACAGCAGTGACATCCCGGTGACAGTGGGGCTTGAACCCCTGACCTTGGGATCAGTAACCCAGCACTCTACCACTGGCCACCACTGTCCTGACATTCATTTTAAATACTTTAACATTCTTTTTTGCTTTTTTCTATTTATAAATGCTTTTAACACCTTATGCTTGAAACATTCTTTCATGCACTGTTTATTATTTATTGCTTATTTGGGTCCCACCAGCTCTCACAAAACGGTTGCTAGTATTGCGGCATTCCTCTACTTGGAAAACACCACCACATGTTCCGCAGGAAGTTGCATCATATTAAAATAATATGGATCTTGAAAGAAAAAACAAGTTCTCTTGAGATGAATATTGTGTGATTGACTCTCTAGGTCTCATTCAGTCTTTTTGCCTAAATTATATTCTAATCTCACTCATTTGCCGAACCGCCTAATCTTACTCGGGTCACCGGGAGGTTGTAGCCTATCTCAGTTAGCACTGGGCGAAGGCAAGGTACACCCTGAAAACTCACCAGACCATTGCAGTACCCGCACAAACCAACCAACCATTCACACTCACATCCACACCTGGGGGCAATTTGGAACAGCCAATCAACATGTTGTGCATGTCTTTGAACTGTGGAAGGAAACCGGAGGACCCAGAGGAAACCCACATAGAAACGACCTTGCCAAGAACAGGACTTGATTCCAGGAAGTTCTTGCCGTGAGGCGGATGTGCTAACCACCACGTCACGGTGCCACCACCTAAATTATACGATGATGGTTAATCACGATTTAAAAATAACCCAATTTGTGTGAATTATTCAAGTGTCTTTAATATCGTTATGCCATTGGAATGGATCTACAGGGCTCATTTTCTGCATTGTCAAATTGTATGCTTTATAAAAGATAATGTTTATATCTTAAGCATCTGCCTTCGTTGATTTAGTGCTTTAAACTTGATTCTGGAAGACGTGTCAGAAACCTGCAGGTCTTATATATAAACTGGTCAATTTAGTTTAGAATAGAGGGTTATAATATTAGCATATGGATATTAATATATTATGAGATTAGCATATGTATAATTATAGGTTATAATATTAGCATATGTATGTGTTTATTAAAATGGAAGACATATGCGGGTAACTAGGAAGTAAAATCACAGTATATATTGCTCGTTTTGATAACCAAACAGTCGTCATTGCTAAAAATATATGAATGAGTCACCCCATGGATCACTCCACACATCCCCATCACTACCTCCTCTCTCTCTCTCTCTCTCTCTCTCTCTCTCTCTCTCTCTCTCTCTCTCTCTCTCCTCTTGACTCAGGATGGTGTTAGAGAAGAGGAGGGATTTACATCCTCCACTGGAGTGGAAAATAAACCCAGCATCTCACGTGTTACCTCCTCCTCCCCATCGAAGCAATATGAGGAAACAGGTAGGATATAAATAGCATCTCTATAGACAGATAGAGGAGGAGAAAAGGAAAGGGGTTTTTAAATATGAAGAGGCTGCAGAGCTGGCCTTTGACACTTCGGCACTGAGCTACTTTCCTCCCCTTACTGTATACCATACCAATCAATACAATATAGATTTTTTTTGTTGTTGGTGAGGTGGGGGTGCGTGATGGTCTGAGGATGCCACTGAGACTGTAATCTCAATTTCGGCACATTTTGGCATTCACGAATGACTGTAGAGCAGTGCTGGCTTTGCTGAATGCTGCAGATATGCAGCACAGACCAAAAATAGTACTCAAAATACTCAAGTATATACCACTTATTAGTCATTACTTTATCATTAAGGTGTAATCGTATCTGTGAAGAATGAGACAGTGTGTGAGGTGTGATTATTGATACTTGGTACTTCAGTGGACAATCACGTTAAAAATCATGTTAATCTTTTTCAACATATTTGAATAAGCAACCATTTCACCCTTTTTGATGAAGATAAATGTAAATATACTTCAACAGATATCATAAAACTGACATTTTGTTGTCATTTTCCTTCGTTTCCTGAGTCTCTTAATCATATTAGGGATGCTGGAGTCTTTCTCAGCTGACTCTGAGCGAAGGCAGGGTACACCAGAAACAACTCGCTAATCCATCCCAGGCCAAACACATACACAACCATTCACACTCGCATCTAGGGGCAACCTGTAACAGCCAATTAGCTCTATGTGCATGTCTTTGAACTGTGGGAAGAAACCGGATTACTCTGAGGAACACCAGGCAAGCACGGGAAGAGCATGCAAACTCCATATGAAAACGCTTTCACTGAGCCCGGGACTCAAACCCAGGACCTTCTTGCTGTAAGGCAGTCATGCTAACTGCTAAGCCACCTTGCCACCATTGTCATTTTCATCATATAAATAAACAAAAACAGATTAATAACATAATAAAGATCAAGTTCAGATTAGGTGCCATTGAATAGAACCTCCTGTAAGTGCAGCCCATCTAAATTTAAGTCTGACATCTAGGATCAGGTGTTCTCTTTGCTATTGGAGTGCATGATGTTATCATGCCAAGATCTCCGGAGGCCTTCAGCAAAAAGCTTTTGGATGTCTATGAATCTGATAATGGATTTAAAAAGACCTGTTAGTTGAAATAAAGTATTCTACCGTTAGGGAAATTATCTATAAATGGCATAGATTTCAAATGACTGCCAATATGTCCAGGTTTGACAACCCCTATCCAGTAAATTTAGCCAGAGATCAGGCCATTTGATGCAAAAAGAAGTCTACAAATTTGAAAAGCCTTTGCTGTCCACAAAGTACATTAGGACAAGACTACAAAATGTGGGTGAACATATGGGATTAGACCAGGCTGTAGTAGCTCTAGACAGAGAAATGATAGACAAAGTTGTTTGACTACAGTCACAGTGCACACATGAATGTGAAAAGAACCTTACACCAACTGTGAAGCATGGGAGTGGAAATCTTAGGGTTTGGGGTTGCCTCTGTTTCAACTTCAACCTTTGAACAAATGGCCTCGTGTTATCTTTAAGCAGTTTTTGATGTGGTGCAAAATTCATAGTTGTATCAATATTTAGACATGATTTTTGCTTCATATCAAAGAGTGCTTGAAGATAATGTGAGGCCATCTGTGCAAAGGTTGAAGTTGAACCGGAGGAGGACGTTTCAGTAGGATAATGATCCTGAGTGCACAAATCTATAAAACAAATCTACAAGGAATTGCTTTAAAGAAGAAATTATTGAGCATTATGGAACGATGTAGCCAAGGGATTTGAAAAGATATGTCAGACACATCTCATCAGATATGACTTATAGGGCTCTCAGAGCATATCTGACTCGAGGTCATGAGACAACTGTTAAATATTATTGGTGAATAATTTAAAGGATGAAATGTTTGCTTGTTCAAATATGTTGAAAAATAAAATCTATAATTTCTTTTGGATGGACTTGTGGACTGTAGATCCACCCATCCACCCAGCTTTATCTTTCAAATGTGCTGGTTCTTCAGGATTATGTTGCATTTATTTGAATCTGGAGAAGCGTCATTTAAATTGGTGCTAAGTCACATGTTAACAGACAGAATACTCCATTCTGATTGGCCACAAGGTGCAACTTTGTTGGTAGTCCCAGCTGTTATTCAGATCATGTTATGTGATGTAGAGATTAGCACATCCACTTCACTTCCGGATAGTCTTTTGAGGGTTTGAGTCCTAGGCTCAGGCATTTCTGTGTGAAGTTTGGGGGAGTGACACTTGTGGACTGTGGCACAGCGTGTGGGGTGCAGGGTCATGTAGAGGTTTGATGATGTCACAGAACATGTAGCATCAGGCTTGTAGGTCATGTCAATTAGCATCTCCTTGGTAGGTCAATTAGAAGGTGATGATGTCACAGAGATGTATGACGTATGTGACATCATAATTTTGACAAAGAGACAGAGGGAACATTGTCTGACCCCTGTTTGCTATCCCATTACATGGGACATCCCAAAAACGGTACTGGGAACCAACTGTAACCAGTAAACCAGATCATTCAGGGTAGGATATTTTGTAAACATTTCTTCAGAAGAACACTTTTTCCAAAAGTGTTTTTTTTTTAAGATAGCTCTCTTTTAAGGTGGTTAGCATGTCCACCTCACAGCAAGAAGGTCCTGGGTTCCAGTTCCAGGTTCGAAGAGGGTGTTTCTGTGTGGAGTTTGCATGTTCTCCAAATGTTTGTGTGGGTTTCCTCCAGTTACTCTAATTTCCTCTTGCAGTCCAAAGCCATGCACATTCGGCTAATTGGCTGTTCCAAATTGCCCCTAGGTGTGCGTGTGAATGGCTGTATGCATGCGTTGGCCGTGCAACACTCTGGCGAACTGTACAGGGTGTATCTACCTTTGCTCAGTGTCGGCTGGGATGGGCTCCAGCCTCCCCGTGACCTTTATAGGATTAAGTAGCAAATGAGTGACTGTTCAGCAGCGTTTATGTAGGGATAAAGTAGAGCAAATTGGGCATTATAGCAAAATAAACCCAGAAAGTGTGATTGAGACCCCAACGTGTATCATTCCTTATAGTTTCTTCTTGTTCTTAACAAAAAAAATAATTAAAGTTTACTTTGATATCAGTAAATCTGTTTGCATCAGGCTAAATCACACCACCCTGTCACTTACTGTAGCCATGTAACATCATGTCTAATACTATGGATTCTACTCTCTACTTATCTAAATCATACAAACAGTACCACGTAAATATCTGGACTGTTTTTTGAAGTTCTTAAGGTTTATTCATGTTCATACATGCAGTGTGTGAAGAGCTATATTGTGCATGGTTGTCAGTATTGATCTGAGTATTATGAGCTTGACCTTCCAGTTCAAAACAGACTCATGATTTACAGCGGCACAGTATGAAGAATGACATTATTATTAACATCCAGACAAGAAGCTGTAATGCCTCTCTATATGCTGTAAATCATAGTAAGTTTACATGTATATTTATTATATACTACATGGGTAATAGGGAGGCACGGTGAAGTAGGGGTTAGCACGTTCTCTTCACAGCAAGAAGGTATTGGGTTTGAGTCCCGGGCTCAACAAGGGTGTTTCTGCCTGTAGTCTGCTTGTTCTCCCTGTGCTCGCTTTGGTTTCATCCGGGTACTCCGGTTTCCTCCCACAGTCCAATGGCATGCACAGTAAGCTAACTGGATGTTCCAAATTGCCCCGGGTGTTTATTCATTTATTTTCTGAACCACTTAATCCTAATTAGGGTCGCGGGGAGGCTGGCGCCCATCTCAGCCGACTCTGGGCGAGGGCAGAGTACACCCTGGACAGCTCACCAGGCCATCGCAGGGCAGAAACACGCTGACGGCACAGACAGTGAGAGACATGGCTGGCCTTTGATAACCCAGTTAGTTGCACTGGGGGCCCAGGAGTTTACGTGAGTGTAAACGGCTGTGTGTGTGTTTTTAGCCCAGAGTCGGCTGAAATGGGCTCTGGCGTCCCTGCAACCTTAATGGGATTAAGTGGTTTGTAAAATAAATGCAGTGGTTTGAATACATGCAAGTAGTTCAATCTGTTTGCTAACTTGGCAAATAAATATTATAATAAAATATTATCCACCCCACAAACTCGGGAGAATGCTTGAATCAATTAAAAATATGCAAATAAACCTTAAAATCTCATTTTAGTTTTCTTTTCTTTTCGTAGCATATACTAAAACAATTATTCACCCCAGTCTCAGTGGATATCACTGAACAGTATGTATTTACATTTATATATACTCATATCCTGTATATTGTCAAATAATTGTTTTAGTACATACTACAAGGAAACGTAACATGGTATGTTTTATTTCATATTAATAGAAGCGCTCGCAGTGCACAGACCTCAGCCAAGCCAAAATCAGAAAGTACATAGCACCCCCTGCTGAGCCTGCTGTCATACCATACTTTCCAAAAATGATCCTATCACTCAATGTTAAAGAAACCTTTTAAAATATTCCTGGATCCAGAATTTGATCCGGATCATCTTCAAAATCTAATGGAGTGGTACTTGGGTCATGCCCCACCCCTTCCAAAAAAATTAAGCTAACAAGCAAATAAACAGACAAACAAACCAATGCTGACAAATACATGACTTCCTTGGCAAAAACGAGAATATGGTGTGTGTGTGTGTGTGTGTGTGTTTGTGTGTATATA
>JAQMYF010000027.1:18197957-18212692 GCA_030014195.1 Neosilurus mollespiculum
GTTACAAAAAGTGTATGCATATGTTTTCCCTTTTATTTTTGTGTGTGTTAAATTTCACTTCTGTTAGCAGATTGTAAAATGTACCCTGAACTCATTGGATGCCGTGACATCATTGTGAACTTCCCAAATCCATTTCTGAATAAACCTGTTTTTTCTCCCTTGGAGTTCTACATCACACTCTCACAACATACATAATAAAATCTACCTACGTTTACACCGAAGCGAGAGAGATGAGATATTGATTCCAAAATATCTCATTCTATGTAATCTGTGACCGGCGAACAAACTCCCCCAGCCTCAGAACTTTAGTTTCAAATCTCTTACCAGAATGTTGATGAGAGATGAGTCAGTTGGGGTGGAAAGCAGCAGAAAGTACAGTGTTCCTCATTTCATTCTGACGAATAGGGCAGCGTGGACTTTTTTTTTTTAAACCACCACGAAGACCTTAAGACTTTCTTCATGTAGATTTACTATCACATCACAGTATGCATAGTATATATATAAAGTATAATGAGTGAGTGAGATTAATAAAAATAGTAAGATAAATAGGAATGTAAGTTAAGAGGAGAATAAACCACAATGGTTAGAATCGAATAGAAGAACAGGGTACAAGGTTCATCTAGATTTTATTTTGTATTTTGTTTCTCATATATTATATAAAAAACTGAATTTGCCAAGACATCATGAACAATAAATTTTTCTCAGTACATGCAGCTGAAATTAACTTGAAGGGTATTTACATTACTAAATAATTTTTCATTCATTCATTAAGAGCCACATATATTTTACCACTAATGGGCTAATAAAGTCAAATGTGACTGTGAAGAAATCTCTCTGAGATGACATAAAGAAACATTATGAGGGACGATACTCATAACATTTCCATTTACATTTCCATTTATCTTTAGTTAAGCACGTACTTGCTGTCAGAGTAGAAGTGGATCAAGAACAGTTGCAGGCATAAAGGAGGCCTTACTGTTTATATCAATTATTCAACAAAAAATCCTCATTCACAACTCAGTCTGGGATTGATTGAGACTCCTCACAGGTACTTTGAGGCTATGTGCATGAGGAATTTGGCCCAATGATTAGCCATGGGACAGACAAGATCAGCCAGTGCAGTGTCAAGGTGAAAGGTAGAGTATATCAGTCAAAAGAGTTGTTTTTTTTAAAAAATAATAAAATGAAAGGAAAGCCTTCTAAACCCTCAGGTTATACTGAAAATATGAATATTTTCATTATCAGGTGGTTTTTACTTACATTCTGGAAGTTGCATTCTGCTGAAATGCATTCAGTAGTTTGCACTAGCGTTTTTGAAAAGGCCACCATTTGGAGTCTGTTTCTTTCTTGCGAGTGAGAAAATTTGCGAAAATAAGAAGTGGATGCATCAGTTCCAATAAAGCAAGATTATGGCAAAAATGACATTATACAGATATTAAACTAACAAATCTGATATAAACTAGTGAACTCCTGAATAAAATAAAACTAGGCACATAATACTACATTACATTTAGGTACATCAGACAGGCATCTGCTTATATACATGAACCTATGGTATACACTGCACAAGACTTTCATGCTTAAACCTTCTTTGACACGAGTCGTGTGTCACTTTTCACAGTACAGTGTCACCCTATCCAAAAAAACATTGTAATAACAAATAGTGCATTTTGATGTGCAAAAACATACACAGTGTATGCAAGCTTTTATGAAGTTTGGGTTTGATTCCCCTTTAAACATTAATTTATTGTTCTATCTAAATAGCTAAAATGATTCAGCTGTATATTTGTAAAAAGCTAAACTTTTTAGCAGGACATAGCTTTAGATGCCAGCTTTAATCTTATTCATTTACATTTACAGCCTTTGGCAGACACCGTTATCCAGAGTGACTTGCATTTATCATTATTTTTATTTAATGACCCAACGGAGCAATTGAGGGTCAAAGGCCATGCTCAAGGGCCCAGTAGTGGCAGCTCAGTGGTACTGGGATTTGAACCCCCAACCTTCGGATCTCTAAGCCAGAGAGTTATCACTAAGCCACCACTGTCCTCATTCACACGTGTAATGTTACTTGCCCTCATTCATGCATTCATGTAAAGAAAAGTTTGTAGAACTTATATAGTAAATAAATAATCAATTGGCTCCATTTTAGGCATTTTAAACCAAAACCTCATAAAACGTCCATTAGCATAGACTAGCTTTGATATTATATGTGGGCTCTCCATGTAAATAGTTACATAATTACTTGTTTTCAGATGCTGTATTGCAGTATATATAAATAGTTTGTACACCTTCTTGTTTGCTATAGTGAGTATTTCATTTAAATGGTGGTGCAAAAATTTTAGTTTGGTAAACAGAGCTATGCCTCACTGATTTGCTGTTTGTCACTGTGCAGCCGTATGATGTTATGGAATTTGCTTAGCTGTAACATGATAATAGAAAAGCAAAAACAAGTTTTCAGCCCAAGGATTAATGACCCAGACTTCAAACCTCAGGTAGGCTTGAGATGGCCCTGGCTTGTTTCAGCATGGAAGTGAGATAGCAGCTATCGATTTGTCTATTTAGATGTTGCACAATCACTGAGAAGTGCACTTACCACTCTATTCAGCTCCATTGACTTAATATTGCATCTAGTGGTCAAAAATAGGAGCAAAATAAAGTGCTAACAGAGGCTTATTGGGGCAGGAATCATGTTGCCCCATGCTCAGTGGACAGAACAGCTTACAGGATTGCTAGATTGGGCTACTTTTGACCACGAAGAGCTTGTTTTATGACAAACAATCCAAATTAAATCTAATAATTTAAATACAGACAGTACTTCTGTTATTGAAAAAACCCTTTGTGTTGTAGAATACTATATATTGTATAGATTGGGACAGGGTAACGCTGCGTAAAAAATTTTTGGGGGCATGTTTTGGGCCGTTGGATTTTTTTCTGTACCATGTTACCTCAAACACACTTGAACAAAGATACATCTAAAACCACTCATAAACAAGCTTCTAGACTGCAGACTGTCTATGCAACTCTCAACTGGCCATTACTGCATTACTCTAAAAATTCACTAGATAGTATCCTATAGCATAAATCAATTATAATAGCCTCTTGACTTAATTTGGTTTGAGGCTATGTGCTTATGCATGTTGCCCTGCCTCACTAAAAGCTATGGTTACAAGGCACTGCTGATCAGCTATTCGAGGTATAGTACATTCTAACGAAGGGTTTATAGTATGATGTTTTTCTGTGTTTGCATGATGCATCGTTCATTGCATTTTTGACAGCAAGCATCTGCTGCCGTCAACTGCCATCTGCAGCCTCATGTTTACTGTCTATTTGGAACCTTCTTTTTAAAAAAAACTGTTTTTTAACACAAATTCTTTGAGACTTCCCCCAGACTGACAAGCTAAAAGACCTGCTGTGTAAAAAGTCCAAATCGATAAAATTCGGGGAAAAGAATTTAATCTTGGAATTTTTAGAATTCCCTCATCAGAGGCTATAGGAAATGATTCCAAGTCAAGTTTCTTACTACAGGGTCCACGAAAATGTGCATGTTCTCGTAGTCCTACCTTCACATAGGTTTCCTCCATGTTCTCTGGTTTCCTCCCACCTCCCAAGAACAGATCATTGAATAAATTGTAGCAGATCAATGAAAATTAAGTATGAATGTGTATGTGCATGGTGACCTGTGATGTACTGGCATCCCAATTAAAGTGTATTCCTGGAGGGTGAGCTTCATTGTCAGAACCTTTAAGGCACCACTGCAGAACTTTATTTCCAGTCCCCCCACGCCTATTCTTTTGTCCCCTAATTTAGTAATAGCCAATTCCCACTCATCAAGCATGACCTCCCTTTCATGCAATCACCACCAACCATGAAGGAACATGTGTCCCCTCTGTGGCACGTGATGCTGCCACTCGCATCTTTACAAACTGCATGCGAATGTGCATGCAGGAATGGTCTAACACACTCCGAAAGGAAAGCACGATCCGACCCCTTGGCATGCACAAACTCAGACATGCCCATGATTGGTTGGTGATTACTTTGGGTGACAGGGAGGTGAACAGGTGAACGTATTATCTCCCATGGATTCCCAACTGCAAATGGCTGCAAAAACCCCTATTTCTAGGAATAATATGTGTATTCCAATGGCCTTCATTAACTCCATCACAATAGAGCATTCAGCAGATTATTATAAGTTTACCATTGACAGTTTATTGAATAAATTTGACTCCCTGTCAACACACCATTACTGCCTTTTGAGCAAAGGAAGCATGAGTAATGATAAAGATCAAAATCAGTGAATTGCTGGAAGTTGTGTGTGACAGACAGACGGTTGGTGCAGATGGAGGATGATTAAGCAGATATTTGCCACTGGGAATGAAACTCTTATGTAGCCCATCAAAAATGCACTGAACCAAGAAATGCAGTGCGAAAAGAGTGCAGGGTGTAACGTACAAGTATCCATACAACATTACAGATCAATCCTGGTCAATAAGGCACAAAATGATGTATGTAAACAAATTTTTATTACAATTTGTTTTTTCTACAAAAGCACACTCAACATATCTACATGTCACGATAAACTAGCATCAATTATTGCTACATGTAGTGTATTCTTGTTAAGTGTTGCATGCATTCTTTTAAAAAATTGTAATCAAACATTTAAACAACATCAGTTAAAATTGTCACATTGATATGTTCGTCTCCATTAACATAAGTGACTGAAAAATAAATGAACACCAGCACCATTTACTGTTTAATGAGTAAATAAATGGCTTCCAACAGACCACCGCTGTCTTTGCAGGAAGAGATAATAAGGAGTGATAGAGATCCTTGAACTGAATTCAGTGAATTGCTGGAGGCTGTGTGAGACAGACACAGGAGGTGGATTAAACACTCTTTAGACACCTACTGCTTTTGTTCGGAGTGGATTTAACATCCATGTCTTGGGTTTGAGGGAATTCAAACCCAAGACATGTTTCACTATTCTAGATTGCAGAGGCGTGGGACCACATCTAATAAAAAAGGGACAACGAAGGAAGCATTCGACTCTGTTAAATACTCAGTATCAACCTTATTGGGGTTTCTGCCTGAAGAAGCCGCCTCGTCATGTCATTTTCTGAATGAATCTATTCTTTATTACGGTCACAGGGAAGCTGGAGCCCATCCCAGCCAACTCGGGGCAAATGCCGGGTACATACCGTTAACAACTCACCAAACCATCACAGGACATACTGTAGACACACATCCATTCACACTCATATTCACACCTAGGGGCAATCTATAATATCCAATTAGCCTAATGTGCATGTCCCATTAAGCCTAAGACACGAACCCAGGACCTTCTTGCTATGAGGCGGAGATGTCACCCTCTACAGAATAAAATGGCACCGCTTTAGTACCTGAAAGTGTAAAGAATATTTCCGTAAAGGCATGCAGTCATGACCTTCACGAACCAGCTGAAGTTTGACTTTCAGGTTGATTATGTAAGAGAAAGATGGTGATAGATAAGGGTAGTGGTATTTTTAGTCATGACACAGGATGTTTATGAGAGGTTATATAGGGAATGGGTGTTGCTGTGCTGTTTATTAAATTACAAGGCTCAGAAACTGTGTACTTCAATAGATTTGCTTGTTTTCTCAGGTACCTCTCACTGGGTAGAGAGGTTGGGGATGACATACCGGAAAGGACACCACTCCATTACGGGGCCGTGCACACCACATATTCACACCTAGGGGTGAATTTAAGTCACTAATCCACCTACCAGCGTTTTTATCGGAGAACATATGAAACCCCATGTGAACCTTATCCCAGAAATCAAACTGGGGATCCTGGTCTGTGAGGTGGCAACGTTACCCACTGCACCATACCAACTTCCGTAATCTTTAACTTCCCTTATTCATCATCTTCCATTATTTTTCAACGAAAACACCCATGACAACTGTTTCCTCTGCTAATTTTAGAAGGTGAACTGAAGCATCACTTCAGAGGTCAAAGTAATATCTACATAAATGCCTGGAGCCAAGGTTTCCCAGCACAGCAGTGCACATAGCATCCGTGTCAGATGTACATGCACAGTTAAGTCGAGCTATGGTTATAGCTCAAATAGGCCATTTATCTGAACTACTGTTCTTATCTTAATATACAAGCACAGGATAGGAATCGATTTATTGGATAAAGTATGTCCGAACCTGCTATGATGTTGTTGTTTGTTTGTTCGCAAAGTGGAAGGCACCCGTGGAAGTGGAAGATCCAGAAGAGGATGACAAACAGGCATTGACCAATGGCTGGGATACAGTCTGCATCAGGCTTCCCATCTGCCACAGAATCAGGATCAATGGCGTATATCCATGAAGGCCACACACAGTAGCTTGTCTTGAGCCAGCTGACTAAATGACTGACTGACTGACTGGCCCATTTTAGTTTGTTAGTACTGGACTTTTTCCGCTTGACCTCTTATATCACAGAACAAATACCATGTTGAGCTGTGGAATGGACTGATTTATAGCTCTGTACATTCTAAAGGTGTTACTTTTTTTTTTTTAGATGAACAGAGATGATCTCTGTATATTCGCTGTCCTCTCTCTTCATCTCTCTCTCTCTCTCTCTCTCTCTCTCTCTCTCTCTCTCTCTCTCTCCAACCAGGGCTTCCAGTACATTCATTCATTCATTCATTCAACTGCCCAACCGCTTAATCCCATTAGGGTTGCAGGAAGGTTAGCGCCTATCTCAGCTGACATTGGGCGAAGGTGGGGTACACCCTGAACTGTTTGCCAATCTATCGCAGGGCAACACACATAGCCTTTCACACTCACACTCATGCCTAGGGGCTATTTAGAACAACCAATTAGCCGAATGTGCATGTCTTTGGACTGTGGGAGGAAACCAGAGTACCCAGAAGAAACCCACGCAAGTATGTGGAGAACATGCAAACTCCACACAGAAACACCCTTGTCGAGCCTGGGACTGGAACCCAGGACCTTCTTGTTGTGAGGCGGACCTGCTAACCACTACAAAGGAGAGCTATATTTAAAAAACACTTTTAGAAAAAGTCTCTTCTGAATAAATATTTACAGTATGACAGAAAGAAAGATGTGGTGTACTGGTTACGGTCGGTTCCCAGAACTGTTTTTGGGATGTCCCATGTACTGGGATAAAACACTTACAGGGGTCAGACTCTGTGTCCCCCGTCTCTTTGTCATGATGATATTGTCACATACATCATGCGTCTCTGTGACATCATCAACTTCTAAATTGACCTGCTAAGGTGATGCTAATTGACATCACCTACTGGCTGATGCTACATCTTCTGTGACATCATAAAACCTCAACATGACCCTGCACCCCACACGCTGTGCCACGGAAATTGTCACTCTTCCCTCCAACAGTCATCAATTCAGCTGGATAGATATGACATCACCAACTGATTGACCTACACATCCTGTGACATCATCACCCCAACACACTCTGTGACATCATCACTACAGACGGACCTACTGCCACCCTTGGACATCTCACCTACAGTGCTACACGCCTGCTTTTTGTTTATAAAGTAGTCCATCCTTATCTATCCAAAGAACTCATGGGTAGCCATTCTTTTCCCCACTATACAACTAAGAACAAATGAAGAACCCTTTGAAAAAGTGCAGAGCAGGAGGAAACCTCCGGTACTGGTAGTCTCTATGTTTATTTAATTTTTTAATCAGGGAAAATGATGATGATGTAAAACTAAAAGAAATTAGGACATCTCTTTTCTCTTTACGGTAAGGGCTGTAGGATGTGGCAGTGGTGGCGTAATGGTTAAGGCGATGGGTTACTGATCCAAAGGTCAGCGGTTCAATCCCCACTGTCACCTTGAGCAAGGCCCTTAACCCTCAATTGCTCAGTTGTATAAAAATGATTATTGTAAGACTGGATAAGAGCATCTGCCAAATGCTGTAAATGTAAATGAGGTGAAGGGTATTAATTACAATAAATCTGAAAGAAGTAGTAATTAATTAAGGAATTAGTAATAAATAATAATAATAACGTCATGTGAACAAAATAGTGAGAGGCTAATTAGGTGTGACACCAGTCTCTGTGAAAGCTGAGAGAAAAGCGCAAATTGTAATGAATAAAACTCTTCGAGCATGCAGTTTTATGAAAGGATTATTCCTGGGGTAGTTTACCACTTCAAAGGTTTTGGCGTTTCCACCATTAGTGTTACAGCTTTACGTCTGCTTGTTATGAAGCACTGACACTGTGGAACCCTTACGCCAATGCTTCTTAAAGAAAACTACATATTAATCACTTGTGGTACATTATAGAAAATACTGCTTGAGAACCAATAACAAACTGGTACAGGTCCAGTGATATAACTCACACAAAGGACTTAGGCACCCTGTCTTTTTTTTCTCTTTTGTGTAATTCTTGCTATACATTTTTATGATATGATGTGTACATTAGTGGGGGACAGCTTTATGTTCGAACATCCCATTGGTCCGCCCATCCCTACTCATATAAGATGGGCACCTTGTGTAAATCAATTGGGCACCCTACTCAGTTCAGTTGGGTTGGGGTTAGGGTTAGGGCTGTTATACCAATAGGCTGTTGGAACCACATTAACTAGTCAGTGCAAAAACAATTTAAGATTTCCAAACATTCGTTTTTCCAGCCCAGAATTAACTGTTACACACAAAAAAAGGTTTCGTAACAGTCCACAGACAAAACATAATGAAGACTGCTGAGGTCTAACTGACTGACAGTCAAAGTCTAAGTACTGTGGCTGGTTCTGCAAGTACCCGAGAATATATTATATTTTTAAAAGAAAGGGTCGTCACACCAAATACAGACTTTCTTTCATTTATCACAATTTTGCATAATAGTTGTTATTGTTAGTGCGGCTAACTGGGTTATCAAAGGCCAGCCATGTGTCTCACTGTCTGTGGTGAGGGGAATGTAAAAGAACCATTGCTGTCGTTCATAAAAAGTAGGCCACTGGTTTGCTGTCAGCGTGTTTCTGCCCTGCGATGGTCTGGCGAGCTGTCCAGGGTGTACTCTACCCTCGCCCAGAGTCGGCTGAGATGGGCGCCAGCCTCCCCACGACCCTAATTAGGATTAAGTGCTTCAGAAAATGCATCAACGAATATTCATATGTAAATATAAAGCATGTTTACTGTACAGCATTTCTTTGCAAGTGCCTAAAAGTTTTGCACGGTACAGTATATATTATAACCTGCAACAGTAAAAGGCAGCGTTAGGACTGTAGTGTGATGGTTATATAAATCTTAAGAAAATTGACTTGCTTTATTATCAACTCATCTTTCAGTGGGTTCAGATAGTATTATCTAATGTTTGGATTCACCTTTTTTTTTTTTCAAATTTGTTGAAAGCTTTATTTAAAAAAGAAAGAAAGAAAGAAAAAGAAAGAAAATATAAGGTTGAGGTTGTCCGTTTTCAATTCAGTGAGTCACACTGGGTCTGCTTTGTTTATTCACTCTGTGAATTATACAGTATGAATAATCCTTGGACAGTATTCTTCCTTAATGTGAATAGTAAATACCTCACTCACTCACTCATATGCTGAACCTCTTAGTCCTACTATTAGCCTAATGTGCATGACTGTGGGAGGAAACCAGAGTTATGGAGGAAACCCATTCAAACACAGGGAGTACATGTAACATACACACAACTGTCCTCCCATTACGCCTGGGACTCAAACCCAGGACCTTCTCTCTATGAGGTGGATGTGATAACCACTACACCACCACGCTATCTATTGTAAATATCTATTTGTAGTAATATACATTTTAAGTATATTACCATTTACTGAGTGTTTGTGAGATTTGGCAGTATACCTATATGTTTACATATAGTACATGTTGTACATTTTAAATATAAATTTAAAATAAACATAAAATATTTTGTATATTTTGGTCCCTTAGATGAAAGACATGAAGCGTAGGTATCATGTCCTGCTGTTGTTGAGTGATTAAGAACGAACAGTCGGCTGTGAAAGAACAGTTAAGTGGCTCGTCTTTGTCTTTAAAGGTATCATTCAGGTGGTAATGTTGATCAGTGATGCCGATACAGATTTAGGTCAATGCGGTACTTCCCCAGTCTGATTAACCATGATCTGTATTTCCCCAGTGTATAGCTGTACATTTAAATATCGAAGTCAGTATGGGCACCGCGGCTTTGTGGCTGAAAGCTCATACGTATATACTTACTTCAGACTCAAAATGAAAGCTCTGCCTGATTGTAGTCTGGCATGGTCTGGTATTACTCATCCAGTCTTCCATTACAGTAGCGTTCTGACCAAACTGACCTAGTTTTTGTGTTTGTCAGTTGTTTAACAACAAACGTGTCCCAGGTTAAAATAAGGTCTCTATGTTTTAAAATAGGCATATTACACCCCCTTCCCAAAAGTTGACATTACCTGTGGTCTTCATGAAATGTCTGGAGGGTATGTTCTTTTAAATGATAATGAGTCACTGCTGACCCCATCCCGCTCTTCCTCTTCAAGAACTTTCTACAAATTTAGCATATATCTTGTACCTGAGCTGTTAGCATTAGCAAGTGTAAAGCCCGGGCACTTGCCCCAGAATGACTTGCCCCGGCACAACTACCTATGTTAAAACAATTTGTTCCTGAGCAAGTTGACACCAATGGACACAACTTGGTCCACTTTTTGAGGTGGCGCAAGTTGTTCCAGTGCATCTTGTTCCAGGTTGTTTACACGTGGGCATCCGGGTTATCAGATCATTTTACAGGTTTCTGTGGTAGATAAGATATTAAATAGTGGTTAGATCAGAGATCAGAGAAGGGTGGTGGAAAGATTTGGAAGCGAGGAAACCACTTGATAGGGTTCACCACTGTAAGGATCTTTCAGTGACCCCGTCTCCCATCTCCCCAACATCTACACACAAGAGAAACCAGCTGTATTTAACCCAAATGCTAGAACCTGAATGCATCATTGGATAGGAAGTGCTTGAGACTCGAGAAGAACAAGTGGCAGATGGGTGGTTCTTCTCCAGAAGTTTGCTTGCGTGTTGCTCCTCTAGTTCCTGGCTTGCCACCAATTTGAGAATGACTGTGTAAGCATGTAGGAAAGTGGGCAAAAATTGCAGGGGCATCTTGTTTCCATTGCCCATATGCAAGCAGCTTTAACCAGCCAAACAAGCACAGCATTTTTTTTACCAGAGGCAGTTGGTACTGATCCCGATTTTGGGACCAATTTTCTTGCCAATATGGGGCAGTGTTTGTAATACAGGTGAAATTTGAATATCATGCAAAAGTTCATTCATTTAAGTAATTCAACTTAAAAGATGAAACTAATATATTATATAGACTCATTACATGCAAAGAAGACCAGGAAGACCAGGATGTTTCAATAGCGGCATCCAGCTCTTCTGCATTGTTTGGTCTCATGTCTCTCATCTTTCTCTTGGCAATGCTCCATAGATTCTCTACGGGGTTCATGTCAGACGAGTTTGCTGGCCAATCCAGCACAGTAATCCCACTGTCATTGAACTAGGTTTTAACTTTTTGAAATGAACTTTTGCACGATATTTTAATTTTTCAATTTTCACCTGTATACTTAATGCTCAGAGTGTGTCTGCATGTACATCATGGCTGCCACTTGTTCCCAGCATCCTTTTAATGTGCCCTCTGAGCAAGGTGTCAAAAAGCCATTAATGAGGTATGCTTTCAATGTAAGTAGGGAAGCCAAATCTTAAAGATTGGTTGAATGATATATCTTTGACCTATGCAGCCCCAAGGAAGCTGAGAAGTGGACTGGGTCTTGTACAGAGATTGCAGATTGATAAGCATGCCTGATACTCAAATGTTTTTTTATTATTATTTATTTATTTATTTATTTATTTATTTTCCATTTTTCATTCAAGTTTTCATTCTAAACTCCTGTGGACTGTCCCTCCGGCCAGGGGCTTAAGTCAGTATTCCCCACTCAGTCAGTCTCTGAACTTATATGAAAATTTACCATAATCTTAATGGCAACCACTTTTACTGGGGACATCTTGGTTTTGTCCAAAAATGAGAAAGTAAAACTAAACCATGGTTTTATTTCCTACATTCACAGCAAATGATACAGTGGTTTCCTTTGGAGTTTCTTCCTGAAAACTAAAATATACTGTATCTTATCTTTTAACCTGAGATTGTTAATCCCTATTTTAGTTAGAAATTTTTTTGATATGATGAAAGAGAGTGCTAAAATACACTCTAAAACAATTTCTAAAATGGTTTGTGCTTTAAAAAAAAAACATATAACAGTCATATAATTGGAAACACCTTTTCCCAGAACTTTTAACGTACATAAATTTGCTTTCGCATGCGAGAAACCACTTGCCAGGTGACTCACATATTTTCACTTCAACATTACAAACAGAGCTGCACATGATACAGAAAACACAACATCCAGGATCATTTCTAGACCATGGTAGAAATGGTCAATTAGGACCACCAAGTTTATAATGAGCCCACGTAAGAATTTATATATAATACAGGGTTCTCGTTAATTTTTTTGATAGCAGGCAATCTTTCAGCATCAGGTGATAACAAAATGTGTGCCAGGGGTCTGGGGGCTGTGCAAGTACCAGGCGGAGGCCAGGGGCAGCTCAGCTGTTGTGAGAAATGATAGGGGACATTCCATTCTGGAAAGATCCTACACCCTAATATTTACTTAATAAATATAAATAAAGAACATCATTGAGAGGGAATCCAGCCATTGCTTATATAGTCTTTGTTGCATGTGCCATTTAAAATAACAAAAAATTGATTGAATTAAAAAAATACAATAAATAAACTGTATTAATTGATAGAATAATAGATCCTTACAGCCTTTTAGATTTATACCAAAACAAACACATAGCAGTTGGTGACTTTTAACTTTTAAATCTCAGCCGACTCTGGACGAGGGCAGAGTGCACACTGGACAACTCGCCAGGCCATCGCAGGGCAGAAACAAGCAACCCAATGGCCTACTCTTTACAACCGACAGCAACGGTTCTTTTACATGCCCCTCACCATAGACAGTGAGAGACACAGCCGGCCTTTGATAACCCAGTTACCTGCACTAGGGGGAAAGCAGTGACACCTTGGTGATAGTGGGGCTTGAACCCCTGACCTCCGGATCAGTAATCCAGCACCCTACCACCGGGATACCACTGCCCCGAGTTCACTATCTAAATTTTAACCCAGCCATATTTGATCTTTTTCATCCAGTCGGCATTTGAATATTTGCTGTCACTGTGAACTTTTCAGTCGGCCACCACTCACAGTGCGTCACTATAAATTGATGATTAAAAGGAATCTTCCAACACCGGCTTGCTATTAACTAAAGGATCAAAAAACCTGTTTTTAGGGGAAACATGTCTTTTTCAACCATATAACCTTTTCTAAATTGAGAGCAGTGGTGATTGTGGTTAAGCCTCTGGATTACTGATCTGAAGGTTGGGGGTTCAAGCCCCAGTACCCCTAAGGTGCCACTGCTGGGCTTGTGAGCAAGGCCCTTAACCCTCAGTTGTATTAAAAAAAAAAAAAAAAAAAAGATAAATGTAAGTCACTCTGGATAAGGATATCTGCCAAATGCAGTGAATGTAAATGAGACAGAAAGTCACTTTTTTTCAGAGAAAGTAATCGAGGCTTAAATTAAACTTTTAACACCTCATATATTATTAGTAGTATTTTATCATGAACAGGGTATTTTTGATGCTTTCCTTTAATAGGTGCTCATTAATATGCAGACATATTGCAGTGAGAAGTTTTGCATTAAATGAGAGGAAATTATGCCCTGCGATGGCCTGGCAAGCTGTCCGGGGTGTATTCTGCCCTCGCCTGGAGTTGGCTGAGATGGGCGCCAGCCTCCCTGTGACCCTAATTAGGATTAAGTGGTTCAGAAAATGAATGAATGAATGAGAGGAAATTATGCACCTTATTATTAAGCTCCTAATGGTTTACAGCCTCAGAAATGCCCCCATGGGGCAGCCGTGGCCTAATGGCTTTGGGACCGAAGGGTCACTGGTTCGACTCCCGAACCAGCAGGAAAAATGTGTGGTGGTGGGGGAATGAGTTGCACCTTCCCTTCCTTCACCTTCATAGCTAAAATGCCCTTGAGCAAGGCACCTAACCCCCAACTGCTCTCTGGGCACCCCAGTGTGTGGCAGCCCACTGCTCCGAGTGTGTGTGCTCACTGTTTACGTCTGTGTGTGTGTGTGTGTGTGTGTGTGTGTGCGCGCACTTTAGATGGGTTAAATGCAGAAGTCCAAATTTCCCTTGTGGAATTAATACAGTATAAAATAATAAAAATAAAAGGAATAATAGGAGTGCATGTTTATTCTATACAACATCCATCCATCCTTCCATCATCTATACTGCTTATTTGTCAGAGTCACTGGGGAAACTGGAGCTGATCCCAGCTGAGTTCGGGCTAGAGGTGGGGTACACCATGAACAGGTAGGCTAATACAAACACAAACAGCCATACACACTTACTTTTATACCAAAGTGTAAGAGTTCTGTTTCCCACGCAAGAGTGAGTTTCAATGCCCACGCAAACACAGTGAGAACATGCGAACTCTACACAGACAGACCCTTGATTGAGATTTGTGCCCCAAGCCCTGTTGCTGTGAGGTGACAGTGCTAACCGCTAAGCTACCATACCCCTATATGTCATGTCATGTCATTTTCTGAACCGCTTAATCCTAATTAGGGTCGCGGGGAGGCTGGTGCCCATCTCAGCCG
>JAQMYF010000027.1:18217878-18264533 GCA_030014195.1 Neosilurus mollespiculum
TATAATGTAATCGACAGTCTTGAACTTGAAACACTGTATCTAATTGTGTTAATAATAAAGCATGGTGGAAGCCCCGCCCACTGAGCTGACTCGCGGGGGCGTGGCTTGGATCGTGACGCGCGTGTCCGTGGCGGCGCTAGAGAGTCGCGTCGCGTCGCCTCCTGCAGAAAAGCGCATTGTTTATTTGGTTTGTTCCGGACGCGCAGGTCTGTAGCGATGGATCCGTAAACAGCCTACGCTTAACACCTTCTCCTCCGATTCATTCATCTGGCTCCGTGCACTGAGAATTCACTCCTCTAACTGGATAAGCGATTACCCATGGTGCACCTGATCATCAACAAAA
Organism: Neosilurus mollespiculum; assembly: GCA_030014195.1. Lineage (NCBI taxonomy): Eukaryota > Metazoa > Chordata > Actinopteri > Siluriformes > Plotosidae > Neosilurus > Neosilurus mollespiculum. The sequence goes on from JAQMYF010000027.1 coordinate 18,218,222, forward strand.
GACTCGGCGGATTGTTTTGGTTTTTTTATTCCTGCATGGAATGTAAATACACGGTTCATTATAAAGATGTGCGTGTTTAATTCGGAAGGATCTGCAGTTTTCTCCAGATGTGTTTTGTTTATGGGTTTATGAACGCATCCCTCCATCCTGTTTTATATGATCTTTTTTGTTTGTTTGTTTGTTTGTTTTTTTCTGTCTTTTTTTAGATCGTGTAATTTAATGCCCGAGTCGCTCCGAGTGCGCAACCGCTCCGGCCCGCCTGCGCACGAAGGCACCGCGGATCGAAGCCGAATCGGATCGGATCGGGTGTGAATGCCTTCGTGAGGGAAATACAGCCAGGCTGTGAAGGTGAAGATGTGGCTCCACCCGGAGGAGGTGTTGCTGGCCGGTGCGCTTTGGGTCACCGAGCGCGCAAACCCTTATTTCATCCTGCAGAAGAGGAAAGGACATGGAGAAGGAGGAGGAGGATTAGCTGGTAAGATGTTCAAACATCCATCTAATATTGTATCACTCACTCACTCTCATTTTCCGAACAGCTTAATCCTACTATTAGGGTCGTGGGGAGGCTGGAGCCTATCTCAACCGACACTGGGTGAAGGCAGGGTACACCCTAAATAACTCTCTAGACCATCACTGGACGACACATATAACCATTCACACTCACACCTAGGGTCAGTTTGGAACAGCCAGTAAGCCTAATATGCATGTCTTTTGGACTGCGGGAGGAAACCGGAGTACCTGGAGGAAACCCACTCAGCCATTTTGAGAACCCCACAGAAACGCCCTTGTCGAACCCAGGGACTCGAACCCAGGACCGTTTTGCTGTGAGGAGGCCATGCTAACCATTACACCGCAATGCCGCCTCCCCCATCTAATATTGTATCACTCACTCACTCACTCATTTTCCGAACAGCCTAATCCTACTATTAGGGTCGTGGGGAGGCTGTAGCCTATCTCAACCGACACTGGGTGAAGGCAGGGTACACCCTAAATAACTCTCCAGACCATCACTGGGCGACACATATAACCATTCACACTCACACCTAGGGTCAGTTTGGAACAGCCAGTAAGCCTAATATGCATGTCTTTTGGACTGTGGGAGGAAACCAGAGTACCTGGAGGAAACCCACTCAGCCACTTTGAGAACCCCACAGAAACGCCCTTGTCGAGCCCGGGGACTCGAACCCAGGACCGTTTTGCTGTGAGGAGGACATGCTAACCATTACTGTCTCAGAATAACCTAGCACCACCACGACCTTAGCGAGTTTTGTGTGTGTTCCCTTCTCAGACACACAAAATTCACCATGAACACAATAACTAGCTGCTGAGCCATTGATGGCTAAAACCAAATAATAGCAAAGATGGAGTGATGTGTGATTTTTGACATAGCATACACCTCTGTGCTGCTCCGGTCCTAAAATCCGACCTGACTGACACTGTTTGCTTTATTCTGGGTCACTGGGATGCCAGAAATCACCACGTTCACTACCAGGCATACTATTTGGCACGTGTTACCTTTACATGGAACATCATGAGAGAATATCATGCACATGCAGTGTACACCCTTTAAAGTTTCCTCAACTTAACTCAGAGCTTCCTGAGTAGCTTTGGAACATTGCAGTGTTCTGCATGGACCCTAAAGAGAAGGTTTCATCCAGTGTAGGGAACTGTGCAGGACGACAGATTTGCTCAGTGGTGCTGTTTACGTTTTTTTTCTAAAAGTACCGATACACGTTGCGATAATGGTAAATCTAGAACTTCTTCACGATTTATAGCTCTTTGTTCTTGGAAGCAAGTTTTATATAATAGAGATTTACGACAGAGTTTTCTCAAAATATTATTTACGTTATTCTAAAAAGACTTTAAAGCGTATTGCGGCATTTAGTGATAGAAGTGATGTGAATGATGCTGTTTTAAACTCGCTCCGTTTTTAAGAAGGCTTTATTTAAGAGTTCTAGAGATATATGATCTTTTTCATTTTCATATCGGAAAGCCGAGAAGAGAATATCCAGCAGGGGGTAACCTATCGTGATCAGTTACGAGGTTATTATCACTTTATACTCTTGGACAAAAAAAGGTTCCTCAAGAAGTATTAGTTTTCTTAATGCGTTTTGGTGGCTGGACGGTGGCGTAGTAATTAGTACATTCGCCTCAGAGCAAGAAGGTCCTGGTTCCGAGTCCTGGGCTCAGTGAGGGCGTTTATGTGTGGAGTGTACATGTTCTCCCTGTGATTTTGGTTTCCTCCTGGTACGTTGGTGTCCTCCTGCTGTCCAAAGACATGATCATTAAGCTAATTGGATGTTACAGATTGCCCCTAGGTCTAAGTGTGTGAATGGTAGTGCGCATGCGTTGGCCTTGTGATGCACTGGTGAGCTGTTCAGGATGTACCCTACCTTCGCTCAGTGTTGGCTGAGATAGGCTTCAGTCTTCCTGTGGCCATTATAGGATTAAGCAGTTGGGCAAATGAGTGAGTTAATGGGTTATGGTGGCGGCACAGTGTTGGGTGTGAGCGAGAGTGTGAATTAAAAAAAACAACCTGGGTTTCCTCCGGGTGCGCTGGTTTCTTCCCACAGTCCTGGCTGTTCCAAATTGCCCCAAGGTGTGAGTGTGAATGGTTGTGAGTGTATTAGCCCTGTGATGGAATGGCAAGCTGTTCAGGGTGTACTCTGCCTTTGTCCAATGTCGGCTGAGATGGGCTCCAACAGGATTAAGTGATCCGGCAAATTAAAATATGAACAACGACCTATGAGTGTTCTAGATTGATCCATTTTTTTAAAAATTATAATCATGCTGGTCTTCTAGAACCATCTCTTACTTAATACACGAATTGCATAACTTTAAAATTACTCAGGCTTGAGTCCTGAGCACAAATGAAGCCAATCTAAGGCTCCCCAGTGTTGCCCAATCCTTATCCTGATGTACTCAGCAGTGCATTGTGGGATTAACCTTCTACCCTTTCCCTGGCTTGAATCACAGACAGAGCTCAAGGTAAATCAAGGAGTGTGGCACGAGAAGAAATATTAAAAGCAATGTTTAGTTATTTGGGAAGTATTTAGGATTGGGAAACATTTCTTTATATCTTCGAGTCCGGTGATTAGCATGTGAGGTGACGGCTGTTATCCTGAACAGCGATTGGTTAGATGAAGTTTGATGTTTCTCTGTAAACCTTGTGAGATGTCTTGTTTCTTTAAAAACACTTAAATATCTTGTGTCACTGTGTCATCTGAGTGTATCTCTGTGAATCATCAGACTGTGTCTGTATGCTGTTGGATATGACTTACGGTGTGTGCAGACAGACACAGAGCAAAACATTCCTGCTGAATCATTGCCTTAGCCCTGTGTGTGTGTGTGTGTGTGTGTGTGTGTGTGTGTGTGTGTGTGGACGTTAATGAGCTATTCTTGCATGCGTGCCTATTTACCGAGGTAGAAGATAGCCAGTGATTAGATTCGGACTTGTTTCAGACAATGCTAACACAGAACTTCGTTTCAATATTTTGTGTGTGAGTGGGGTGCTTTTTGTTTTGAAGAATGGTCATCACTCAAGGCTGCTCTACCATTCGCTGTATATATAATCAAATTAATAAAGGGAGTCTGATAAATCATTCAGGAATGCCAGCGTGGAGTATAAAAGTAAAGAGGCCAACATGCTTGCCTGGGTTTTCTTATCAGTGTCCAGAGTCAGGTCAGGGTTTTGTCTCACAATCCTCTGTGATTACTTAACTGGAGCTTCTTTAAGCTTTGATCTTTCGGGTTGAGGTGTGCTGCAGTGAATGATGGACTACTCTGGAGCACTTAAGACATTAAGGAGTGAGGGAAAGAAAAAAAAAAACCCTATAAAAATATCTTCTCCTCTTTTCTTCTTTGTCCGTCAGAACGATGAGGACCTGGTCCTCATCGTTGCTTTTGATGCTATTTTTATATTGACCCATGGGGTGTGAATAGGTGCCTCAATTGGTGGGCGAATTGGTGGGTGAATGGGTTTTTATGTACGTTGCTTTTGATGCTATTTTTATATTGACCCATGGGGTGTGAATAGGTGCCTCAATTGGTGGGCGAATTGGTGGGTGAATGGGTTTTTATGTATGTCATCCCATCCAGGCAATATCCGTGCCTTGCCTTCAGTGTTCCTGGCATAGGCCCTGAATCCACCGCAACACTGACCAGGATGAAGCTGAAGATGAATGAATGAATAGAATCTATTACTTGTTTCATTGATATTTGTTCAGCATCAACAGTCAGAGCCATTGATGCCTTTTGGAGGAAGCTGCTCGTTCATTATGAGGTGTATTCTCTGGCATTTGAACCCCTTGTCTGGTTCAGAGTCATCAAATCATGAAGTTTTTGGTAAAGGCCACAAACGAAGCACCAGCCTCTTCATAGTTAACATCATAAACATTCATACAGTCTTTATTCACCAGTGAGAAAGTGTCCACACTCACCACTTCCTGAAGCTAACCCAAAATTTATAATCTGTCACGTGTAGCTCTGGCCTACGGGTGTCCACAACACTGCCGTTTGAATGTTGCCGTGTGAAAAGTACACCTGACTTAAGATTTGATTGTTTTTGTAGATAAAACACGTGCTGAGAAGTTGCCCATTGCCCCAAAGTAATGCTCGGGTTTGTTAATCTTCAATAAAAGCATCTGGTGGGTTCTGTGAAGGGAGAAATGTTGGTTGGCGGAATGACGCATGCGCTTGTGTTGCACGATGATGTCACCGTTATGTAAATGTTTGAGGGCGATGTGCCAGTTGGCGCTGAAAGGGGAGGCAGAGAGCCTGGCACATGGGTCCTGCCCTCCCTGTAGTGTGAGCCTAGAGGAGGCTGGGAAAGCTAGTGAGACAGCCAAGGCTCCAGAGGCACATGGCCTGTACACAGTATTTGGCACCTAGAGATGAATCGAGGCAGGGATTATCAAACACAGCCAGTGAAGCTCAATCTAAAAGTAGCTTAATTGCAAAGTGGGCAACTCCTGCAAGTACATTTGTGCTCTCCTCGGATGTGTGTTCAGTACTGCAGGTATCCGGTTCATGTTTCCATGTGATTGTTCATATAACGTTTAAAGGAATGGATAAGTGGTAGTGAAGAAACAATAGCTAGTGAACACTGCAGTTCTCAGTTTAATCTCTCATAGGAGTTGCGGATTTCAAGTTAGATCTTTGTTCGCATGCAGCCAATCCCAACTCTTTATCTTGACGATCATGTGACAGATAAACCATAGAGAACTGTAAGAAGGAACGGCGTTGGTTTCTGTGCTATGAAGAAGTGTTCAGACGGCAGCTCCCCAGTTTATTGCTTTCCAGCACAGACCTCTTTAGCTTCATGATATTCGAGACCGTATTGATTTGAAGCTTTTGCCAGAGAACTGCAATCGGAGTAAAACCCAGAGCCCAAGTCGAGAGGAGTGGAAAGCTGACTACAGTCAGAAAGAATGACAAAGAGAGAAATGATTGTTCTGCTGAAAGCCTGGTCTGTGGTTTCCAACACTGTGCAGAACAGTAGATTGGTTTGTAACTCAGGACAATACGTTCCCGGTAATGACCTTGCCTCCATCCTCAAAACATCATGTGATATGGACTGTTCCTCTTAAATGAGCAAGTAAAGCACAACTCACTCTGCCCCGCGGATTAAAGAAGGAACTGAAAAGCTCGTGCGTCTGGGAGGAGTCTTCACTCTTCCACATTTATGGTCTGGATTAGAGAGGACGCCGGATTCGTTTATGGCTGTTTGCCTTTGAAGCCTTTCACAGACCAAGTCAATGACAGGCTGTAATTTCTACCAGGTGGTTTTATTACCTTTGACCCTAGTCTAAGCTTACAGTGCGATTTGAGACATCCTCTTTTTTTAACTTTATGTTGGGTTTGTAGTGTTCTTATTATGAATATAGACGATTGCCTCCTTCTGGTCATCTTGTGTTTGTCATGATTGTGGTATGTTTAAAGGTCGGATATTATACCCATTTTCAGACCTTTATTTTTTATTTAGGAAATCAGTGGAGCACCAAAGTACAATTCCTAATAATAATATTAATAATAATAATAATAATAATAATAATAATAATAATAATGCTACTACTACTAATAATAATAAATCCAGAATTCTTCAGGAAGCTGCTTCCCCGCCTCTCCCTGAAACTCTGATTTTGAGTCTGTGTGACAGTCAACTTGTTTGGCTTCCTCCTCCCATTTATGATCTTCCTTCTCTCTGTGCCTACTCTGCTCTGATTGGTTGCCGTTCATCAACTGAAAGTTCCTCGCTCAGTTTCCTGGCAAACAGCCTGAGATGACACTGAAACTGGGATACCACTATGCATGTTTGTGGGGCACTGAGATAACCAAATAATCAGAAGAGCCAGCACGCACTAGTGTACCGAAAAACCAAACAATGAAATGATTCAGATATGTAATAATCAGACAAAAAACTTAAACATGGGTGGCACAGTGGTGTAGTGGTTAGCATGTCTGCCTCACAGCAAGACGGTCCTGGGTTCAAGTCCCAGGTTTGGAGATTTGTGTGTAGAGTTTGCATGTTCTCTTTGTGCTTGCATGGGTTTTCTCCAGGTACTCCAGTTAATTGGCTGTTCCAAATTACCCCTAAGGCCAACACACACACACACACACACTCAAAACCTTGCACACTCATATACTCACTTATAATAGTGGAAAGACTCTAGTTTGATGAGAGGTGTCAGAATCTGATGGACCAATCAAAAAGGTGGTGTTACATTGATCTATTTTAATGGTAAAAGTTTAATTATTTATGTATGATAAATAAATGTATTTATGTAAGAGCCCTGCGATGGCCTGGCGAGCTGTCCAGGGTGTACCCTGCCCTCGCCTAGAGTCGGCTGAGATGGGCGCCAGCCTCCCCGGGACCCTAATTAGGATTAAGCGATTCAGAAAATGAATGAATGAATGATCTACAGGATAGTAAATTATTACCCTGAATTCACTGTTCTGTAAATCATACATAGTTTCTGTGTTGTTTACACTCATTTGAGCCTGAGGTATCAGGTAGCATGTCCCGTGATGTGTTATGAGTAGCACCAGTTCTTAAAGATACAGCAACCAGTTTCACGTCTTGATGGAAGCATGTACAGTATGTACCGTCCCCAGTTTTGTGCAATATCAGAGATCTTGTGGATGGGAAATGAACAACAAAACAGCCGAGCTCTCTCAGGAGCGAGGGATGTTTCCTCACGTGTGTGTTTTTGAACGCAGTCATTCTTAAGGTTTTGTGTGAGATGAGAATCACTTGAGAAATGCCGTGTCATGAAGAAAAAGGTGGCTGAGCAGGATGAACAGGTTTATTGGCTGTACGTCAAATTAAACTTTTCCATTCGACTTAATAAAATAAATAAATAAAAAATAGACTCTCACGTCCAATATCCTTTTCATGCTGAGTTAATATCTCGCCGTGGTGTTAAGAAACCAAAGTCATGCTGTTTCCTCCTCGTACTGTATCCTTCCACTATTTCATCAGTATAACTCTGCTGATTAATCCTGTACCAGCCGGTTTGTGTCGGTCATCACATGAGGCGCTTTTTGAGTTTAGCGATGCCATTAGAACATGATTGCTTTTAGAATCGGATACATTCATTCGTTTGCCAATTCATCCTACTAGGGTCGCGTGGAGACTGGAGTCTATCTCAGCCGACTCCGAGCAAAGGCAGGGTACAGCCTGAACAGTTCACCTGTCCATCGCAGGGCCAACACACACAACCATACACACTCACGCTTAGGGGCAATTTGGGACAGCCAGTTAGCCTAATGTGCATGTCTTTGGACTGTGGGAGACAACCAGAGTACCCGGAGGAAACCCACACTGGCACGAGGAGAGCATGCAAACTCCATACAGAAACACCCTCACTGAGCCTGCGACTCGAACCCAGAACCTTCTTCCTGTGAGGTGGACATGCTAACCACTACGCCGCCATGCCGCCTGAAAAAATTCAGGCACCTACCCAACTTCAAACTTGAATAAATATTTCCATGTCCAATCAATGCATCAAAATCTTTTGTGTATTCCTGGGAGTACGGTATCAAAATATGTGCATATGGTGAACACAATTTTTTGGAATAAAATATGTCCTTTCCTAGTTTACACCATTTTCACAGTCACTTTTGTGACAAGTGGAAGACCTCATTATTTTCATGTCCTGCTGAGCCTCTGCTAAGGTCTCAACGGGTCCAATAACAGCATGAAACGGAGCACGGGTGCATACACAATGAACCACGGAATTAGCATGTGCATGGCAAAATGTGTAAATAAGCACCGGACTTAAACGGGATCGATGATATACGTACCATTTCCTGTCCATGTTCCATACTGTATCTTTTGCACCCACCGATTATTGATGTATTAACAATAGATAATACAGAAAAGTTGAACATGTCATGCACTATCATAGTGTAACTAATTAGGCAATTATTAGCTAAAGCTATTTTAGTGAATAGAAGGCCGTTCATTCTGTCCATGTTGCATACTGACTTTTTGAGTCGTCATACTAACAATTTGATAAAGCTGTTCCTCCAAGGAATATTATCCTACATCTACTATGTTTAATGCAAAAATAACCTAATACATTAAAAAATAGGAAAAACTATTTTTTCTAAATCTGCAGAAAGTTTTAGGTCAGTATCTCACATTTCAGTACCAGTTTCATGACCAAACCCACATTGTATTTAGTGTATACTTTAAGTGTGAGAAACAAGAGGAAACTGAAGATCTGATTAATTGCTTCACTAGTTTGAAGAATTGTTTCTTTTCTTTCTCACAGCGTGTGGTTGAACATTCTAAAAAAAAAAAAAAAAAAAAGTCTAAAATTAGGACGGAAGCCTATCACGTGAATCTAGTTTTGTTGCAGAAAATACATCTGTGATGTGAAAACCGTGCTAGATTGTTTGCCTGAAATACGGTGAGGTAGTGGTTAGCATGTCCGCCTCACAGCAAGAAGGTCCTGGGTTAGAGTCCCAGGCTCGGTGAGGGTGTTTCCTTGTGGAGTTTGCATGTATTTCTCAAGCTTTCGTGGGGGTTTAGACATGCACAGACATGCACAGTAGGCCAAATTGCCCCTAGGTGTGAGTGTGGGTGTGAATGGTTGTGTTGTATGTTGGCCATGCGATGGGCTGGAAAGCTGTTCAGGGTGTAACTCGCTTTTGCGCAGAATTGGGTGCTCCAGCCTCACAGCAAACCTAGTAGGATTAAGTGGTTTGATAAATGGATGAATGAATAGGAATGATTCCCTGAAACAAAAACAACCGACACCATTGAATCCACAGTGTAAGTAGAAATTCAGTTTGAATGCAAACACACTGCTGAAAGTAAAAAAAAACTATTTTAAAATGGAACACCGTTATGACCTTGGTGTGGTTTTATGCAAACTGATGGAATGTGAGAGTGAAAATGCGGTGTGATGGTGAAGAACCTGCTAATGGATGGAAACTAACAGCATTTAAAAATGGAAAATAGGACATTACATGGCTGGGAATGTACTCGAAAAAAAACTCATTGGTCCTTTAACCCGTGGGTTGAATCTCATTCTTACTGCAATTACATGGATGCAGCCAAAGCCACAGCCTGAGTGGCTTCATTTAACCCATGCACATTTATTTAGAAGAGATCAAATCCTTGCATATGGGCAATTCCTTGAAGCTGGGTTTATTTTGGTATTTGGCATTTTGCCTGTTTTTTTGCACCCCAATAATAAAAGCAAAATTTAGACATGTGTCCCTTTAGGGTGTACTTTATAATGACTTAGATAAATGCAAAAAAAATATTATTACCTTTCAATGAGCCATCCGGGCGGCGCATTGGCAAAGTGGGTAGCACGTCTGCCTCACAGCAAGGTTCTTGGTTCGAGGCCCAGTCTCTCGTGTTTCTGTGGGGTTTCTGTGTGGCAGTGGTGGCTCAGTGGATCTGGATTACTGATCCAAGGGTTGGGGGTTCAAGCCCCAGTACCACCATGCTTTCACTGTTGGGCTCTTGAGCAAGGCCTTTAACCATCAGTTGCTCAGTTGTGTAAAAATGACAAATGTGAGTCTCTCTGCATATACATGACTGCCAAAAATACTGTAAATGTAAAATGTAAATGAGTTAACGCATTCTCCATGTGCGTACGTGGGTTTCCTCTGGGTGCTCCGGTTTCCTCCCACAGACCAAAAACATGCACATTAGACTAATCGGCTGTTCCAGATTGCCCCTGTGATTATGGATGTGTGTGAGTGTGTGTGTGTGTGTGTGTGTGTGTGTGTGTGTGTGTGTGTGTGTGTGTGTTGCCTTGTGATGGACTGGTGAGCTGACAAGTCGTGCATGTGTAACAGCAGCCATATAAACACACCTATGTAAAGGAACTTCTCTGCTTTTCTGCAAAACTGGTTTCCTTTTTGAACACACCCTGATGTACTGGTGGCTTTCAGTTTATAGCCTGAATGCTTCGAATGCTCATTTTTATTTTTAAAGCGCAGTATGTTATAGTCGTTACATGGACACGTTGTCCTCTTGTGTAGCTTATTGCTGTGGCGTCTGGTTTAAAAGCATTGTGGCTTCATCAGGTGTGAAGTTGCTCAACAATGTTGTAAATACCATTTAGGTGTGAAAGTATTCACTCACCCCCAGCAGACGTCTTCTGAAACACAGAAACTAACTGATTCATTTGTAGTTAGGTGACAGACACCAGCACCTTTTATCCCCCAACACACACACACACACACACACACACACACACACACACACACATTAGGCAGAGTAGTACCAAACCTGGAAGTATGTAATGGACAATTCTTGAAACTCATATATGAATCATGTTTCTTAGACTTCTGTAATTGTGACATCAACAGTCATATGATTACTGTACATAGAGGTACAGTAGAAGGTTTTAAAAAAGGTCAGAGATTTCATTTCTGCCATCCTTCCATCCACATATACAATAAGACCTCTATGCAACTACTTGGCCCCCACCGTTGAATTGGAAGACCTCTAATATGACCTCAACCCTACTGAACACCTTTGCGATGAACTGGAACATTGATTGTTCTCCAGTCCTCCTCACGCAGCACCATACCTGCTCTGACAACAATGCCATTCCCACTAAAACACAGAAAGCCATTTGTTTACCACCATTATGCTTAAATGGGGTCATAAAGGAATGGGAGCAAAACGGTAAAATCAAAACGTCAATCTATCCCCTGGCAACTGAGTATCATTAACGATGATCCCTTACCACGGCGCCTGTGGGAATCGTAAGCATTAAATTGATGGGTTATGTCCAGTTATGACATTGCTGGCCATTATAACATGTAGCTGGTGGAAAAAGTAATTTGTCAGCCAGCGCAAAAAGGATCTACAGGGCTACATGTGATTCCAGATTGCGTAGGAATATGCTTTTCTCTTGCAGATTTAAATTGCCTACAGTTGTTGATTTCCAAACACGACTTCCTTTTTAAGGTTCTTTATCAATATTGAAGACTGAGTGGGAATAATGTTGTCCGTCATATGTTGTTTTTACCTGAAATATTAATGGGTTTCGTATGTAAAAGGGACCAAGAGTACCTTGCTTGCATTAGGATTACCAGGGTCTACCATTGGAGCCAGGCCTGGTGGTGGTGTCCTAAGGTGAGCATCTGGTGTCTGGACCACCCTTGTAATTTGCTTGAACTAAACCCAAAATTGCGATATGGAACCATCTTTTGGGGCAAAGTATCTTCAGGTTAAGGTGGCTCAGTGGTTAAGGCTCTGGGATACTGATCAGAAGGTTCAAGCCGCTACTGTTGGTCCCTTGAGCAAGGCCCTTAACCCTCTATTGTATAAATTAGATAAAAATGTAAGTCGGTCTGCTGAACATTTAAAATGTTGTCCTGGCAAATCATGGAACATTTAACAAGGTCCTGGGTTTGAGTCGCAGGCTAAGCAAGGGTGTTTCTGTATGGAGTTTGCATGCTTTCCTCGTGCTTATGCAGGTTTCCTCCGGGTACTCTGGTTGTCTCCCACAGCCCAAAGACATGCACATTAGGCTAATTGGTTTTTCCAAAGTGCCCCTTAGTGTGGCATCAGTGTGAATGGTTTTGTGTGTGTGTGTGTGTGTGTGTGTGTGCCCTGCGATGGACTGGCAAGCTGTTCAGGGTGTACCTCGCCTTCTCCTAGTGTCGGCTGACATAGGCTGCAGCCTCCTCCGTGACCTTAGTAGGATTAAACGGTTTGACAAATGAGTGAATGAATGAATTATTATCCTACAATTATTCCAAGGCTTCGGCTGAATTATGGGATACTACAGTGCAGTACAGTGATTTTAGTTGCTTATCCAGCCACCTCTGGATTCGTATTATGAATGAATGCATTTTTCCTCCCGAAGGTTTTGGTTTAAAAACCGTCCCTCAGTGTTTTCGTCACGCAATATTCCCAGTGAGACTGAAACACACATCATGGAATCTCTTGTAAAATGCTGTTACAGATAAAAATATTGCAATTGTGATGTTCCCAGAGCATCAAGAAGCTGATGCTTAAAGAACAACACCAGTAACGTCACAAAACCCCTGACACGAAAGCTCTACAGCATTCAGAAGACCTTTGGAAATCATCCACCGGACCTGGTGCACACCCGACACCTGTAACCTGTGGTGCCTACACAAATCTAACAAATCTGTTAGGACCACCTTCCCACTACCTTCTGTTCGTCGTGCTCCCATCAAGCAGGCAGTGTAAGACTGTTCGTTTATGCCCACAACTTTATATCAAGTAAATGCTTCTTATCTCGTACAATCTTCTTCTTGAATAAGTAGGAAACATGTCATCAACTGCCAGCTCTGTCAAGCACACATTCGAACGCATATCAGGATCATCAGCAAGCTGATAAGAACAAAAACACAGGGTTTCACTGTCATGTACAGTATTTCAGCACCAATCCTTTGTACTATCACAGATTCCTCTCCGATCTCTGCCCCTGTAACAACACATTGTGTTCTCCACCTCTTTGTCCTAGGTTTGGGTCCCGGGCTAGGGGGCATTTCTGTGTGAAGTTTGCATGTTTTCTTTGTGCTTGTGTGGGTTTGGTGTGAATGGTTGTCTGAGTATGTTGGCCCTGCGATGGTCTAGTGAGCTTTTCAGGGTGTACCCCATATTTCGTCCAGAGTTTGCTGCTGCAGCCTTCCCATGACCCTGGTGGGATTAAGTGGTTTGATGAAAGAATAAATGAATTAAAACGATTCGGTGAAACAGAAAACTAAACCGATACCATTGAATCCACACTCAAAAATTCACTCACTCACGCTCTCATTTACTGAACCGCTTAAACTAGGGTCGCAGGGAGGCCCGCACCTATCTCAGCCGACACTGGACGAAGGTGGGGTACATCCTGAACAGCTCACCAGACCATCACAGGGCAACACACATACACACACAACCATTCACACTCACACCTACTATTAATTTGAACAGACAGTTAGCCTAAAGTGTATGTCTTTGGACTGGGGGAGGAAACCAGAGTACCTGGAGGAAATCTAGGCAAGCGTGGGGAGAACAAACTCCACTCAGAAAAACGTAGGAGAACCTTAATAAGTAATACTAGTATCACAAATCACTCCAGATCTACTGCTAACCCCAAATAGAATAAGTTAGCGAAATTTACATGAGCATTAATGGATGTATATTTAATTCTCCTGGATGCTGATATGCTTTTCGTTCCTGAACTCAGAACTCTTTCTCTTCCTGCAGGTTTGTTGGTGGGGACTCTCGACGTCGTGCTAGACTCCAGTGCACGCGTGGCTCCTTACAGGATCCTTTATCAGACGCCTGACTCGCTGGTATACTGGATCATTGCCCATGGTAAATTACTGTGTTTCATACCCCGCTCTCACTGCTGCGTGTGGAATGTTCTCTCACATCTTGCCCCTTGTTCTCCGCTGGCCTCTGAAAGCCAAGCATTACCTCATTCTCCACTGGGCTTAAAAGGGAAGTCAGAAGCAATGTAAAAAGAAAGTAATTTATCCTCATCCTCATCATCTATAAATGGCGTTTAGTTGTTGGCTGTGGTTTTATGTGCATGATCTCAGCCAGTTTGGGGTATGTGTATGATCTCAGCCAGCCGGTTTGGTTCAGGGTTTTGTGCTGGCTTTGCTACTGTGTGCTCCAGTGTACGCTACAATTAGTACACTATTGATTGCAGACTCCAAAAACCTCCCTCTTCGCAGCAGGCTTTTACGAATAGAACATCTGGGCATGCTTAATTGAATTTCGCCGTGGCACTTAGGCTAGCTCACCCTGATATCTCTATGCTCTCGTCTCTGGTCTCTTGAAAACCACTGCTAGGGCTGTAGTGCGAGGCAAAATCGAGTGGTCTTAGGGGTTAATAATAGGACATGCTGGAAGTCAAATGGCGCATAGATGGCGTAATGGGAGTGTAGTCTATTGTGAGGACATGTGTCTTTATTTCCTTCGGGATGGAGAGACCACCCACCCCCCGGGAGAGATTGTGTTCATTCCTTTTTTTAGCTCTAATGTAGTTTGAGTAGAGCGGCAGGGTGGGAGCTACTGACTGGCACATTTTGAAGGTTTCACTTCCCTACCCAGCCTAACCTGAAATCCTCCTGCCTCTCTGTATATACTCTTCTGTAATTCATCTACATCTTTGTCTTTCAGAAGCAATATTCATTTGTTAGCAGACCACTGTTATCTGGATTTGTTTAGATAATGCAGTAGGACATCATATACAAATAGTAAACAGATTATAAATCATACAACAACCATACTCATAAAATGTACATACTGAACATATACAGTACTCAGGCAGTCTGGCTACCGGGCGTGACTGCAATCAGACAACATGTACAGAATGAAACATGACTGTGGGTGCTGTCCCTGCATGTCCCGAAGCCTTATATTTTCTGAATATGCATTTTCTTAAAGGTAAGGCGTGAGAGGTGGTATTTAACCATTTGCTTTATAGTGACATATGAATAGAAATGAGGTATCTGCAACACAAGTTCCTTTTATCACTTCCTGGCATTGCACTATATACACTGCTATAAACACATATTCTTTGCCTTCCGTTAAAGACGCAAATATACAGCTTGTTGCAAACTGTCCTCTCTATTTTTTTGGTTGCATTCCAATCTGTATAGGTCTGTTTGCGTGCAGTACAGAGAACTCAGATTTCTGAGTACTCACTAGACCTTTAATAACAGCCCGATCTGTGGTGGCCTTACCGTCACTGTTAATCTTTTTACCGTTGACAGAGGAAAATTCAAATTGTCAGTTAGTTGTCGCTTGCTGATGCCACCCTCTGACTGACCCACAATTCGACCTCTCTGAAAATCTGACAATGTAATGCCTCACATTTAATGAACACTAGTCAGACTGCTGTATAAAGCTGCACAAAGTTGTGCCAAAGTTATGCAAGCGTGCCTCGCACTCCAGGAGCTAAAGATCTGTCCCAATTTTCAGAGAGGTGGAATTGTGGGTCAGTCAGAGGGCGGCATCAGCCAGCGACAAATAGCCGACAATTTGTATATCCCCCTGTCAACGGTAAAAAGTTCAAGACTGAAGGTAAGACCACTTCGGATCCACGACAAGGTCGGCCTGGACCTGGACCTGAAGAGAGCAGTGAAGAAAAAGCCCCGTTCCAAGGCCGCAGACATCGCAGAAGACATCCAAACCAGCTCAAAAAGTGTTACACGCTTCATCAAATGGGCTATTATGGCCGAGCACCAAGACGCAAGTCTCTTCTTACACCAGCAAATATTAATTCTGAAATTTTGGGTGTCCATTTCTGTCTGTTCTCTGTACATGGAAACACAAGAAAAGCAAACTAAAAACAAGATGGTGTGGATTATTATTTCATATTTAGATCTTGAAAATGATCCCGCCACCTGCTCCATCACACTGCTGATTTGTGCTTGATGACTTAAAAACTCATTCGAAGTTTGAATCAATGACGAACGCCGTATTGCATAGCTTGTTTTGTAATTTTTTGAATGCCATTTTATTGCATTTCTATAATTTCTACATCAGTGAGCGTAGAAAACCATGATGGTTTTTCCGCCATTTCGGTTCAAGTATTATCAAGTATATTTGGAAGAATGTCTATCATCCCCCACCCCCACATAGCAAACCAATCAGAATGCTTAATTCTCATGTGGTATACAGTAACTCAGACTTCCGAATGCCATCTGAAGCCCGGCCCCGTTTCTTATTTGAACCAGTCTACATTTTGCATAAACCTTTTATACTACAGACAGTTTTCAGCTCTGAGAGATTTTCAAAGGACCAGCGTTTCCTTGATAAATTTTAAATGCGCAGTTGAAAAAGACTCTTTAAATGAGCCTGTAGCCTTACACAGTTTCCTCCGGGATCAGTAAAGTATTCTGATTCTGATGATTGGACATCGCCTCTGCAGCAGAGTGTATTTTTATGCAGCTCCAAGGCTTTGATATTGTCCTGATTGCGCTGTAGCGTGTGTTTGTGAGTGTCTGTAGGTCTAGTACTAACATTTAGCAACATGATTTTTTTGTAACTGTGTGTTACTCAGGTGTTACTGTGTGGAGTTTGCATGTTCTACCCATGCTTGCGTGGTTTACCTCTGGGTACTCCCACAGTCCAAAGATATGCACATTAGGTTAATTGGTTGTTTCAGATTGCCCCTATGTGTGAGTACGTGAGTGAATGGCTGTATGTGTGTGTGTGTGTGTGCCCTGCGATGGTCTGGCAAGCTGTTCAGGGTGTACCTTGCCTTCACCCACTGTTGGTTGAGATAGGCTCCAGTCTCCCGGCGACCCTAATAGGGTTAAGAGGTTCAGTAAATGAGTGAGTGAGTGTTTAATTCCATTAAAATCTTAAATTATTCTTCAGTTGTCTATTTTTGGGTATGATATTCAGGGATTATTTAAGAGGATTAACATTTTGGGACGGGCGCGACAGGAAAACAGTGGGCTGTGATGATACTATCCATTTACAGGCAGGTTTATGTAATACTGTGAACATTCTCGAGACAAGTTACTTCCTGTTATCGTTTGTGTTTCGGCTCTAAAAAAAGTCATCGCATCACTTTTCTTTTAAAGAAGCTTGTTTACTGAGAAACTTTAAAACACGGCGTCCTCCATATTTGAAGCCTTTTCCATCCTCATGGGGAAAGGTGTGTACTTACACAAGTGAATAATGCGAGTTTGAACTTCCTTGAAGTTTAAGGGGGAGGTACAAGAAGTTTGTGGGTTCAAACCGAACGACTGCCACGGAGACACTGCTGAGCGTTTGTGCAGGATCTGTAGCCCTCAGTCTCTCAGCTCAACTCTTGGATTTTTCCTCAAGTCATGTCATGTTGGATAAAATTAAGAAAACTATGCACAGCAGTAAAATCCCGAACCTTATGTAACCTACAGAAAAACAGCGCTTAAAACAAAGGCTGTGACTTTGTGCATTGTGGGTTTGCCAGTTTATAGCCGAAGGATTACCTCCAGTCTCATTAATACCATTTTATTAATAAAGTACTTTCCATGCCGTATTATGAAGTACAGGGCATTTTCCATGGCTTATCTATGGATTAGAACTTCTTGTTAAGCTTCAAAACACATCATTCATTATTGTAATGCCTGTAATACTCCTAGTTTTTGGGAAACACAAATACGAACTAAAGCATATTGAAATATGTTGCAACGGGAATGTAATCAGAGACGAGGTAGCTAGTTTCTGATATCGTTTACATTAAAACAGATGTAAACAGAGGTTCATCGAACACGCTCCTCCTGAAGACACTTACAACATTGCTTCGAACTATTACTCTGCACTGAAACTAGAGACTCCTTCGTGAAATATAAAATGAATATCTTAAAAAAACCCACTTTTTTAATGATTACACGATTTATTTTTTCACGTGTGATGTTCGCAATAAAAGTCACCGTGAAGTAGCTGTAGAAATAACAACATAGAACAGTCACATTAAACCGTAACTTTGCCCACTCTGTGCTTAACTCCACCCGCTGCATAACTCTGAAAAGGACTATAAAGTATGTAAGGGGCTGAGAAAGGGGTGGAGTCATTGGGATACGTAAATTCAGGATGTATTTGAAAATGAGCGAGGTTTTATAAATACATTTGCTCCCCGGAGTCGGGGCTGGAGAAGGTGGGACGCTGGTGGACGTTAATAAAGTTTCATGATGGAGAGAGGTACCATATGGCTGACTCTCCATCAGCGTTCATCAGATTCAGGATGATTTTTAGCCTGCAGATGGAAATTTAAGACATTTCAACCCGTAAAATTATCCATTAATGTATTTGCTGATCTTCTTAATCCTACTAAGGTCATGGGGAGACTGGAGCCTTTCTCGGTCATCACTGGGGTACACCCTGAACAGCTCACAAATCTGCAGCAGGGCCGACACACGCAGACATTCACAGGCACACTCACACCTGGGGGCAATCTGGAACAGCCACTTAGCCTAATTAAGACTGTGGGAAGGAAACCCATGCAACATTGGGAGGAAATGCAAACTGCACACAGAAATGCACTTGCCGAGCCTGGGACTTGAACCCATGATCTTCTTGCTGTCAGATACCACCATACAATGCAGATAAAAAAATTAGTGAAAAAAAGTGAAACTACTAATCTTATCAGTATTAACATCAGCACTGATGTGCTTCATCACAGTTAGGTCATATTTAGTTTAGTTTATCAGATATAAACCTTTCACATTAAGTAGATTGGGGCGGCACAGTGATGCAGTGGTTAGCACGTCCGCCTCTGGGCTTGATTCCCGGGCTCGGGTGTTTCTCTGAGGAGTTTGCATGTTCTCTCCGTGCTTACGTGGGTTTTCTGTGGGTTTATTCCCACATTCCGAAAACATGCACAGTAGGCTAATTATACATGTTCCAAATTGCCCCTATGTGTGAGTGTGAGTGTGAATGGTTGTGTATGTGTGTTGGCCCTACGATGGTCTGGTGAGCTGTCCAGGGTGTACCCCGCCCTTGCCAAGAGTTGGTTGAGATGGGAGCCAGCCTACCCGCAGTGCTAGAAAATGACTGAATGATTTAGTAGATTATATGAATAGGCATTTAATCAATCGGTAAGAGCTGTTAAAAATGACTATATTTACATTTATTTATGCATTGATGGTATTTC
Organism: Neosilurus mollespiculum; assembly: GCA_030014195.1. Lineage (NCBI taxonomy): Eukaryota > Metazoa > Chordata > Actinopteri > Siluriformes > Plotosidae > Neosilurus > Neosilurus mollespiculum. The sequence goes on from JAQMYF010000027.1 coordinate 18,237,322, forward strand.
TATCCCATGATTCACCAGTTAATGCAGAAACATGCCCCATGACACATTTTCCTTCAGTAAGGACTGGATGACTGGAATCTGATTTCATCATTTTGGCTTTTAAAGCATGACAGTGTTTATTTGCTAATAATTTTCTTCTTCCTATCCACGGATGAATTTTGAAATCACGAATTTAGAAGTGGGCAAAAACCATTTACATTTTAATAGAAGATCACAGAAAAGGTTTCGAGAAAGAAATTTTTTAAATGAAAATTTTACCGTTTGCATAATAGCCATTATTTATTTGTATCATTCCATAATGGTGAGTGAAGGGGAATATGTCGTCGTTTACCGTGACGGCTCATGGGAATATATATGTGTGTGTGTGTGTGTGTGTGTGTGTGTGTGTGTGTGACAGGGAGCTCCCGTAGAGAGATTACTGAACACTGGGAGTGGCTGGAATACAACCTCCTGCAGACACTGTCTATATTTGAAAATGAGAACGACATCACTACTTTTGTCAAGGGCAAGATTCAGGTAACACACACACACACACACACACTCACACACACCGCCACACACCACCACACACTAGGTACTAAGATTTCTCGACCTCCTGAGCTCATTTATTTACCAATTCAGCACTTCAACTCAATGAGGTTTTATATTAAGTGTAATAATCATTAATAATCATGGAGGAAAGGACAGAAAACAAACCTTAAACTGCAAACATCAGATAAAAAAAGAAAAAAAGAGGACCTCAATCTTGTGGAAAATATGATCCTGCATTCACATTAGCGAGCAACAGGCATTACTTTATTTACCGCTCATTACTCGTGTTCATAGTTCGCAATTTTATCCAGAGTGCAACAAGCGATATCTAAATAGAGATTTTGTTGAAGGTTACCAGATTGCTGCAGTTATAGCAAACAAGGAATAAGCAAACAAATATAATATTACTTTAATCAGAGTATTATAAATATTAATCTATTTTAATAAATACTGTTCCTGTAGTTTTGATTACCTAAAAATGGGGTCGTATGCCAGCAAAGGTACCACATTCTTTCTCCTGTCACACATGAATGTATGTATATTTTCATTATCAGGTGGTTTTTACTTACAATTTCCAAGTTACAATCTGCTGAAATCCCTTTGATAGTTTACATTTGCCAGTTTGAAAAAGCTGCTGTTTTACTCCTGCCAGGGTGTTAAATCGCAAGGCTAGGACATGAATCTGTCAGTTCATATAAGGCAAGATAACGGCAATAATAACAGTATATAGATATTAAACTAACAATTCAGATATAAACTAGTGAATCAAATAACTAAAACTAGGCACGTCTACACATAATACGAGCCTACATACATCAAACAAGAGTCCGATCGTACATATGAAATGCAGAATATTTCAGTTGATTAATTATTAAGGTATAATACATTTTTTCACGAGCATACAGCTTTTATATGGAACTTTATAGTCGTTAAAAACCATTTGTGCCGTACTATAACTGTATTATTCTATAACTTTATTCAGTGCAGTGCTGTAGATGCAATTGAACTGTGAGATATTTGCTCTTATGTTTGTTTGTTTTTCACTTTCACTTTGCTTTTCAATCCTTTAAAGGGCATAATTGCCGAGTACAACAAAAATCATGACATTAAAGAGGACGACGATACAGACAAGTTCAAGGAAGCTGCCGCTAAGTTTCGGAGGTTGTTTGGGATGCCAGATGAGGAGAAGCTGGTGAACCACTACTCCTGCAGCTACTGGAAGGGCCGAGTGCCCAGGCAGGGCTGTCTATACCTCAGCATCAACCACCTCTGCTTCTACTCTTACATGCTGGGCAAGGAGGGTGAGCGACGCATCTACTGTAGATCCTAGCAAATAATATGCACATGTGTAGCTTAACCTGGTATAATTCCGGGTTTTTTTAATGAATAAAAGACACCTGTTTATCTGTTTATTGTTTAACTAAAGCACAGCTTGTAATGTTCCCAAGAAACCAGAACGTGCAAAGACTTTCCCATGTTGGAAAAAAAATTCAAAGCACTGAAACTAGAGACTCCTTCCAAAAATGTTAAAATAAACATTCTCTCACTCTCACTCATTTGCCAATCCGCTAAATAATTAGGGTGGTGGGGAGGCTGAAGCCATTCTCAGCCTACTCTGGGTGAAGGTGGTGTACATCCGGAACAGCTCGCCAGACCTTCACAGGGCCAACACACATACAACCATTCACACCTGCACTCACACCTGGCGGCAATTTAAAGCAACAAATTGGCCTTCTGTGTGTCTTCGGACTGTGGGAGGAAACTCACGCACGCATGGGGAGAACATGCAAACTCCAACACAGAAACGCCAGATCTCAGGACTCGAACCCAGGACCTTATTGCTGTGAAGTGGATGTGCTAAGAAACAATAACGTTTTAATGAATCAACCAAATCGGAGTCGAGACTACAGCATCAATGTGGTGTTTTTGTTAACCACTGAACCTTTGTAGAACTTTTGCTGGTGTTAACTTAGTTCCTGTCAATTTTTCCTAGCCAAGCTGTTGGTTCGCTGGGCTGACATTACCCAACTGGAGAAGAACGCCACCTTGCTGCTGCCAGACATGGTGCGAGTGAGCACCCGCTGCAGTGAGCACGTCTTCTCCCTGTTCCTCAACATCAACGAGACCTTCAAGCTCATGGAGCAGCTGGCCAACATCGCCATGCGCCAGCTCCTGGATAACAAGGGCTTCGAGCAGGACCGCTCACTCCCCAAACTCAAGAGGAAGTCACCTAAGAAGGTGTCGGCTCTCAAGAGGTTAGTTTTGGTTCCTCATAAATTTGATTCATTAAATAAATTGTGCGTTGACCGTTCGCATTATGGTAGGCATACACAAATTCTTCAAGTTATTTTTATTGTTAGATCTTGTATATCAGTATATCTAGCAGTATTCTTTTTCCCTCTCACCACCACAGTATGTAATAATACAGCTTCACACAACCCTACTCACACATTAAAATGAACTAATGGCCGACATTTTACTAAAAGCTCCAGTAGTCAACGTTTATGCACTTATCTTTAGACACTTCAGTGTAATTAAATTACAAGGTGCTCAGTAGTTATAGTGTTGCTGAGCGCCATGACAACCTTCTCAACCAACTCATCCAACCGTGCTTACGGTATGATTTAAGCCTCAATTAGGTGCTGAACCCGAATTAGCTCCATAACAGAAATTAAGTGTTGGGGCTTGCTGTGAAGTCCAGAAAGATGATGGTGTAAATCTCTTGAGGATGGAGAGTTGCCAGGTTAATAAAACTGAACGCTTACATCAGACTTTTTGCAAAGCACGCACGCAGTAGGTATCTGAATTTCTGGAACATCAAAGAGATCTTACTCTAAGTTAGCTAGTGGTGAATTTTTTGGTGATTTGAGGTTTTCATCAGCTGTTTGAGAAAAGTCAAAGATTTGATTGCACTGAAGGTCATTCAATCAATAGTGCGAGGGACTGACTTACTGTTGTCACCTTTGTGTTTTATTCCTCTCGTCAGCAGCAATTTGCCAACAATTACATTCATTTATTTACCAAACAAGGGTCATAGGATCCTACTGGGGTCACAGGGAGGATGGAGCCTATCTCAGTTGACTCCGGGCAAAGACAGGGTACACCCTGAACAGCTAGTGTCAACACATAAACATTCACCCTCACACTCACTAACTCATTTGCCAAGCTCCTTAATCCTGTTAGGGTCACAGGGAGGCTGGAGCCTGTCTTATCCAACACTGGGTGGAGGTGGGTACACCCTGAGCAGCTCGCCAAACCATCGAAGGGCCAACACACCCACAACTATTTATAGGAGGAAACCAGAGTACCCAGAGGAAACCCATGCAAGCACGGGGAGATCATGTAAACTCCACACAGAAACGCCCTCACCGAGCACAGGACTCAAACGCAACACCACTGTGCCGCCTTCAACAATTATGTGTTGTATTAATTACTTCCACTGTGGATGTTAGGATTGTTGGCATTGGTTTGTTAATCTGTTTGTTTGTTGTCAAGTCTACACAAAACCTTATGAACGGATTTTGAGGATTTTTTAGAATATGGCTAAAGTAAGATTCCATTCAATTTTGGTAGTGATCCGGATCAAAATATTGATCTAGATATTAAAAAAATTTTTTTAGATTGTAAGTTAGGGCATGAGGTGTGGTATTAAAGCAGGCCCTGCAGCGGGTACTGTGTGCTTTCTGTTATTTTTTCGGCTTGGCAGAGGTTTGCGCTCTCCAAGCACCCTTCTAGTTAAAGAATGACATAATCGTCATCGCCCATGTATTATTCTGTGTAATGCTGTTGAATGCCCATGAAACCAGCTACTTCCTGTTACAGTGTAGTTTCCATAAATATCTTTCCCTCTCCAGCCTCTCTTTTTTCCCTTGAAGTTAATGAGACAAAAGAAGTAAGAAAAAAAATGTCTTTTTGGTTTACAGAGAAACATCACTGCTATCAGTAGTATCGTTGCTAGTCTCTACATCCTGGAAAATTCCCGATGTCTGAAAACTACCTCTGGCTATAACCACGGAGGAGAAAATGTGAAAGAAGACACCATTCTCACAGCTGAAACTGAATATTTAAATGCAGCCATTTTGAAAACAGTTGTTTAAAAAGCCCTCTGGTTTTATTTCAGGGATCTGGACGCCAGGGCTAAAAGTGAACGATACCGCACGCTGTTCCGCCTTCCGAAAGACGAGAAGCTGGACGGACACACAGACTGCACTTTGTGGACTCCTTTCAACAAAATGCACATCCTGGGCCAAATGTTTGTCTCTACCAACTACATCTGCTTCACCAGTAAAGAGGAGACCATGTGCAGCCTCATCATCCCCCTACGAGAGGTAGGTTTGGGTCTACAAGAGTGATGAAGCTCCTGATAAAATGAAGAAAATCATGAATATTATGGTACCTCTGCCATATTTATACCAACATAAAAGTGAGGTAGCAATAAAATCAAATATATGATGAGTAGGAAACGATAGTGAATTTTCATAAGCCTTAGAAATACAGTTGGACATTAAATACAGGACTGAACAGGCTGATTATAAAGTTTTGGTATTTAGACATTGTTCACGTGTAGGACATTAGTGACTGATGCTCAGAGAAGACGTCAGGAAGCTACACTATATGGCCAAAAGTGATTGGATATGAAGGATTAATGGTTGCTGGGTGGAAAGATGGATGAGTGGATAGTATAATAGGTGGGTTAATGGATAGGTGAATAGATGGATCACTAGGCTGGATGGTGTGTATGGCAGATGAATGGATGGGATGATGGATTGGTATTATACATTCATCTGTTGATTGACTGATGAATGGGCGAGTCAGTAGGGTAAATCAGTAGGGCAGATGGATGGCGAGGATGATGGATTAGTAGATTTATGAATGGATGTATGTATATGATGGATGGATTGGTAGGTGGATGGATGTGCATGATGGATTGATTTGCTGTACTGTATTAATCCCACAATGTAAATTATTGCCTCTGCATTTAACCCATCCAAAGTGAGCACACACACGTAAACAGTGAACGCACACATGCACACACTCGGAGCAGTGGGCTGCACATTGCGGCACCCGAAAAGCAGCTGGGGGTTAGGTACCTTGCTCAAGGACACTTCAGCCATGAAGGTGCTGCTTACCCCCACTGCCACACAAATAATTTTCAAAAAAAATTTATTTTGACTTATAACTGTTTACATTAAGGCCCACGAGCTCTGTCTCTCCTCATACTTACATCTGTTTATCCTAGTATTTCATCAGCACGATTGTATTTCCTAAAATATTACATCTCTTTGCTAGAGGTCATGGACTAATCTCATCACATGATGAGCTGCTGTGTTTCATAACTTCACACACTTGCTTTCCGTTAGCTGTATGTCGGTTTTGCTATTTGCAGCCTGAGACGACTTGCATCTGATAATCTTTGTAATTCGAAGGCTTGTATTGAGTCCTACATCATAGCAGAATAATACCCATGTGACATCTTTGATCTGCTGTGTGCAGGAGATGAATAGAGAGTCCTTTTCTGTAATGGCCACATTGACAAGCTGATGATTTACAAAACGCCTCTGTGTGGGTGTGTGAGTGTGTGTGCACAGGTGGGCGGTAATAAAAAAAAAAACATTAACAATGTGACATGAATAAAAGACTGCGGTAGTGATCTGCAGGTATCTGGTAGTGGTTGCCATTGCCTGCTGTTTCCCCCATTTTTGGCTACAGTTTCAGTCACACACTGCATTACTTGAGTGTCAAGCTAAGGCATGTAGCACTGTTTAATTGGTGCTAATGTGTTAACATCTGCAGCCGAATTTTTGGATAATGCAGTCATTCTAATATGTTGTTGTTTCCATAGTAACAGTTAATTCACCGTGGCTTGCATGGTGGATGTAGTCGTGTAATCTGAAGCTGTAAATATACTTTCTTTTAATTACATGCTTCTGTGCACATGATGGCTGCCTTATATTTCCCTTGGCCTTTTGGTGCACTGGGCAGCATGATAGTGTAGTGGTTAGCACGCCCGCTTCACAGCAAGAAGGTTCTTGGTTTGAGTCTCGGACTCGGGCATTTCTGTGATTTCGTGGTTTTCTTCCAGGTACCCCGGTTTCTTCCTACAGCTGAAAGATATGCATTTGAGGCTAATTGGCTGTTCCAAATTGCCCCTAGGTGTAGATGTGAGTGTGAATGGTTGTGTGTGTGCTCCCTGCGTTTACCCAGTGACAGCTTAGATAGGCACAACACCCCCCACCCCCCAAATCATAACAGATGGAGGTTAGCTCTTTAAGAGCTTAAGTATATACTACACAGAAACATAAAGAAAAATGAAAATGCTATAGTTAATATTTAAATTTAAAGCAGAACAGTGGCAGGCAGGTGGTAGCATTAGTAGCATCGATGGTTGGGGGTGATACTTGAAGGGTGAGAAATGGATACAACCAAAATTAGGGTGGAAAAAATCTAAAAAGAATAAAAAAAAAAAAAAAAAAGACTCGGGCTTGATTACCGAGCTCAGGCCTTTTCTGTGATGTGTGTGTTGGACCTGTGAGCTATCCAGGGTGTATCTCGCCCTCGACCAGAGTTGGCTGAGAAGGGCACCAGCCTCTTGACCCTAACTAGGATAAGGCGGCTTAGACAAATGAATGAATATAAATTATGATATTAATTAAAAAAAATAACTGTGGTATAAGAGGAATTAAAAAAAAACTTTAGGATATGCTATTTTATATAAATAATAAGCCATTGACAGGAATCTTGGATTGTTTTGCTAGAGCTTTTTATTTATCCTGCACTTTCAGGTGACCATTGTGGAGAAGGCAGACAGCTCAAACGTGTTGCCCAGCCCACTATCAATCAGCACCAAAAACCGGATGACATTCCTGTTCGCCAACCTGAAAGACCGTGACTTCCTGGTGCAGCGGATCTCCGACTTCCTCCAGCAGACCTCCTCCAAAATCTACTTTGAGCGGGAGATCACCGGCAGCTTTACCAGCTCCGATGATGAGGTGAGCTTTGAGCTGCTGTTTTTTTTATCGGTACTTGTGTTTTATCATCGTCTCCAAGCTTTGCAGGCCTGTTATTTTTCACTGCTGCTTAAAGTAGTAGAAACAAAGCAGTACATTATGTGCTCTGTGCTAAATCTGGAGTCTGGAGCTGGTCATGCTGGTGTTTTTCTTTGCAGAGTTTGCCTGGAGCATTTAAAGATACAGCAACTATTGGCACGTTGACTATAATTATCCATCTGCTGAAGGTTGTTTTTGCCGCAACTACAGATTTCTCCCTAGTGACTTCACTTCGTGTGTGTGTGTGTGTGTGTGTGTGTTTGTGTATGTACAGGTGTACTCCCAGCACAGCAGTCTCCTCTCCAGCAGCCCACAGCGCAGCAGTCTGGGCTCTGAGGGTGAAAGCGAGCGCCAGTTCAACCTCAACGACAACAGCGTTCCCACGGCAACGCAAGCCCTCATGACCATGTACCGTCGCCGCTCGCCTGAAGAGTTCAACCCGAAATTGGTAAAGCACTCAAACACACATTGTTCAGGCTCACATGCTGAACCACATGTGTGATAATTTTTTTTTTTTGGATATGTTTTATTGGCAACCAGTGCAGCTAACTGGGGTTATCAAAGGCCAGGCATGTCTCTCACTGTCTGTGGTGAGAGCCATGTAAAAGAACCACTGCTGTGCCCAGCGGTGGCCTGGTGATCTGTCCAGGGTGTAGCCCGCCCTCGCCCAGAGTCGGCTGAGATGGGCGCCAGCCTCCGCACGGCTCTTATTAGGACGGGGCAGTTCAGAAATTGAATGACTGGATGATATTTTATTGTCCGACACAGTGATGTACTGGTTAGCATGTCCTCTGCACAGCTAGGAGGTCCTGGTTTTGATTCTCGAGCTCAGCAAGAGCGTTTCTATGTGGAGTTTGCATTTTCTCCCTGTGCTTGCGTGGGTTTCCTCCAGGTAATCTGGTTTCCTCCCCCTGTCCAAAGACATGCATATTTGGATAACTGACTGTTTGAGTCTAAATGATTGTATGTGTGTTGGCTCTGCGATGATCTGGTGAGCGGTCCAGGGTGTACCCCACCTTCACCCAGTGTCGGCTGAGTTAGGCTCTGGCCTCCACGCAGCCCCAGTAGGATTCGGCTGTTTGGCAAATGAGTAAGTGAAGAGTGATTGTTTTTTTTTTATTATGAGCACAGACTGCGTAAGGGTTACAACACTTACTGCTTGGCGTGAGTTAGAGGAAAACAAGTGATGCAGCCTGGCATGAAATGGAGTCACTGTTGATTATTTTGAATCACGGAGCATCTTTATGTGTTTCGTGTGTAGTGACTGTGTTTTGAATACATATCTAAGCCCTCGAGACTCACTTTATTGTGTCGACGTGATAGTTTTGCACTGACTCTCAGGAATAAAGTTTTGCTGAGGACAGTGCTTTTTCTTTCACACTGACTTTATCTTGTCAGCTTTGACCTTTGCACGCAGCACACACATGAAAACAGGAAGAAGGTGCACCAGTGGAAGATGACGGATCATCAAGTTTAAGTGCAAAGATTGGCGCAGTGTACAGTAGGCAGGCGAGGCTCGAGGTCAGGAGTAGCTCAATGACAAAAGATACGATTAGCTCAAAATGGTTGCAGGACGTTTTCTGACACAAAGACAATTTTAGTCTCCATTTTATGAGACGCACATCCTTGTAGCAGTGGTGTATCAGGCCTACAGGAGCAAGTTAGTATTAGATAGATACTGAGTGTATGGATACCTGATGTTGATAAATAATTCGTAGTCATGTAGATGGGCTTTATTTGGTTAATTGTGCAGCTATGAAGTAATCTATATAACAGGTTATAACTGATCCTCTGATAGATCTGAGAAAGAAGAAAACCCAATCCTCCCATTTTGATCCTCAATAATTAAATTAAAGACTCTGTGGAACTCCAGCAGGCATGTGGTAACAGTGTGTGTGTGTGTGTGTGTGTGTGTGTGTGTGTGCTTGCTAATGTGTATCCAGGCTAAGGAGTTCTTGAAGGAGCAGGCCTGGAAGAATCACTTTGCCGAGTATGGGCAGGGTGTGTGTATGTACCGCACGGAGAAGACCAAAGAGCTGGTGCTCAGAGGCATTCCAGAGAACATGAGAGGAGACCTGTGGCTTCTGTTTTCTGGTGAGACACACACACACACACACACACACACACACACACACACACACAATTCAGACACTTGTGTAAACAGGTTGTTAATATATGCATTCAAACACATACGTACACACACACACACACACACACACACACACACACACACACACCTATAAAGAGGCTTTTAATATATGAATTTAAACACAGAGGAAAAGCATCCACACACACACACACACACACACAATCTCACACATACACACACACACACACACACACACACACCCTCACACACACAAACACACACACATGCAATTCACACATTTCTGGAAACAGGTTGTTAATATATGAATTTAAACACAGAGGAAAAGCAATCACACACACACACACACACACACACACTTCTATAAACAGGTTGTTGATGAATAAATGCATGCACAGAAACACACACACACACACACACACACACACACACAGTTCACACACTTTTATAAACAGGTTGTAAATTTATGAAGACAAACACAGAGGAAACACACACACACACACACACACACACACACACACACACACACACACACATACATATATATTTTTTCCTTTTCTCAAATGTGCTTGGGCCAAATTCGGAACCACTTTCTGATTCATTATTATTGTTTTTTCTACACCTCACAACAGCCAGTTCTATACTGTCACAGTCATTCTGCTGATCCAGAACCTTGCAGCACCATTGCACTGGACATTGTATTTCATGATCAGACACTTTAGTATGGGTCACATGTCCGCCTCACAGCAAGAAGGTCCTTGGTTTGAGTCCCAGGCTCAGCAAGGCTCTTTCTGTGTGGAGTCTGCATGTTCTCCCAGTGCTTGCGTGGGTTTTCTTCGGGTACTCTGGTTTCTTCCAACAGTCCATGCACATGCACATTGGGCTAATTGGCTAATCTAAATCGCCCTTAGTTGTGAATGAGAGAATGAATGGGTGTATGTTGCAGGAAATGGGTTCTGCAGAGTGTGTGCAACCCACTCGGGTAAAAAAAAAAAGTACATTGCAGTAGAAACCACAGAAGTGGCCCAGTGCATCACAGGATGCCGAGTGGAATAGAGACTTAAGAGACTTAAGTATGACTTAAGTCTGACAATGTACAGTAGGTTGTCTTTGTTTGATTTTATGTGTCACCTGAATAAGCTGAAACAACTGACCTACTTTTTATTTTATTATAAACCTCAGGAGCACGTACTCGCACACCTGTTCATCTTAAACCATTTCCTGTTTACAAAATGAAGAATATGAAGTAGTTCAAACCGCAATTTTCTTTTGTGTGTGTGTGCAAACAGGGGCGATTAACGAGATGGCGACTCACCCTGGTTACTACGAGGACTTGGTGGAGAAGTCGATGGGAAAGTATAATTTAGCAACCGAAGAAATCGAGCGTGACCTTCACCGCTCGCTGCCCGAACACCCGGCCTTTCAGAACGAGATGGGCATCGCCGCACTGAGACGGGTTCTCACTGCCTATGCCTTTCGCAACCCCAACATCGGCTATTGTCAGGTACACACACACACACACACATACAATAAATTGCATTGAGTCCTGCCAGCATTACACATCATCAGATATACATGTACATGAACAAACCTCATTACACACACCACCTTTGTTTCAAACCACATACACACTCTGCTCTGTGAGTTACCGCCTGCCACACACACACACACACACACACAAACACACACACACACACACACACACACACACACACACACACACTCCTCCAAACCCACACACATTTACCACTAACACACCTCCATGTGTGTGTGCAACATACCCTTTCTGCATGCACCTTGTACTTCTATCAGACATGACTAAATCACATAGGTTGTAACACACACTAGTCAGCCATAACATTAAAACCATAACATTAAAACCTGCGTAATATTGTGTAGGTTCACTTTGTGCCAGCTCCGACGTGTTGAGGCATGGACACCACAAGACCACTGAAGGTGTGCTGTGGTATCTGGCACCAAGACGTTAGCAGCAGATCTTTCTAGTCATATAAGCTGCATGCTGGGAGTCCATGGACTGGGCTTGCTGGTCCAACACATCCAATAAAATGCTGGAATATGTTGAGATCTTGTGAATTTGGAGACTGAGTCAACATCTTATACTCTTTGTAGCGTTCCTCAAACCATTCCTGAACATGTTCTGAAGTGTAGCAGCAGGGCGCCTTATCCCGCTAAAAGAAGCCACTATTGTTAGCAAATATTGTTGCAATGATGGTCTGCATTAGCGGAACAGGGTAACAGATAGGTGGGACATTCAGGTGGACAGCGACAATTTCCCAGCAGAACATTGTTCAGGGGCAATCCTGGTACATTGCTCTGTGATCCAGTTTTGATGCTCACACACCAATAGTGGCGAACAGGGGTCAGCATGAGCGTTCGGACCTGTCTGCGACTACACAACAGGTTGCAATAGGCTTTTCTATCATAGCCAGCATTAACAATCTCAGCAGTTTGTGCTACAGTAGCTCTTCTGTAGAATCAGACCAGACACACTTGCCCTCATTCTCCTCGAGACATCAGTGAACTTTGGGCACTCATGACATTTTTGCCAGTTCACTGTTTGTCCTTCCTTGGACCCTATTTGGTAGGGACTTACCCCTGCATATAAGGAACTCCCTTCTGTTTTGGAGATGAATACACCCAGCCAATCAGACATCACAATATGACCCTTGTCAGAGTTAATCCGATCCTTACGCTTGCTCATTTTTCCTGCTTCCAATGCAACAACTTCCTGATCATGAGCCCAGCACCCTAACGGCCCCAACGTCGGTGTGTATGGAAGGTGGAAATTATAGATTTTTTTTTTTTTTTCAGATCAAATTCCAGTTGTTGTTAGTTGTTAGAAAGTCTCTGATATCCAATCCACCATGTTTGGTGGTACCAGCTCAGTGACAGTTCTGTAGTATTTTATTGTTATCTGTTTTGACTCATTGCATTAACACATGACTTCTTTCTGATTAGCTACTCTTAACACACACTCACACACACACACACACACACACACACACACACACACACACACATATTCCAGATCCACTGCAACCCTGACCATGATGATGGCTTTACGGGAGATGAATGAATGGATGATATTGTTGTGTTGTGTCTGTTTAGGCGATGAACATTGTGACGTCGGTGTTGCTGCTCTATGCTAAAGAGGAAGAGGCTTTCTGGCTGTTGGTGGCACTGTGTGAGAGGATGCTCCCAGATTACTATAACACCCGAGTCGTGGGTCAGTCTTGGTTACTAACCACACACACACACACACACATTCGTTCATTCATGCATTTGCCGAACTGCTTAATCTTACTTGGGTCATAGGCGGGCCTATCAGCCATTCTGGGCGAAGGCATAATACACCCTGAACAGTTCGTCTGTCCACCTCAAGGCAAACGCACACACACTCACACTCACACACACACACTCACACACATTCATTGCCACTTACACTTATACATAGCTAGCGGCAATTTTGAAACAACCATTTAGCCTAATGTTCATTTTTTGGACTGTGGGAGGAAACCAGAGCACACAGAGGAAACTCACACAAGGACAGGGACAACATGCAAACTCCACACAGAAACGCCCGAGCCATCCCAGGACCTTCTTGCTGTGATGCAGACATGCTAACCACTACAACACACACTTTGTTGGCATTTTGTGTGCTGGGGTACATTTAAATGGGGACGCACATTTAAATGTCTCTCTCTCTCTCTCTCTCTCTCTTTCACACACACACACAGGTGCATTGGTAGATCAGGGTGTGTTTGAGGAGTTGGCCCGTGTGCACGTTCCTCAGCTGTATGACTGCATGCAGGAGCTGGGTGTAATCTCCACCATTTCTCTGTCCTGGTTCCTGACCCTCTTCCTGTCCGTCATGCCCTTCGAGAGCGCCGTGGTTGTGGTTGACTGCTTCTTCTATGAGGGCATTAAGCTCATCTTTCAGCTGGCGCTGTCCGTGCTTGACGCCAACATCCACCAGCTTCTCAACTGCAAGGACGACGGAGAAGCCATGACGGTGCTGGGCAGGTCAGAGAGTCGCTAAAGCATTAGTGTGGAAGAAAAGGATCGGGTGTTTTTGGTGTTGATTATTGGTTTGTTTTGGATGGTGAGGGATCGAATTAAAACCACTCTCTTCAAAGACTTCTTAAAAATATTTTTAAATGTTTGCTTCTTTGTAGGAATATATATATATATATATATATATATATATATATATATATTAGATTTATTTGTAAATGAAACAGAAAAAAAATCTGAGACCTGTTACCTTCCTCATTGGTTGATCCAGCCTGGTAGTGACGTGAACTCGTTGGATTGGCTGGTCTGCATCACTGACCCTGTGCATCATAACACATTATTGGCCAGTGCTGAGCTGTACAAACAGTAAGCGCAGAAATCTCTGGAAAACATTTCTTTTTGTTCCTAAACCAGCTGACGACAGGAAAGACGAGTTGGCAGAACGTTGGCTGCATACGCCATTTTGGATTTACCTTCACACACATCTCTGGCAGCGCTCTCGTCCTTAGAGTCACAAGAATGTGACGTCTCCTTAGGACTCCGCCCACCCTGGTTCGAATAGCTAACCATTTACACCCATTTCCTCGGAATTGTCAGCCATAGTTGCTTCTTGAACACGTTTTTTTTTTTTTTTTCCTCACTTAAAATGTCACTCGCTGAATAGATCTGCTTGTTTACTTGCGCTGGAATAAACCGGCCCAACGAGTTCACGTCACTTCTGGTGGAAAACGACTGCTAGCAATCTGTGGGATTTATGGTCAATTATGTTAAAATAAGTGTTTGTATCATTTAAACGTATTACATACACGCAATACTGTAAGGGTGACCAATACTGGTACTTTTTAAACACTTAAACGTGCTTTTATCTCACAGTATTTTATTATAATACTTTCATTATCATACCATGTTAAGTGTGTGTGTGTGTGTGTGTGTGTGTGTAGGTATCTAGACAGTGTTACCAATAAGGATAGCACCCTACCTCCTATCCCGCACCTGCACTCACTCCTCACTGACGATGGAGAGCCACATCCCGAGGTGGACATCTTTAAACTGGTCCGCAGCTCCTATGAGGTATCTATCTATCTATCTATCTATCTATCTGTCTATCTATTCATTTTTACCCTTTTGCTCAGTTGCTCGTTCGTTCAGGTTCAACTCCATTTCTCGGCTGATTTAGTCGCTTTATCTCCCACTGTGTGCAGAAATTCGGCTCTATCCGAGCAGATGTGATTGAACAGATGCGCTTCAAGCAGAGGCTGAGGGTCATCCAGACTATAGAAGACACGACCAAACGCAATGTGGTAATCACGCACTCTGTACACTTTCATTACAGGCTGGGTTATAGGTGCATGTTCTCCCTGTGTTTGCATGGGTTTCTTCCAGGTACTCCGGTTTCCTCGGATACTCCAAAGACAAGCACATCAGGCTAATTGGCTGTTCCAAATCGCCCCTAGGTGTATATTAATATTACATGTACATTATAGTCACTTCCGGTCTTGTTTCCTTTTCCCTTTCCTCTTTATTTCTGCCCTCTGCTGCAGGTTCGCACTATAGTAACAGAGACGGCGTTCAGCATGGATGAGCTGGAAGAGCTTTACTCGTTATTTAAGGTGGGTAGCTGTCAGCTAACACACATTCGAAGTGCACCTAACCCAAAAACATCAGTAATTACAAACAGATGATAGTCCTGGATTCTGTCAAAGAACCTGATTTTTATTTATTATTATTATTATTATTATTATTATATAATTTTTTTATTTAGACGTATTTAAGACTTTCTCACAATATACGTATTTAATCCACGAAATACGGAGTCGCAAAACACCTTGACGCGAATTTCAAAATTTCAATTCAATTCGTGTCAGCCTCTTTTCTATCGCACCTCTAGTGTGATCAACCCCTTAATGGAATTTGACAGCCATAACATGAAGCTATTAAGTAAGAATCATTAGAAGGGGTGTGTGTGTGTTCACGTGCCCGTGTGTGTGTGGGTGTTGGATGGAGATGCTATCTATCTTTAAAGAGGCTGCCGGTAAGGGCAAGACCTCAGTAAAATGAGCTTCACTTTGATGTCTTCACTCTGCTGTAGCCATTAAGCAGCACACACACACACACACACACACACACACCATCACGAATCCCCGAAGCGAATCCGACTCTTCTGATACATTTATGGCTCCTCTGCTGCAGTTAACTCAACAGAAGCCCACAGTGTGAAACGAATAACACGCTGCTGCTGTTGCACGGATCCATCCCTTTCCTTTCATTGTGCTTTTTATTTATGACTACATGCTTCTTCCCCTCTTCGCCTCTGATCCCACCAGGCTGAACACCTGACCAGCTGTTACTGGGGCGGCACGAGTAACCCGATGGACCGCCATGACCCGAGTCTGCCCTACCTGGAGCAGTACCGCATGGATCTGGAACAGTTTAAAGGGCTGTTTTTGGTACTCTTTCCTTGGGCCAGCGGCACACACACCGACAGCCTCGCCGTCCGCTTCTTCCGCCTGCTCGACCAGAATGCAGACGCGCTTATCAATTTCCGAGAGTTTATTAACGGCCTCGGTGAGTGCAGGGTGTGACTCTGAGCATGTGTGGGTGTGAGTTATAGTATCTGTATCAGTTTAAGGGGATGCATCAATGTTTACTAGACCTACCTCAAGAAATGATGCACTAAATGGGGGCAGCCGTGGCTTAATGGTAAGAGAAGAGCTGGCTGTGGCTGCCTAGGTAACCTTCTTGCATACTTCCCACTTTCAAATGTTTCCAAATGAAACTGTGAGCAGTATTTATCCAGTTCACCACAATAATTGGTAAAATCAGGGGGAGCCGTGGCCTAATGGTTAGTGATGCGGGTTAGGGACCTAAAGGTTGCTGGCTCGATTCCCGAACCAGCAGAAAAACTGTGTGACGGGGGGGGCCTTGAGCAAGGCACCTAACCCCCAACTGCTTTCCGTGTGCCCCAATGTTTACATGTGTGTGCTCACTTTGGATGGGTTAAATGCAGGAGGAAATCATTTCCGTTGCGGGATTAATACAGTATATCAAAAATCAAAAAATGAATATCGCTTCTGTTTGTGCCATTTAAAGCCAAATTGTGCCGTTGAAGCCTGACAATACCAGAGCCATCCTTACCCTTTACTCCAGTACAGCTAAATTGGACTGCCTTTCGGAGTGAGACGGACAGTAAACTCTCTGGCCCCTCTCTAGCACAGCAATACTAGTAAATTTTGGGCATTGCTGAGCTCATGTATGTAGAAGAGGGTGGATAGCACTACGGGTAAATGTGTTATGCAGCATTGTGGTGCAGCCTGAGTAACAGTTTGAAGAAATGCAGCTAGTTTACATCACGGCTTGGAGGAACCATACTGTATGTCAGGGTTCACCCTCCTATTTGGGAGCTGTTACATTATGGGAAAAGCTGTCTAGTGAAACAAGCGGAAAATGGCAGAAATGCAGTATGGTTTTGTTTCACCTCTGCACATCCATGAAAGTTCATTTCTCAAAAGCCGTTCTAACACAAGAGTGTACTTTACAAACACAAATTGCCCCTAGCCGTGAGTGTGAGTGTGATTGGTTGTATACGTTTTGCTCTTCGATGGTCTGGTGAGCTGTTCAGGATGTACCCTGTCTTTACCCAAAGTCGGCTGAGATAGGCTTCAGCCTCCCTGCGATCATAGTAGGATTAAGCATTACTTGTGTATTCCCAAGAACTTAAATAGGCCTGGAAAAGTTAATGAAAAAGCTGCTGCAGTGCAAAGATGATCCCAGACATGAGATACACCCAGAAATGCGTCAAGACTTTGATTTTATATTTGAAATGTTTTTAGTAAGAAGTACTGAGGATGTTCAGCATGTTTATGTGTAGCTGGTGTGTGTTGTTGTTGTAGGTGTCCTGTGTCACGGTGACCTGACAGAGAAACTAAAACTTCTCTATAAGATGCACATACTGCCAGGTAAAACGGTGTGTGTGTGTGTGTGTGTGTGTGTGTGTGTGTGTGTGTGTGTGAGAGAATCTACATGTTTATCTTCATAGCGTATTGTTTCTCTCTCTCTCTCTTTCTCCCCCCCTCGCTCCCTCCCTCGCTCTCTCTCTCTCTCTGTCTGTCCCTTTCTCTCTCCCTTTTTCTCTGTCTGTTTTTTTTTCCTTTCTGTCTCTCTCTCTCTCTCTCTCTGTCTGTCTGTCTATCTTTCTGTCTGTCTCTCTCTTCCATTCTTTCTCTTTCTCACTCTGTGTTTGTGTGTATGTCCCTCTGTGTCTGTCTGTCGCTTTCTTTCTTGTGTGTCTCTCTGTCTTTCTGTCTGTATCTTTCTGCCTGTCTCTGTCTCGCTGTCTGTCTATCTCTTTCTCTGTGTGTCTGTCTCTCTCACTCTTTCTGTCTCTTTCTCTCTCTCCCTCTGTCTTTCTTTCTTTCTGACTCTGTCTGTCTCTCTCTCTCTCTCTCTCTCTCTGTCTATCTCTCTATGTCTCTTTCTCTGTGTCTGTCTTTCTCACTCTTTCTGTCTCTTTCTCTCTCTCCCTCTGTCTTTCTTTCTTTCTGACTCTCTCTCTCTCTCTCTGTCTATCTCTCTATGTCTCTTTCTCTCTCTGTCTCTGTCTATCTGTCTCTATCTGTCTGTTTCTTTCTCTCTCACTCTGTGTGTGTGTTTTTCTCCTTGTGTTTGTCTCTGTGTCTGTCTCTATCTGTTTGTCTGTCTGTCTCTTTCTTTCTCTCTTACTCTATATGTGTGTGTGTATTTTTCACTCTGTGGCTGTCTCTGTGTTTCTCTCTATCTCTCTGTCTGTCTGTCTCGGTCTCTCTCTATCTCTGTCTCTCACTTTTTCTTTCTATTTGTGTGTTTCTCTCTCTCTCTCTTTCTCTCTCTCTCTCTCTCTTTCTCTCTCTCTCTTCACCAAATTGTGCTTGTTTAATTACTACATAATACGACTGTCAAAAATCCATGAAATGTCGCACCAGATAGTAATCGCTTGCTTGCTAATATTAATTAGCGTGTAATTTTTTTTACCTTAATTGTATTTATGAATTTACGATGCAGATTTTTCTGTTATTTTCTGTTTTCACGACCTCACACTGCATGTGTATTAATATGTGTATAATAAACAGGGTGTACCCCGCCTTCGCCCAGTGTCGGCTTCAGCCTCCCAAATTTTAATAACAGGATTAAACAGTTCAGTTCAGAGAGACTTCTTCCCTAAATGTGAAATAAACAGTATAATAAATATCTTTAAACAATATCATCAAGAATTGTTACTTTTTAAAAGAAAGATATTAATGTGGAGAATCTACCATTCATGCCAGTGACAGGAAAAATAAAAAATAATACATTAAAGCAGGTCAGTCATAAATCCCAGCTTTAAATCTGATGCACTATAAGTGCCACAGCGTGTAGCACTGTATGCTATTTTTGGCGAGCTCACACAGCTCCACTGAAAGACTTGGGACTTCACATCAGAGAGCAGCAGCACTCATTTAATCTCTTTTCTTTTTCTCTTAGATGTACATCATGAGCAGGACGAGCCAGATTCAGCTTTTGAGGCCACGCAGTACTTCTTTGAGGACATCACCCCTGAGACTTCCAATGGTACACACACACACACACACACACTCATGCACAATCTTACTTTATATAATTAATGTTATGCGTCTAGTTTGTTTGCTCCCTGGAGTTTATCCCATATGTCCTATACTCAGTGCAGTACATGCTCACATCTTTTATTCTTAACAGTAACAGCAGAGTTAATAATAAAATACAGTTTCATATAGATTCTATTTGCATACATCCATTATGTACGTAACTCTTAGAGTATACTCTTAGATTTTGTTGCTATATTGCTGTTTCCGCTGTTCTGAATTTGTGAAACCGAATATTGTGATATCGTAAATCCCAGTTTATTGTTTTATGTATGGTTACAGGTTAACGCTAGTATATATAACAGGGTTGTAACAATACACCGTGAGATGAAGTATTGTGATGAAGAATATTTAACTATGCGCACTGTAGAAATTAGGAATCCGTTAATTATGCATACAATTCAGTTGCACTGTTTGAACACCAGAGGTGTATATCTGTTATATAGTTCAAATATATAGACTGTGTTGCTCACATGATCAAAGCCTGTGTACTGTCATGATCTTCACTTGTGACTTCTATATATGACGCTCTCATTACAAGTGTATTAAAAAGAAGTAATCTTTCTTCATTCGACACGTAAAGCAGACAGACATTTTAGCCGACTTTGGAGCTCGATTTTATCTACAGACATCATTATGTCCATCATTTAAGTCCCCAAGTCAAATCCTTTGTTTATATGTTAATATATATTTTGGGGATATCTATTAAATGTATTTAATATGAACCTGTAGTATATTTTGTTTTCAATACTGAGCATGACCATAACGTTAATTCATTCAGTTGCTGAACTGCTTAAGCCTACAAGGGTTACAGGAAGGCTGCAGCCTATCTTAGCCAACACTGAACAGCTCGCCAGTCCATGATGTAGCCAGCACACAGCCACACAAAGCCATTTACATGTAATGTGCATGGCTGGAGCAAACCGGAGTTCCCTGAGGAAACCCACATACTCACTGGGAGAACATGCAAACTCCACACAGATACGCACTCGCCGAGCCTGGGACTCGAATCCAGAACCTTCCTGCTGTGAGGTGGACGTGGGCTCTGATACACCACTGTGCAACCCCTGTTTATACAGTTTATTTAGACATAAATGCACTTAGTTTTCCATCGTTTATGATTTAGAGTTAAAATTTCACTCGAAATTTTTTCTTTATTTGAATTTTGTTCAAAATATTCTCAGAATCATTTTTGAATTGAAGGCAGTGTCGGGAAGCAAATCATGACCGGCGTGTACTGTTGCAACTCAAATCTATCATTATATCAGTCTTAATATCACTGTGTCGACTAATGTTCAGGCCCTGATGCGTTCAACATTTATAGTACAAATATTTTCACACACAAACACTCTGTAGCCAGTATTTGAGTTAACTTGATTTGTGTTAACTCACACACAGGCCTCGTCCCTAAGAGCAGAAGTGAGAAAGATGATGGATTTGTCAGAGTCACATTCAAGAATGAAAAAGGTAGTGTGTGCACACACACACATATCCATACCCACACCCCTGAGTGCTTCCTTCACATGCCTGGTTTTGATCCTCTAAGTGCAGTAGTTAGCGCCCTCTGGTGGTCGTTTAACACACTGCATTACTTTAACAAACTTCATTGATTCTCACTCACTCACTCATTTGCCTAACCACTTAGTCCTACTATGGTCACGGAGAGGCTGGAGCCTATCTCGGCTGACACTGCAGGAAGAGGGGGTACACTCTGACCAGCTCATAGGGCCAACACATATGCAACCATTCACACTCACACCTAGGGAAAATCTATAACTGCCATTTAGCTTAATTTGCATGTCTTTGGACTGTCGGAGGAAACCAGAGTACCCGGAGAAAACCCACACAAGCACAGGAAGGACATGCAAACCCCACACAGAAACACCCAACGCCAGGACTCCAACCCAGGACCTTCTTGCTGTGAGGTGGACGTGCCAACCACTACGCCACCGTGCCGCATTCTTTGATTCATTGCAAGATTTTGATCAGATGATGATCAGAATTTATCTGTTATAATATTTTCATTCTTCTCTTTCATTATCCATAAGACCAACAGTGGTCAGGAATCCGCAGGAGTCATGTGACCTCTGTATATTTGACCGGATCATAGCAAGAAATTTAAAAGAACAATTTAGATAATAATAATAATAATAATAATAATAATAATAGTAATAATAATAATATTAATAATAATAATAATAACAACACAGTTACAGTTTCCCTCCTTGCCCAAATTAGAGAGGCTAACATAGCTAGCAATAAACTTTTGTCTCGACTGTTTACAGCAGGCGTGGCACGGTGGCGTATTGATTAGCATAACGCATAAACGTTAGTGGTTATCATGTCCACCTCCCAGCAAGAAGGTTCTGGGTTCGAGTCCTGGTTTTGGCTCGGGGTGTTTCTGTGTGGAGTTTGCATGTTCTCCCCGTGCTTGTATGGGTTTCCTCCGGGTACCCCGGTATCCTCCCACAGTCCATTGCACATTATTCTAATTGGCTGTTCCAAATCAAAACCCCAGGTGTGAGTGTGAATTGTGGGGCGAACTGTTCAGGGTGTACCTCCCTCTGCCCAGTGTCAGCTGAGGTAGGCACAGCCTTTCCGCCACCCTAGTAGTAGGATTAAGCAAATGAGTGAGAGTGAGTGAATGTTTACAGCAGTTACAACATAAACAACAACAAGGACCGACTATAAGTATAATCAGATAAAAAGAATGTCGTCTCTAAGTATCTTGCCGTATCGCACCACCCTGTAGATTATCATCTGATAACATCGTACCCTAAATGTTCATCCTGTCCAAAGTCGCTGCTGATTTAATGTCTACTGTAGCTGTATGTTGTACTGGATCCAAACCCCAAACCTACTATATTAAAGCTTGTGTTGCTTTAATGTAATACGAGGTGTGAAATGAAGGCATGTGAGACGTGAACGTGTTTGCTCTTTTGGTTCATGGCGTGTACGTGTAACATCTGTAATATCTGTTTGATCTTTTTAAACCCTCACCCTGTCAGAACTCCCGGCGGGGTTTAAACTTTTTGAAAAGTGATCTCTGGTTAAGTGACTTTAATTGGCTTCTTTTTCTCGGTTACAGTGAAGAGAATGCAGACGCCGGATTATCGTGCGTATCTGCGCTTGTGGAACCAGGAGACGAAATCTAAAACCGAGAGCATGAAGGATCTCCCGAAACTCAACCAGGTACCCAAATCAACCCATTTTTATTATCCTGATTACAGCAGTTTATTTTATAACATGATTATACTGCCATGGTTCAGCAGTCAGTCCTTGATTTTATAATACAATCTCTCTCTCTCTTCTCTCTGTCTGTCTGGCTCTCTCCTTCCTGATTTCTCTCCTCTCTCTCTCTCTCTGGCCCTCTCATTCTCCGTGTCTCTCTCTCTCTCTCTCTCTCTCTCTCTCTCTCTCTCTCTCTCTCGCTCTCTCTCTCTCTCTCTCTCTCTCTCTCCCCCCTGTCCTTCTTGATTTCCTCTCTCTCTCTCTCTCTCCCCCCCCCCCCATTCTCTCTCTCTCTCTCTCTCTCCCCTTCTCAATTTCTTTCCTCTCTCTCTCTGGCTCGCTCCTTCTCTCACTTTTATCTCAATTTCCCGTCACTTCTCCTTCCTATTCCCTCTCTCTCTTTCTCTTCCTCCCACTTGCCTTTAACCCTCGGTCCCCTCATCTCTCCCTCTATCTTCCTCTCTCTCCTCTCACCCTCACTCCCCACCGCTTTCTTATTCCCTCTTTCTTCTCCATCTCACACTCTTCATCCACCCTCATTCACCCTCCACCTCTTTCTTGTCTTGTCTTAACCTTTTTACTCTTCCTTTCCTCTCCCTTAATATCCTTCTCACCATCTCACCCTTCAATCCTCTTCACCTCTTTTTTCCTCATGCCCTTATTTCCCTTCTATCATCTCTCCCTCCCCCTTTCACCTCCCCACCTTTTTCCTATTCACTTTCTCTCTTTCTCTTGCTCCTCCCTCTGCCATTTCTCTTTTTTAATCCCCCACTTCCTTCTCTCTTCCTCTCCCCTTCTCACCCTGACCCTCCCACTTGCCTCCTCGTGTTTTCCCTCCTTCCCTCTCTCTCTCTCTCTCTCTCTCTCTCTCTCTCTCTCTCTCTCTCAGGGTCAGTTCATCGAGCTGTGTAAAACGCTGTATAACATGTTCAGTGAGGACACGAATGAACAGGAGCTGTATCATGCTACAGCCACAGTGACCAGCCTGCTGTTGGAGATGGGAGAGGTGGGAAAACTCTTCTGCAGCCCCTCCAGCAAAGAGGATGATGCTGACGATGAGGAGGAGGATGAAGATGAGGAACGTGCAACCGTAAGACGCAGGAAGCAGCAGAGGTCACAGGGGGATTCATTAAGCCGCTCCGTTGACAACAAGCACCCCAGCACGGCGCCTATGGAGGACATCAATCTGGATGAATCACCCAAAGACACGGGTGCCTCTTCAGCCATGCTCGTGTCCGATGACGAGACCAAAGACGACACGTCAGTGTCATCGTACTCTGTGTTGAGCGCCGGCTCACATGAGACGGACGAGAAGCTTCAGTGTGAGGACATTGCTGAGGACACGGTGCTGGTGCGCAATGGTCCGGGAGGAGATGGTATCCCACACAGCACTAGTATCGATAAAGACTGGTCCATTACATTTGAGCAGTTTCTGGCATCGGTGCTCACTGAGCAAGCTTTGGTGCGCTACTTTGAGAAGCCTGTGGACATCGCGGCTCGCATTGTGAACGCTAAGAATGTGCGTAAAGGGGGACAGACGCACTCATCGGTCAGTGATTATGAGATCTCGCTCTCGGGCTGAACTTGGATGGACAGTAACTGACATCCACCTTCACCTTTAAAGTTTACGTCAATGTTACAAACTTGCACAAAATAAGAAAGTCAGAACTAGTTTTCAACACCGGAGTAAACGTTAGCAAAAAAAAAGAAAAAAGAAAGTCAATGTGTATTTCAAAGCCACATTTAAAGATCTCTACACACCCTCATCATGTGGTCAACAACCTTTTTCTTAATCTATTTCAAGTCTGTAGATTTCTCTGAGACTCTGGATATTTTAGAAAGGAAACAAAAAGGCTCTTGGCTGCGTATTTTCTCTAATGTGAATTCATCCTGATCAGTTGGAGGTTCTGAACCAGAATGACTGTAAAAGGATCTTCGTTTTTAAATGGGACCGAACTGAGTCTGGCATTTTTAAATCTGTACAAAGCTGGGAAGGACTTGCATCCCTACTATATGCTTGATGTACTTTATATGGAGTAATAATATTGCTATTTAACAGTATGTAATACAGGTAGACTGTGTATAGTCGTGTCGTGTCGTGTCTACACTTGTACTGATTCAGGGAGTGACCAGTCCTTGTCACAGTTACAAGAAATGAAAGGAACTCGGTTTAGTAGATTTAAAGGAATACTTCACCAAAAAAAAAAATGCTGCATTTGACTGCGTTAAGCTAACAGCAGCATCATTTCTGAGTGATGCTATTCCTTTAGCACAGTGATCTATATTTTGAATGTAATTTGGAAAGCGACAAGCCATGAAACCGGATGTGGAAGAAAGAGAACTGAAACGATTCCCTGCTGTAAAAAGTCAAGCATGACTGATTTGACATCTTCCTGTCTGCTGGAAATCACTACAATAATCTTTCCAGATGTCTACAGCCTACGACTGTCTGCTGAGTTGACAAATAGTGCACTTGATAGAGCGCCTTATGCTTGAACAGTGCACCATGTGTTGAAGAGGACAGTCTAGGATTCATCATCTAACCACTTTGCTGTCTGTCGTTTTTCTGTTTCCAGCACCTGCACTTTCTTGCGTTTCTTTCTTCACTGTAACGATGTACTGTATTTTATTAGCGGACACATGCTGATCTCACTAACTTTTTCACATCTCATATATGACATAACAACCTTTCAGAAGGTTTTCAGTTAATTTTTCTTCTCTCTGTCCTCACTATCATACGCATGTGGCATGACTGTCCACTTTCATGTAAGCATTTTTTTTTTCACTTTCTTTTTTAAGTAATTTTAATGCTGCTGTTTTTAGTAGTTTCTCTGTGAAATGTTTTAAGTGTCCTATAAAGATTTGCTCTACATAATTAAAACATCAAAAGAACACAATGCTACCTATCAAAAAGTGCTAGGCCTGGTTATTCTTAAGAGACATGCACACAGGAAGTGATGAGTGACAAGCAAAGGCCTAGGTAACCTTCTTGCATACTTCCCACTTCCGAATATTTCCAAGTGAAACCATGAGCAGTGTTTTGCTAGTTCACTACAAGAATAGGTTAAATAGATGTACAGTACCAGTCAAAAGTTGGGACACCCTTGTGTGTCCAAACTTTTGACTGGTATTCTTGTTTATAAGAACAAGGGTCATCACTCTACCAGAACTCACATACTGAAATCACTGAACAACAAAGATTACAAATTATTTTTTGTTTTATGAACACTCATATACTTAAAAAGTTTTATTTATGAATGTATATTAGTTTATTATCTATACATGTAGTATTTAATTTATATTAACTGGGTTTAAATCAGTGGAATAACATCAGACATGTTGGATGTTGCCCAAGTTCCTGATTTCCCAAATTCCAAATTGATGTGAAATGTGAAATAAACTAACTAAATAAATAAAAAAATAACTTTACCATATTAACAGTTAAACACTTTTTAAAATTTAATAATGTGGATCATTCTCCCTATACCTCCCTATTTAAGTGGTTACTATAGAAAAAATAATGTATTAGAGGAAGGGCATTATTATAATGCTGTGATTTTTAATTGGTTTTATAGAAATTATATTAACCCCTCTGACCAATTAGGATCAAGAATTCAGCAGTGCTGTGATATTAATGTTGTTAAACAAGCAGTGCAATTTGATCAGTAGGTTTTGGTATTAAAAAGGTAAAGAATCATTTTACAAGTGTAACTTTCTGTGGCTTAAAGGTTTGAAAAGGTGTCAAACTCAAGGCCCGTGAGCCAAATCTGGCCCACCAACTCATGTGGCCCACGAGAGCTTTTAAAAAATATGATTATCGTACATTCTTTACATCAACCATTACCATGAAACGTAATTCACCGTCCTTTCACTAGGTGGCAGCAACCTATTTTAAATAAACAGCTTGTCATTCATGACTCAAGAAAGATTGTAAGCTAGCTAAACGCTGTCGAGTGTTATCCGAAAAGGAAAGTGAAATAAAAGAAAAGACAACAAATACCTGAAAAAATCATTTTGCCATTTTTCATGTGTTTTTGAAATAGATGTTCAGTGATTATTCAGAACTTGGTGACCTAAAAATGTTGTGATGTGGGATGGGCATGATAAGTAACCCAGAGCCTTAACCACTGAGCCATTTGGGATCAAAAGGTCACCAGATCGATTTCGTGGACCTGCAGGAAAAATGTGGGCGGGGTGAATGAAGAGAGCTTTCCCTTCCCTCTACAGCTCAAATATCCTTAAATAAGGCACTTAAGCCTCAACTACTGCCCACTGCTCCAGATGTGTATGTGTGCGTGTGTGCTTGTGTGTGTGTTCACTGCTTTAGATGCATTAAATGCTGAGTCCATTATTTTCTAATGATGTTAATAAAGTTTATAATACAAAGTTAAATTGCTAATAAAACTTAATAAAATATTTGTAAAAAATCATATTAAAAATTTAAACAGGCAAAGTAGATTTAATTTAATGTTTAATGTTAAATAATTTTATTTAATGTTAAATAAGATTTTACTAAATTTAATTCAAATTTTAATTCAATTCTTATATATAAATATATATAAAATATAATATATATATATATATATATATATATATATATATATATATATTCATTAAAAATAGTAAAGC
>JAQMYF010000027.1:18274785-18287706 GCA_030014195.1 Neosilurus mollespiculum
TTGTCATGACAGAGAAAGAGAGAGAAGCCAAGTAGATGCAGAGACCATACAGTACATACATAACCATCAGTTCCGTTTCCCAGCGTCCTCCTGTTGGATCTCCTCAGTCTGAAGAGGAAGGTGAACTCACTAATACTGAAGATGTTATTAGTGATAATAGATCTTTGAATTTCTTCGGTGTATGTAACATTTTAATGTATGTTACACCTTATGATCACACCTGGGAAATGTTGACATTTGCACAAATCTGTCCCATCTTAACATCCGATTGGTGACCCGGTGACCCAGGATCTTAATGACTAGAGATGCAACATGAACATTTATTCAGTACGATTAAAAACACGGTGGTATTGTATTATCCCTGCCTGAAAATTCGGACTGCATACAACTGACTGACCATCGTTTCTTTTCTCTGTCTGTAGCTGTTATCATGGTGGGATTGAAGCCATCTGATGTTCCTCCTCCTCTGGGAGTGAAGGTACTGAGTGCGGGTACAGCCGCCTGTATTGCTGACCTTGTCACCTTCCCTCTGGACACAGCTAAAGTCCGTCTACAGGTACAAACACGCACACACAGATTTTTACCGGAGTATATAGATCGAACCTTATCCTGTTACATTTGCTAAAATATCCTGCGCACTTGAACATTGTCATGACATTTCAACCTTTTGAACCTGTACTGATTTGTAAAGTGCATCATTAACTGCTTAGCATCAATGAGGCACTTTGTGTATCGGGTCAGGGTGTGTAACCTTTCAGGTTAAAATGCACAAATGACAATATTACATTCTGCTGAGGCTACAACCTTAGAAAAAATGTTCAAAGCTACTTGCTAACTCACTGTCTATGTTCAATATTTACCTCAGTTTCTGAAGATTCCTTTTATTCCCATTTCAGATCCAGGGAGAGAAGGCAGTAGAAGCTGCCAAGAACATCCGTTATCGAGGTGTGTTTGGTACGATCAGCACCATGGTGCGGACGGAGGGGCCACGGTCGCTCTATAACGGACTGGTAGCCGGCCTGCAGAGACAGATGGCCTTTGCCTCTATACGAATAGGCCTCTACGACAGCGTCAAGAGCTTCTACACAGGAGGCAAAGACAGTAAGTGAGATTAAAGACATACTAGTTTTATGATGTTGAATCATTTTCTAAAACTGTGCAAAGGTAATATAGGTATGCAATATTTCTGTAGTTTCTGGATCACATCACAAATATCACAGATTTTTTATTTCATCTTCATTATTTATAAAGAAATCTACCATGCAGAAAATTATCTTTAAGGCCATTTCTTCCATCTACAGACGCTAACATAGGTATACGGATCCTGGCTGGCTGCACTACAGGGGCGATGGCTGTTTCCATGGCTCAGCCCACAGATGTGGTGAAAGTGCGTTTCCAGGCCCAGATGAACCTACATGGAGTCGCACGCCGCTACAACGGGACCATGCAAGCCTACAGACAGATCTTCCATCAGGAGGGAATGCGTGGACTCTGGAAAGGTCTGTGGATTTATCTGAGATGCAAAGGCAGCTTCACAGAATGTCAGTGTTCTAATGCTGACCGGTGTAAGTGAGAAGTAAAACAATCTTAATCCTAGTTCTGGCGTTTCGGCAGAGCATGCTTTTTCCCCTCATGATACCACACTTAGCAAGTCATTACCAAGCTTCTCATCAGATTAAATAGTATATTAGTGCAGACATTATTTTCTGAAAGCCTAAATTCATGATCAAAAATTAAACCCAGGAAAAACTAACTTGTTTACTCAAAACTCCTCAATCAGTCCAAAGGCAGCTGTTGAACAGTTAATATGTTACTATTGTCTAAAGCATGAATTCAGACATACAACAGTTTTGTTTTACACTAACAATAAAGGATTTAAGATTAAACTTGTATGCTGTTTTTATACAGCATGGCCACCTGATAAAGTCCCCCTGCCAGCGTTTTAAAGTTAATCTCATATAAAATATAAAATACTTTTATGTAATGTAATTTCATGCAACATCAACGTTCTTTTTTTTTGGCTCGTGGCCCTCCATGCCGATAAATATTTCACCTTTCATTAGGAAGAATTTGGCCGTCCCTGTTTTCTTAACAGGCGAAAGGTGTCCTGATCTTTTGACCAAATTAAATAAAAATCTTGATTAATTTCTAGCATTTGTCTTATTTCTGGATTAACAATTTTAACAGTAAACACTTCCCATTTCACATATGTATTTTTTACTTTGGGCAGCATGGTAGCTGAGTTGAGAAGTGGCTTGCAGGAAATTCAAAATTAGTGTTAAAATCTTGCATTGTACTAATTAAATGTCTAATAAATGAAAAAAAAAAATCCTAATAATTCATGTAATTTTCTTTCAGGAACGTTACCCAACATCACAAGGAATGCCTTGGTCAACTGCACAGAGCTCGTGTCTTATGATCTTATCAAAGAAGCCATTCTTGGACACAAGTTGATGTCAGGTATGTGTGCTTAAATTTTTTTTTACTCAAAAATGTTGAAATGCTTATTGGACAAAAATGCTAAGAATTAAACTGATATAGGACGCCTTTCACTATTAGCAATTTAGCATTATTCTTCATTCACATACTATTCCCAGTGCTAATCTGACATCAGATTAACCTCCCACCCTGTCACTGTTCAGAACACACACAGAACAAAGCAGCTGATTCCAGTTAAGGCCAGTTTAATAGGCCAAAATCCAACGACAGCATCATGTCGAACACTGATAGGACGAAAATGTGCACACCTCCTGTTCTCTATCTAGCCCACTGATAAAAAAAAGTGTCTTGACACCTTGGGAGAAAGAGAACAACTTTTATTGCTCCATTCACAAGACTCCACAAAGCCTTTTAATCGTTCTTTACAGAGACAAACTCTATACAGTTTATAAGGTAGCCTTTATCAGTTGGACTTTTAACCTGTAGGTTATAAAACTGCTCAGGTTAGAAATTAGGTTACACGATGATATCATGATAACATTTAGGTACCAATTCATCTGACTTTCATTCATTCAAAATAATTTTACTGTTAAATAAGCTACAGAGCAAAAGAAACTCCAAATATTTATGGGAACATCTTGTGTATGTGTATGTATATATATATATATATATATATATATATATATATATATATATATACACACATATACAACTCTCCTTTGGAGAAACAATGAATAATAGTTTTACGCGAATACTACATATTAAAAGCAAACTAATTCGAGAGTTCTCTGGTTTGTTTTTTATTTTAATTGATTCAAGCATGGACCCAAATTTTTGCGGTGGATAATATCTGTTAGACTGAATTGAAGGAGTAATGCCAGAGCAATGCAACTTGAGCACTTCTATACCAAAGGGATCAAACAATTGCAACACTGATAGAAGAAGTATGTATAGCGCAGGAGAGACTATATTAGAAAATAATCCGTTTGGTCAAATGCAACAGCCTGAGAACTTTTCAGCTCATCCTTGTACTGCACAGGAACAGCACAACCTGTTTGGTCCGCTACTCTCGGAATTACAAAAGACACTATTCCAAGTGAATACTGCTTAAATTAAAATGATACAGTTTTTCACTGTTACTTGGAGCACAAATCTTGCTTTATTTAGTTTTTCTTTTGCTTCTATGTAATATATACTAAAACTCCTTTACTGAGCATGATTTCCCTATTCAGTATACACTAAATGAGTAGGCTGATCAGACGCTGTTAGCTGTACATTGCTTACTTTGGCTCGAAGTGCAGTTCTCACCTGACCCGACTCTATCGTGGTAAAATGTGTAAATATAAAGTATAAAAATCTAATTTTACTTTGCTTTTTTTAATGTTTATGTGTAATATACTGTACACTTAAATTCTTAAAGAGAGTTAAAAGATAAAACAAATAAACCATAAAGTAAACTATGGAAAAGCTTATGTTAGTCTAAATGTTAATTAAAATTATTAATTTAAAAGGCCAACAAAAGTGGAATGATAAAGTGCATCTTAAGTGGTTCACTATGAAACAGTGTGTTGTTTTCAGATGCTCTGTTAAGTAGCAGATTATTTACCAGGTATTGGTGAATATTAATCAGACAGGGCCCGTGGTGTGATGAACCTCAGACGCAATATATTCAGTGTAATCAGCTTCATAGTAATGCAATGTTGTGCAACCGCTTAGATTATATAACATCACACAGAGAAAGCCAAGCGTGGATTTTCTATTCATTAATATTTGCCTATGTGACTACGTGAAAGTGGGGAAATGGATAGCACGGGCTTAAAGGTGTTACAACATCCACAGTTCCAGAAA
The DNA here is from genome assembly GCA_030014195.1 of Neosilurus mollespiculum. NCBI lineage: Eukaryota > Metazoa > Chordata > Actinopteri > Siluriformes > Plotosidae > Neosilurus > Neosilurus mollespiculum. Next base: position 18,279,073 of record JAQMYF010000027.1, read on the forward strand.
TGACTCCCTACTGAATATTCCAATAAATTCTAAACTATGTACAGTTTCATTAGATTTAAAAAAAAAAATAATAAAAGTGCCAGAGGAATAAATAAGGCATTGCATGAGCTGCATGGGTTCCATTTTGCAATATTACAGGGTCTTTGTTCAATTACTTCAGTGCTTCAATATATAGATTTTCTGCAATTTCTCAACAATATTGTAGAGTAATATGTTTTCAGAGAACGTAATCTTTGATCAATAACAGCAGTGTGTCTTATTTTAACGAACCACAAGCCATATAACCAACTCAATAACACTGATGCCCAAACCACAGGCTTTTTAACAGAACCCTAGAGATGTAACGCATCAGTAAAAAAAAGTCCACTAACAACTTCAAGTGCAGGTCATACAGTCTTGGCTAGTATTAGCTAACCACCTAGCCTAGCTTGCTATCTAAATAACCTTTATCATCATCAGTAATAAAGATGGAATAAAGATTGCCTTAACAGTGCTGAAGGTTTTTGACTTCACTTTCAAATCCGAAGGAGGAGGAAGAAGCTGCTTGTAATACATGGCTCCTTTCAGCCACAGTTAAAACGAGAGTCGTCCATGCAAAAGAACATAATATGACCAGATGTTTGTGCACTCCGGACCAACACATCCATATAAGTGTTGTTCACACAACAAAGACGAAAGTACACAGTTGTATAGAACGTCTTTAAATGCTGCAGCATTACAATTTCCCTTCAGAACCCTTTACCAGCATGATAATGCACATGTGCACAAAACACACTTCAACATCAGCGCCACCCCGCACTAATCCCACACGACCATATCTTAAAGTCTATTGGAAAGCCTTCCTGAAAGAGTGGAGCTCATTATTAGAGCTCCAGGATGTTCGACAAGCACATAGGGGAATGATGGTTAGGCGTCCTTTCGTCAACATTCGTCAACTTGGTCTCTTTCTCGTAACTTCTCAGCTTGAATAATCACCAACAAGACTATTATCACCCTACTGGTGCTTGCACCCAGACCTACAACCTGATTTCTCAAAAGATATACAGTTGACTCTGGTACTGCTTGCTGGTGTGCGTTTTTTTAATTTTATTTTTATAATTACTACTACTACATCACAACCTCATCAGTTACGAATCTATATTCTGTTACAGATAACCTGCCGTGTCATTTCGTCTCTGCATTTGGCGCTGGATTCATCACCACAGTCATCGCATCTCCTGTAGATGTGGTGAAGACTCGCTACATGAACTCTCCTCCTGGTCAGTACAAAAGTGCCGTTCACTGTGCGTGGACCATGATGACCAAAGAAGGACCTACAGCTTTCTACAAAGGGTAAGAAAAATCCTCACACACACTCTCACTCAACTGAGTCTGTCCATCAATCAGTCTATAAATCAGTCAAGTAATAAAACACTTCTAATAACCACTTTGGAGCTTTTATATATTATTATTATTATTATTATTATTAAAGCAAGTATGTAGTCAGTTTACTACAGATTACTGTGCTTCTTTAGTTTTGCACTGGCTACATATGAAAGAAGTGTGTGCCTGAAAGTGTGTGCCTGAAAGTTCATATTTTTTAATATTTAAAAACATCATGCTTTCCTGTTTATTTTCTTCTAGATTTGTGCCTTCCTTCCTCAGACTGGGATCATGGAACATCGTCATGTTTGTATCATTCGAGCAGCTGAAGAGAGCCATGATGGCCTCTAAAAAGAAGATGGAAATCGCCACCATATAGAAAAAAAAAAGACTGTGGCTCTTTGTTTAACGCACTGACTCCCTAAACAAGCTGCCATTTGTGCTTTTAAAAGAACACTGATTGCCAAAAATCAGAAGAAAGCAGGCGGCTGAATATTTATTAGTCTGAAGAAATGGAAAAGACAAAGAAGGCTCACCCTTGAGCTTTGCTCTACACAGCGTTGTGAGAGATTTGAAAGCGTAGCCAGTTCATGTTTACGGCATGATAATTAGAAATTCTCTCCTGCTGTGTGTGTATGTGCATGGGTGTGTGAGTGTAATGCTTAATGATGTTCAGGTCCCGTGGTGTTGCCCAAGCTGGTAGATTATGAAAAACCACATTCTGCACTTTGCTTCTTTTTTTTTTTTTCCACTAAAATACTCACTGTGGCTTTACACACAACACTACCCCCAAGCCATCTATATTTTTCTAATTATTATTAATACTAATGAATCCTTTGTTTAAAAAAGGATAATATATTTTCAATTTATGTATGTTGAACTGTTTACTGTTATGTTTACTCACCGCTTGACTGCTGCAAGCTTACAGGAAAAATTCATATACCACAACATAAGTCATGACGGCAAACAACCTGAAATGCATATTTAAGTAAAGCACACTGAATGCTTTACAACTTGCAGTGTGTTGTTTTCATTTGGGTTTCTATTACAGGCTACTTACCGCTACTTACCATTCCTTAACCTCAAACCACAGCGTTTCACCTCCAAGTTAAACATAAAACAACACTTAACTTTCTATTTATTTATTTAATAAGGTATTTATTAATATTAGCCACATAGCCAGCTGTATGAAGCAACTATAACACAGTGGATATTACTTACATCACACTACTTCCTTTAGTTTAACAGGCTCAGAGAAATAGTTTGACCAAATTATGTTTCATTCACAAATTACCTGTACAACACAAATATAGCCGATTAACCAATAACAGGTTTGGTGTTCACAGTTATTTAGTTTTCTACTGTAGTACTGAGACAAATATAACCAATAAGCAATGAAAGGTATCACTACATTAATGGTGAGTGTGGACTGTCCATTTTAAACCACACTGTGACTTTAACTTGAACACGAGTACCGTACAGATATTGTCACTGCTACTGCTTACAGAATAACATCTCTCACTCACTCGCACACACACACACACACACACACACACACACACACACACACACACACACACACACACACACACACACTCCCACATCATAGACTAGGGGTGTTTAGCTCATCTTTACTGAAGGCCACGTCACTAAATTTCTAGGTTATCGAGGGCCAAATAATCACTGTACATTTATTATAAAAGGGCAACCTTGAAATCTGCAGAAGATCATTTATTTCAGAAGTTTTGAACACCATTTTATTGGGACTCATTAAAACAATGCCTAGGCTAATTAAATTTTTTTCTTTGAAAACATCTTGATGCTTGACCACAGAAGTGAATGATGGAGTAATGACAGTGCATGTACATAAATGTTTGTCTGAATGCGTGCATGTTGCCGCCATATTGTCCAGCAACCAGTGGATCTGAGTCAACAATGCAATAGAAACTGTTGTAATGGCCACTGTACACAGTAATTTATACACATAAATAAAGACCAACTTACGTGTCCAGCTCTGTGCAGCAAAACGTAGCTTGCAATCTTTCTCATAGTTTTTAAAAGCTCCCGCGAGCCACATAAAAGGAGTTGGTGGGTCGGATTCGGCCTTGAGTTTGCCACTTGTGTCATAGAGAATGTAATTTGGTCCAGTGTTCAAAACTAGTTGAAGAAATATCCTTAACGCCTAAATCTCACAGAAAGGTGAGTGCTGATGAACTATTCTGACGAATGTTAACGAAAATCAGGGTTCATCCCTGTCACTTTGTGTCATTTAGCAAAATCTGCGCAAATCTTTGCGGAAGTGTTTGCAAAGGACTGTTGGCAAACATTAGTGATAATGTGAGTTTTGCCACTGTTTGGGAATGTTTGAGACCTTTTTCTACGTTCTAGTAAAATACCAGGTGAATGTCAAGCAAATGTTGGAACTGAACCACCTAAACCCTATAAAACGGGTGAGCAAACCCACCCCAGATATAGAAGATGGACTTCCAGGATATTGAAATAGATTTCTGTCAGGAAGAAGCCCAACGTGCTGCTCCCCTTGAGGAAGAACTGCTTTGTTTGGTTGGTGCAGCTATCCTCCAGCAGAGGAGAAGGAAAGAAAAAGAAAGAAAAAGAAAAAAAACAATGATAAATGCAACCCTACAAAGAAAGGTGAGCAAACCCTTCCCAGCATCATGTTCACTACTTGGCGAAACAAAAAGAACTTTAGTGACCCGTCATACAACCATTTCGCAAATCTCAAAAAATAAATCTGAAGATATTTTGAGCATGTTCACAATTTATTTGCAACAAGAAAAACTTGTTTGCTACGTTTGTTCGCATTCGAGATACTAGCTTAACAGCTTTGACTAATTTGTATTGATTTAGTTTCTCTAAGTAACAAAAGAGGACAATAACTGAACAAAACCAACACTTGCAACGGGGTTGGGAGGGGCGGGGTCTTAGGGGTCTGTGACACTTGCTACACCTGGATGAAGGAGATATTAAATAAGTTAAAGAGACACGGACAGCATGACTGTGATAATATTTAATACTGCACATTAAAACATAGCACAGCTACTTATACACGACCTGAGATCAAAACAGAGCTCACACCATTCTGTAAACCATCTGATTCAATTAAGACAACTGAATTTAGAGAATTCACATTTCATGTGATTCACAAAAAGGATGCCTAGATTACAGTAAGGCCAAACTGCATCTCTGGCCCTGCTGTTGAAACCACAAGCATGGTTGTCGTACAAGGAAAGCTTGTCGAATCAACAGAGAAAGCAAGTCAGTAAAAGGCTCTGGGGAAAAAGGCAGAGACAGATGGCGGTATGCATCAAGCAAGATTTACACATGGAAACCCTTACGACGGAATTATACAAAATGACACCATAGGAGCAAAGTCACTGGATCCAAGATTACTGTTGATCCAAGACAGATCTGTGATAACGCAGGGAATAAACAGAACAAAATGGGAAAAATGGAGCTCTCATGAATCAAGATCTGGAGGTAATACAGGGTCGTGTGCTGCTTTTCTGAGTATGAAATAGATTTTTCTTTTACTAGCCTTCATATCATAGCAGGTACACTTTCAAAATGAGAGATGGCCATTTTACTCACTCTCTCACTCTCTCATTAGCTGAACCGCTTAATCCTACTACAGGGGTTGCGGGAAGGCTGGAGCCTATCCCAGGCAACACTGGGAGAAGGCGGGATACACCAGCTCGCCAGACCATCCCATCGTTTAAGACACAATCATCCACACCCACCTCCACACCTAGGGGCAATTTGGATCCCTGTTAGATCCCTACAATGCTCAGACCCCTGGGCAAGGTCTTAACCACAAGTGTGCCTCTGTCCACCCAGCAGTATTAATGGGTACCAGTATCCCATCCAAGAGGAGTTGACCTCCTAGTTGCTTCTAGGTAAACTGAAAATAAACTCCAGCTAGATAAGCCAGTGGGTTAAGGTGGAGAATCCCACCCCCGCAAATTTTTTTTAAATAAATAAATCAATAAATAAATAAAATAAAATAAAAAAAAATAAAAAATAGCTTAATGTGCATGTCTTTGGACTGTGGGAGGAAACCAGAGAACTGAGAGAGATTTTGATCAGCAAGGAGACTTTGGTGCAATCATGCCATGATGTATTCTTGCCAGTAATCACAACCGAATGCCATAAAAGGTCAGTAGACTTGTGCTGTCACACAGATATGATTGTATTACGCTAAAAACCTGTAAGGTTTGTACAGAATATCCCCACATTAATCATGTTTGGGATTCAGACCGCTGAGTTCCATGTACAACTCCATGCTTCAGCAGACAAGTCAAAGTATTAAAGCTTTGACTGTGCAAGGATAAATGCAAGTAAAAACAAGGAATAACTCCCTCAGACAACACGAGGAAGAAACCTTGTGAGGAACCAGACTTAAAGCGGAAGATTAAAATACAAACCATTCAGCAGAAACTTTACTATAGTTTAGCGTGAAGTCTGGTTGGTTATCTTATAACGGTTATGGTAAGTGTAGTGCTATTATATATACATATATCCTTTCACAGTTTCAAAGCATTTTGACTAAATACTTTTTTGCCCCACTGTATATATATATATATATATATATATACACACACACACACACACACACACACACACACACACACACACACACACACACACATTTATGTGAACACTCATTTGCTAAACTGATTAATGCTACTACGGTCACACGGAGGCCTATCTCAAGCAGCACTGGGTGAAGGCAGGGTATACACTAAACAGATTGCCAGACAATCGCAGTGCAACACATAGATATTCACATTCACACTCACACCTGGGGTCAATTTGGAAGAGCCAGTTAGCCTAAACTAGTGCATGTGCTTGGACTGTGGGAGGAAATGTTATTACCTGGAGGAAACCCACACATGAATAGTGAGAACATGCAAACTTCACACAGAAACACCTGAGCCTGGGAATTGAACCGTCTTGCTGTGAGGCATGCATGCTAACCCATACACCACTGTGCAACCATATAAATACACACCCTTTATATATATATACACAATAAATCAATTATGTATAATGTTATGAAGCTATGACAAATAATTCATTTACTAATTCATTTTATGAACTGCTTTAACCTTTACTGTGGTCCCGGAGAGGCTGCAGCCTATCTCAGCCGACTCTGGGTGAAGGTGGGGTCTCAGTCCATCACAGGATCAACACACACACACACACAACCATTCACACTTACACCAAGGGGCAATTTGGAACAGCCAATTAACCTTAAGTGCAAGTCTTTAGACTGTGTGAGGAAACCAGAGTACCCCGAGGAAACCCCAACAAACACGGGAAGGACACGCCCTTGCCGAGCCTGGGACTTGAACCCAGGACCTTCTTGCTGTGACCATGCCACTGTGCCGGCAAGATAAACCATGTCATGCAGTTTGCACATTTAATTTTATTTGTGTTTAACAGTGGACATCAGCATAAACAAATACAGTTATAAACTTATACATATGAATTTAAACATTTCTCTGAGTAATGTACATGCCTCAGGAAAAAACAAAAAGAAAAAGTATTTAATTACTTTAGTAATTAAATGTATTAAAACAACAAAAAAAAAGATAAAAAGAAAATTATAACTAGATGAGTAATAGATGAGAACTAGTACAATAACATCTATATATACATACCCTTTAAAATATTTACCCCCTGACTTTACACTGTTCACATGATTATAAACATACATTTAATGCATTAGATTATATTTATATTCATTATTTCCTTCCAAAGTTTATATCCTGCAGTGGAGCGACAGCTAAAATAACAACATTTTCCCCAATATTTATGAAACTCTCTCCTGAAATCAAAGTGAGCTTTTAAACACACTTTTAAATCACAAAGTCTGTAAATTCTATTTAAACAGATTAATTTGACCCAATATTAATGATTATTTCAGATCATGTACATTACACATTATGGATTATTACCACACATTGTTCTAAGCATTTCTCAGGTCTCATCTTTTGGGAAGATTATATATTTTATTATACAGCATAGGTTGCATTCTTAATTTGAATCATTATTATTTTACTATTATTATTAAATGCATTTCCATTTAAGAAACAGATCAGAACATGATTTCATTGATGATGGAATATATTTACATATACAGGACTTTATATATGTAGCCCCACCCTTTTCCACATTTACATATTTGGTACTTTAACAATTAAACTTCATTACTGTCACTTCAGGAAACTCTACACACGACACAATTATATCAAAGTGATGAATAAATCAAATATTAAATAAATTCTGTTTGAAGAAATGTATACAAAGAAATGAGACAGTGTGTGAGAGAGTATGAGTGAGTGTGAGTATATGAGAGTGTGAGAGAGTATGAGTAAGTAAGTGAGTGTGAGAGTGTGTGTGAATATGTGAGAGTATTCAGTGAGAGAGATAGAGTGTGTGTGTGTGTGTGAAAGAGTGTGTGTGAGTATTTAGTGTGAGAGAGGGAGTCAGAGAGTGTCAGAATGAGTGAGTGTGAGAGACTGAGTGTGTGGGGAGTGAGAAAGTATGAGTGAGTAAGTCAGTGAGAGAGTGTGTGTGAGAGAGTGTGTCAGAAAGTGTGAGTGTGAGAGACTAAGTGCATGTGGAGTGAGAAAGTATGAGTAAGTGTGTGAGAGAAGGAGTGAGAAAGTGTGAGAGTGAATGTGTAAGAGAGGGAGTGAGAGATATGAGAGAGTGAGAGTGTGTGTGTGAGAGTATTTAGTGTGAGAGAGGGAGTGAGTGAGTGTGTGACAGAGTGTGTCAGAAAGAGTGAGTGTGTGACAGAGAGTGTGAGTGAGTGTGTGAGGGAGTACGTGAGAGTGTGTGACAGTATCCAGTGTGAGAGAGTGAGTGTGTGAGAAAGAGAGTGAGTGTGTGAGTAAGTGTGAGAAAGGGCGTGATAGGGTATGAGTGAGCATGAGAGAGTGTGTGACAGTATCCAGTGTGAGAGGGTGAGGGTGTGAGTGAGTGTGTGAGAGTATTTAGTGTGAGTGAGTAAGTGTGTGAGAGAGGGACTGAGAGAGTATGAGTGAGCGTGAGAGAGTGTGTGAAAGTATTCAGTGTGAGAGGGTGAGTGTGTGTGAGAGGGAGTGAGAGAATGAGTGAGTAAGAGAGTGTGAGTGCGGGCGTGAGTGTGAAAGGGAGTGACAGAGTCTGTGTGAGAGGGAGTGAGTGTGAGAGAGTGAGTCTGTGAGAGTGTGTGAGTGTCCTTGCTCAAGGGCCCAATAGTGG
>JAQMYF010000027.1:18294088-18311902 GCA_030014195.1 Neosilurus mollespiculum
GATTCTTGAAAATTTGGATCAATTCAGAATGCTAATAAATAAGAATCGCGATTCAGACGTGAATCGATTTTTTTCCGACACCCCTAGAATACAGTGTTGCCGCACACTAAAACGCATTCTCATTGGCTGGTTCTGCAAGTCACTATTTAATACCGCTCGCAGCTGGCTCTGTAGGTAAATGTCACGTAAACAAAATAACAAGCTGGCAAGCGCCTCAACACGTATATATATGTGTATATAACACATTTTAAACCAATAATTATTTATAAGTTACATTATGAATAATATAAATACCATTCTGTCTTGATCTGTTATTGAGTGTTGTCAAGGCAGAGAAATGTATCTCACCTTGTTTTTTGAAGACTGCAGGGAATTTTCTGCAATGAGAAAACATACACAGTACTGATTGTAGTATTAACGTTAGAGCTGATCTGTATGAGGCGTGTGAACAGATAAGCTGGTGAGGATGCTGGACAAAACAGAGCACCTCCACATGGTTCACTTAAGGTAGAGTGAACGCTCAATCAACTATCGGCAGGTACAACTACACCATCAGCAAGCGGTCAGACAGCATTCTGGGTAATTTAGGAAGCCATTAACCAAAGAGCAAGAGGACTGTCAAGTGTTGGAAAAAAGTCAATTTCAAATTATATACTGGACACTGTTGACGATGATGATGATTATTATGATAGAGATGAATAAGTGGGTGGTTCGAGGTGAAGTTACAGGAGCTCACAATGAACCTCACCGATCCGTGTTGTCCTCGGCGCTCCGGGTTCATACTGGTGGCAGATTCTCTGCAGCTCACATTTTCTTGTGATTTGTCTGAGAAACCATTTCAACCAGTAGCGAAGAAAGGAGGTATACAAGTACTGCCAGATGGATGCAAACATCATCTTTAAAACACACACACACACACACACAATATTGACACCCTTCTACAGTGATATATAAAAATCTCATCAGTGCTACAAACTCAATTAACACGATTTAACATAACTCTGTCTAATTAACCAGTAATTAATCAGTTTACCCAGGTGACAGAAATATAGACTGTGTCTCAAATCCCAATAAGTGTAGTGCACTTACAGGTGGCTAGCTAGACAACATACGGCCATTTTCACAGTCCCTTTGAGCAATCAGTCCCAAAGGGGTCAAAAATAAAAGGCTTTTAATTTGCTAGTTTTTTTAAGTAGTAATTTTCTTAAAAGTTCAAGGTTATAAAAACTTTTTTACATTTTGGATGTAACGTTATTTTAATTTGCTTTTACAGCATTTATCCAGAGAGACTTTTATCATTTTTATACAACTGAGCTATTGAGGGTTAAGGGCCTTGCTCAAGGGTCCAGCAGTGGTGATAGTGGGGACTGAACCATTGAACTTTGGATGACCTTCGCTGACCTTCAGTGACCCATCAGCTTAACCACTAAGCCCCCACTGCCGTATTTTCTTGGACGTTATGGCCTTTGAAAGTATGCATGTCCAAAACAATAAAATCTCTTTAAAAACTATCATCCTCAAATCAAACTATCAAATCAGCAGCCTGTAAGATTATAAATGTATAGGATATAAAATATGTAGCAAATGGATTTTTTTTCTGAGCTCTTATAGGTAGAAATATCTTCAGTGCTAATTTACTGATGGCACAAACCTAGTTTTCGGAGTGGACACTTTTGGACGGACACACATTCACATGCTTGTGTAATCAGCATTTCAGAATCTGGTTCAGAGATGTTTTGCTCTAAAGTTTCATACCTAGATGCACTTTATAAAAAGTGCATCTGATTGAAAAAATATACTTTTGTTATTATCACAAAGAGACAGAAAAGTCGGAGTGGACATTTTGGATGGACAGAGTCAGACAGAGTCAAGTGAGAAACTCACATCTGTCCAAAATGTAACTTCCACGTATATTTTCAAGTAAAGCTGATTCTTTTTGTTCATTTTTTTTATCTGAAGGTGCTCCATACTATTGTGTATTTATTCATATATGAAATTTTACATAATATGTACAGATTTTGGAACAATAACCGTCAGTTTATGTAACCCAGTGCTCTAGAAGACTGTGAAAAGGCTCCTAAATAAAGTAAAAATAACAAAAAAAAAGTACTTTTAACAAAGCTAAACTAATTAACTATATAACAGCTTAACCTAATTAGAAATTAGAAGTAAATACCATTTAGAGATAAGCCCAATAAGTGCCCCAGTTAACCAGTTAGCTAACAAGCTAAGTGACTCAAACAGGTTGTCAGTAGTTACCACTATAGACGATTAGCTTAGCTTGCTAGCTAGTCGGTCCCCAGTACATTATTAAGTATCTTATAAAAATATTTTTCTTACTTCACTGCTCCTTGAAGACGAAAATAATCCTTGGCCAAATTAAAACGAAACTTAAATGTAAACTGAATTTTAAAAACAGTGAAAACGAAAAACAAACCGCGTTTAATTCGGAGTTAGCTAAAATGCTAACTGAAGTAAAATCAAATGTGTGAACGGCATTCTGCCCTCCATCAACGGCCGAGCTCTAACTGTATCTGAACAGTAACATCTAGTGCACTAGGGAGGGTGTAGAACGCACTGGTTTGAGGGCGCTGTAGTGTACCTATATAGGGAGCGTCTGTTCATTTGTAATGTATCAGAGCGCTTAAAGCGCATGCGCAGAAACTCTAACACCGTCCATTTTAAAGGCAGGGCGGATTTTTGGCCACAAGATGGCGACAGTTCACTGCAAAATGCTTTGTAGTAATAGAGTTGTAATTAACATCAGCTATTCATCTCTCATTCCAGTTTATCACCACTTATACTAATTAAAATGGTCTTATATGCAATATAATAATAATATTGAGAATAATAATAATAATGATGATGATGATGATGATGATGATGATGATGATAATAATGATGATGATGATGATGATGATAATAATAATGATGATGATGATGATGATGATGATGATGATAATAATAATAATAATGATAATAATAATAATAATAATAATAATGATGATGATGATGATGATGATGATAATAATAATGATGATGATGATGATGATGATAATGATAATAATAATAATAATAATAATGATGATGATGATGATGATGATAATGATGATGATGATGATGATGATAATAATAATAATGATGATGATGATGATGATGATAATGATAATAATAATAATGATGATGATGATGATGATGATGATGATGATGATGATGATAATAATAATGATAATAATAATAATAATAATAGGGCAGCCCAGCAGCACCATGGTTATTACTCTGGGTTTAAGCCTCATACCGGCGAGGGTGTTAATGGTCTTTTTGTTTGCATGTCCTCCTCATGCTTGCGTGGGCTTCCTCTGGGTTCTCCTGTTTCCTCCTACAGTCCAAATACATGCACACTGGGCTAAATGTATATGGTTAAGTGTGAATGTGAGTGTGAATGGTTGTGTCTGTGTTGGCCCTGTGATGGTCTGGCAAGCTTTTCAGAGTTTACCCTGTCTTTGCCCTGAGTCGGTTGGGATAGGCTCCAGCCTCACGGCGGTTACAGCCTTATATTCCACCAACCCATTGGTCTGACAGACATGAGTGAGTAAGATAAGTAATACATTTTTCACATTTTTTCAAGCTCTGGAACCAGTTTAGAAAAAGGTAAAAAAAAATGACAAAGATTGTAAAGAAACCCAAAGAATCTGGTGAAATTACTGCAACCATCATCATAGATTTCTATTGTGAAATTATACATACACAATTACCATTCATTCCACATTTCGTTGCTTTTTTAGTATCTTTGGAGTTTTTTTGAGGTTTCCAATCTATTTTGTCTTCCATTGGTTGGGCAAATCTCTGTGTCATTTTGTTTTTCTGTGCTCTCTGTATATGAGCTGATATCCTAGTAGTAAAGGAGCCAATCAGAGTGTGAGATTGCTCATATCCAGAGTGTGTGTAGATATAAAAAAAGTCATGTATATTATTTTGGGTTACAGCTTGGTTCAGGTTTCAAATCTTGTGGTTGACAAAAGCCTTTCTGTATGGAGTTTACATATTCTCCCTATGTTTTTGTGGGTTTACTCCTGGTACTCAGGTTTTCTCCCACAGTCCAAAGACATGCACATTAGGACCACTGGCTACTATAAATTGGTGTGAATGTTTATTTTGTGTCTGTATTAGCCCTTTAATAGACTAGAAACCCCACCTCTCACCTGACATTAAATGGGATTGGCTCCAGCTTCCCCCATGACCCTGATCGTGGTCATGGATGGATGGATGGATGGATAGAATAGCGGGTTGTGATTATCGCTAATGTATAAGTTATTAAAAAGGAAATTCTGGCAGTGGATACCTGTGTTTCCCCAGTGGAAGACTATCAGTGGGGCATCTTCAGCACCTTAACCTGTATCTTATCCCTGAGCAGGTGCATGTGGTGCACTTTTAATAAACTTTTAGAGATAACATAACTTTAACAGTTTTAATGTGGGATTTATTCATTTGGTTATTTGCCGAACCGCTTTATTCTACTCAGGTGGCGGGGAGGCTGGAGCCTATCTCGGCTGACTCTGGGTGAAGGCGGGGTACACCCTACGTAACTCATCAGTCGATCGCAGGGCCAAACCAGACTCAAAAGGGAATCCCTTCCTCATTTGGGTGAAACCAGATAAAAATACAAACCATGTAGGAGAAACTTCACTATAGTTTAACATGAAGTCACATCGGTTATACCACAAGTGTAAGTCCTAAATCATTTTAGCAACAGAGTTTATATCAGCAGCAGTGAATAGTCATCTTCACAGTCTCCGAGTGCACGTCTAGGTCCATATAGATCATTATCAGCGTTTTCTGTAGGAGGAAACCAGAACACCTAGAGGAAACTTGCACAAAGTCAGGGAAAATATGCAAACTCCACACAGAAACATCCTCGCCGACCCCGGTACTCGAACCCAGGACCTTCTTGCTGTGCTACTATGCCTCTGTGGCGCCTATTAAGAATACCATCAGCCTAATCACTTAATTCTGGTCAGAACTCCTAACTGTACAGGATCCACAGGCTGTTCTGGGAATACTGGATGTTCTGGATGGGACACAGGCTCATTCATACCTAAGGGCTATTTAGAATAAAGAAATTGTCCACCGCCTAGTGACTAGCATGTCCACCTCACAGCAAGAAGGTCCTGGGTTCGAGTCCTGGGCTCGGCGAGGGTGTTTCTATGTGGAGTTTGCATGTACTCCCTGTGCTTGGGTGGGTTTCCTCCAGGTATGCCGGTTTCCTCCGTCAGTCCAACGATACGCACATTTGCCTGTTCCAAATTCCCCCTAGGTGTGAGTCTGAATGGATGTGTGTGTGGTTCTGTGATGGATTGGGAAACTGTCCAAGGTGTACCCTGCCTTCGCCCGGGGTCGGCTGAGATAGGCTCCAGCGTCCCCTTAACCTTAGTAGGATTAGGCGGTTTTGCAAATGAATGCAAGACTAAACAAATGAAAGAATGAATGAACTTGCCTGCCAGTATGTTTTTGGTGAGATAAGAGGAAACCGGAGAACCAGGAGGAAACCCACATGGACATAGGAGGATCAATGTGAAACTAGAATCATGTGGAACCTTGAAGCTGTGTAGTTCAGCCAACTAATGCTAGCAGCAGATTTAAATATTACTAAACAACCTGTCAAATTTCAAGACCATGCAGTGGAAGAGACAGTTGCAGTTTAATTAGGGGCGTTTGCAGCTGCAAGAGCGTCTGACCAATCACCGAGCCGTGTCTGGCCTCATTAGCATATTGACAGCTTCAGTGGGGGTGGCTTCGCGCCACTGCTGCCGTGCGGCTGAAATCCTTCCATTGATATTCACTCCAGTGTCCTATATATGGGAAGAGCAGGGGAATAACACACACACACACACACACACACACACCAGCACAGTGTGCAAACCCGAGCATGACTGAGACAAAGACAAGAGCAAGGTAGGATTTCTTTCTTTCTTTCTTTCTTTCTTTCTTTCTTCTTGATGATGCACGTGCTTCAGGCTCCTTATAATAAATGTAATGACAAGGTCATCCATGCAGCACTCTATCTCCACTGACCATTTCATTAGAAACCCTGTCGCAGTGAATGTGTTGTTTAAACAGGAGAAGAAGGACAGATCCGTCCTGTGTTTGTCCGGACTGTATGTCTGATCCCATGTCATGGTACTGACAGGTGACGCTGGGGGTTTTAATGCACCTCAAGTCATTTGCTTTAATGAACCAGTTCATTTTCAACTTGAGCGCTTCGGTGTGACCTGCATACATGATCTGAGTGCTGGATCCAAATTTAACCCAGGCTTAATTTAGTCCTGTCTTTGCTACTTCTTTGGTTTGTTCAATTATATAGATTCATAATAATTAATATCACCTCCTATTATTATCATTATTATTATTATTATTATTATTGTTGTTGTTGTTTATTACATGGCAGTGGATTTGCACGGTCTCTGTATATTTCAGTTTTATTTAGAAACAATCACATCCCCTTTTCATCATGGGATATCTCACATTACGGGTTTAACACCACGACACCACGATTTATCAACATTTCATGCAACATCTGTCTTTCAGGGATTTGTAGAGAGAGTGTGTGTGTGTGTGTGTGTGTGTGTGTGTGTGTGTGTGTGTGTGTGTGTCCTGAGACATCCCCAGAATGTCTTCAAGAATCTGACTTATGAAAGTGGTGTCTCATTGTTTTTTTTTTTCAGAGGATGAAATGCATAGGTCAAATCCTGCAGTATCTTACCTGGCCATTTCAGAGCCACCGTTTATGAGTTCGATGATGATGATGATGATGATGCAGGACTTTTATTCTTTATGCACACTTGGACAGCATTTCCCCAAAGGAACATAACAGCTCTTACCCATTATACAATTTATTTCAGTATTTCCGCCAGAGGGATTTAAAAAAAAGCGTCAGTCATTATAAGCTTAGTGCAGTGATGGTTATTATTTACATTCAGCCTGTATTCTGGCCAAGGCATCGGGCAGCCTGCCAAAGTTTTAGACAATAACTGAATAAGAAGCTCTCTAATGGGACAAATTTAATAACTACATGGACAAAACCGTGTAGTGTGTCTCTAGTGAGATGCGGTGTTTGGATGTAGTGTGATAAATGGAAAAACACTTAATTATGGTGTAATTGACTTGTTTTATAATCCTGCAGATGTATTCATGTGATAGATGCAGATTTTTTTTTTTTTTTCATCTGTCAGGTCTCCATAGTTTGACTTGTCCAAGATTGATTGCAAAATCCCAGAGGAATATCCTGATGTTAAACAATTTCTGGGTGGCACAGTGGCGTTGTGGTTAGCACATCACCTCATACCAATAAGCTCAGCCAGGGCGTTTCTGTGCTGAGTTTACATGTTCTCCCCTTGCTTACATGGGTTTCCTCCGGGTACTCCGGTTTCCTCCTGCAGTCCACATTAAGATAATTGGCCGTTCCAAATTGTCCGCAGATGTGAGTGTGAATGGGGATGGTTGTGTGTGTTGGCCTTGTGATGGACTGAGGAGGTGTTCAGGGTGCAACCTGTCTTTGCCCAGAGTCGGCTGAGATAGGCTTCAGCCTTTCCATGACCCCATTAGGATTAAGCAGTTCAGCAAATGAGTAAGGAAATAAATGAATAAAGTATTCCTGTTATGATGCAATACAGAATTCTGGTACCTTCTTGCTAGCATCGCTGTCATGATGTGAGGTATCAAGGAACAATGTCTATATTATCATGTGTCACTCACTCCCTTGTAGCTTTAACCAAGCCAGGTTTATATGATCATGTAGCTCATTAGATACACGAAAGTTGAGGTCAGGTAATTCATTTGTGTTTGTTTGTTTGTTTATATAACAAATACTTTCTGAAGGAGAAAAACGACTGGGTAATTAGGCTACATTTGTTTATATTTGCTCATTCATTCATTCATTTTCTAAGGCGCTTAAGCATAATTAGGGTCACACGGAGGCTGGCGCCCATCTCAGCTGACTCTGGGTGAGGGCGGTGTACACCCTGGACAGCTTGCCAGGCCATTGCAGGGAAAACACTCACACAACGATTCACACTCAGATTCACACCTAGGGGCGAATTGAAACAGCCGATTAGCCTACTGTGCATGTTTTTGGACTGTGGAAGGAACCGGAGTACCCGGAGGAAACCCACACAAGCACGGGAGAACATGCAAACTCCAAACAGAAACACCTGAGCCCAGGAATTAAGCTCAGGCCTTCTTGCTATGAGGCGAACATGCTAACCACTGCACCACCGTGCCACCCTTCATATTTATTAATATTATTATTGTTATTATTATTATCTTAATAATAAAGTGAATTAAACTCCTTTAAGGGGATTACACACAGGAAGCAATGAGTGGCGAATAAAGCGACAAGCGAATTGCTTAGCGAAGCACTCATGGCCTGCTCCGGTTGCCTAGGTAACCCTTTCGTATGTTTCCCACTTCCAAATGTTCCAGAGTGAAACTGTGAGCAGTTTATAAATAATTAACTTATATTATTAATGGGTTAATATATTTTAGCTTATATTAGCTAATATTGTCATAGTAAATAGCTTATTATTATCGTTATACCGATATCGTTATTATTGCGCAGTAAGTATAGAGCAGAGACTCTTGTGCATCATGAACCGTGCTTTTGGTTATTATCCTTGTAAAATATATTTGCACAGTCACAAGGCACATGGCGTTAATGATCTGCTCTTCCATGTTGATGTAGGTGAAATCATTAAACTCGTGCTCATTGTTTGCCTATGGAAAATGTTTTGGGGACCTCAGTCTTTGGACACATCTGTCAATCAATGCTACCTTTAAGCTCTGATAGGTAATCGCTCGAATCAGGATGTGTGAAAAGTCAGCTCAGTTTAACACCATACCTGCCCACTTTGGCAGGATCACCTGAGAAAATTTCACCTGTCATCACTCATTCCGCTGGAGTTCATTGACTTTATATGGTTGTTGCTTGTCACTCATGGCTTCCTGTGTGGACGCTTTTTTAGGTATCATACATTATTAGTCTAGTTTTGATGCTTTGGGCTCTTAAAAAGCTGTAGTGACTTTATTTCTTTGTCTTCACTCCTCAGATTTTCCACCATCTTATCCTATTGCAGTCTGTAGTTTAAATAATAATGAATAATAATGACCCACTACATTAGAAATAGTTGTTTTCTGCTGGAGATGCTAGAATTTGAACTCATTTTTAATTTCTCATTTCTATTAGATTTCATAAGATGTTTGTCCTCTGCTTGTTCGATTATCTGCCCTTCAGTTACCCTGTGAAAGCCTGATCCCCTGTGATTTTGCTAAGTATGCTCAGGCCTGGTTAGTACTTGGATATGAGACTGCCTGGGTCATTTTCATGGAAATGCACATTTTATGTCCCCTAAAATTTTCTCTTTAAGCTGAATGAAAGCACTGGCATAAAATCACTCATTTTCGCTCAAAAACGACAAGTATAGCAGGCTGTATTCATTAATTAAATCTTCTAACTTTCCCACGTTTACACTCTGTCATGCACTGAGAGTACTTATAACAACAGAGTTGATGTCCAAAAACTGTACACTTAAGAGTTGCAATGATTTTAAGCAAGTAAGTCACTTACGGTCTGACAGGCTCAAACGTCCATGCTGGATTTCACGCTCTGACGTTCTACACTGCCCTCTTGTGCCAATTGCGTGTAAAATTAAAAATCTGAATTAGATTTGGCCAGTGAATATACATGTGTGACAGAGTTGACATAATTCTTGGGGACATAACTTCATATGCCCGAAACGCCGAAATGTATTAATTTTCTGTCTTTGTACATTCATTCATTCATTCATTTTCTGAACCGCTTAATCCTAATTAGGGTCGCGGGAAGGCTGGCGCCCATCTCAGCCAACTCTGGGCGAGGGCAGAGTACACCCTGGACAGCTCGCCAGGCCATCGCAGTGTCTTTGTACATATACAGCTTAAATTGTGAACACATGAAGGTACTTTTATATCAGAACAGATCTGGGCAAATCCAATTTAACATTTTTTTTTGTTTTCTTTTTAAGTAATTGGGTATATAAAGAGTGGGACATAAAATATGCAATTTTATGAGAATGACCCACCTATGAATAGCAGGTGCTGTGAAGGTTTAGGGAAAGACCTAACAATATATGATATAAAAAAATTGCTAAGAGAAGTGACAGTAGAGCTACTGCCCCTCACTCATGAGGATGGATCATCATCATCATTATTCAGTTATCCAGATAAGATGCTTTACTGCGATACACATCTTTCATGATATCCCATTTGTTTGTGTTTTTTGTTTGTTTTTGTTTTGTTCTGTCCTCATCAAACTGTGTTCACCTCATCAAAAGTGTTTTGTCCTCATCAAAAGTGTTCACCATATCAAAGAAGGATCTAAGTAAAACCGAAACCCTTCAAGTATCCAAAAAGCCTCATGAAGATCTCTTTTTACTATATGATCATGTCTGTATTTAAAAAGCAATGCAATTCTTCTTAATCAGGTAATTCTTTGAGGTAGAGATTATACTGTATGGCTGAAACATCTGTTGTTATGGTATATGTTAATTAAGAAATGTCTAAATTTTGTGTCTAAATTTCCCTCTTCCAGGATCTTTTCCAGGATACCCACCTTAATCTTGGACTAAAAGCAAACAAATTTGCAATAAAACTGGATTCAGTATGGGAACTGTTCCAAACCCCAAAAGAACAGTTACTGTTCAATTGGTACCTCGACTATCTGGTACGGATACTTTGGGCAACAAAGATGCAAACACTATCTCTTTCCAAGACGCTGGTTTAAACCTGACCAAAGATTGCTCTTCTCCTGAGAAAATAAAAGCAGATCAGGATAATGTGCAACATAGATCTTCAAGTAAAGGGACGCTATTAGAAGGGACATCCAACTTCCCTTCATCTAATAGTGAGGATAATAGAAAGCAGGATGTCCAGAAACCTCATGTAGAAATCAATATGGAAAAAACTCACGTAAATTCAATGACATTGCCAACCGCTTCTGCCAAAAGCAAGGATATTTGTTCAAGTAGCCAGTCATGTGTAGAAACACTGCCTCAAGATGATGAGGAGAGAAATTGGAGTCATGTTACACAAGAACGCAAGGAAGAGCAGAGCTTGGAGAATCTACAGAATAGAGCATCAACATCTGAGGATCTTACAGCACAAGGTCCCAAGTCGTGTCACACACGTGATCCTAAACTCACAGACTTGTTACTCAGCAACTGTAACACAAACAAAGACATTTCCCATTTGCATGAACTTAAAGACTCCAGCTGTACCAACAGTGCAGCACTAGCGCCAATTATCAGCCTGGATGATACGAATCAACCACATCCAGAAACAACTCGGAAACTGCAAGAAGAGAATTGCCCACCAGGCCTTACAACAGAGGTATCGAAATCATTTCCTAAACCAGCAGAGACCCCTCAGCCGGCAAACAACAATGCAAAACTTGAGGAAAATCTTCCAACATTACAAGCAAACAAAAAGCAGTCCACACCTCTTAAAGAAAGAGAGTCCTCTCCCAAATCTGAATCTGATGCAAACGATGGCAAACCACGTCATACTGTCACAGTGAACAGCGCTTCTCAACGCTCCCCAGACAGCTCCTCAAGACACTCCTTTCATGCTGAAGTGACTGACGAGGCAATTCAAACACAAGGATCTGCTTCGGAGGAAAATAAAATGAAACACTGTCGGCTGTACCGTGAAGCCTCCACCATGACATCAGCAGCCGACTGTGGCATCTTAAACTCTAAACAGCACCACGATGTAGAAGTGCAGGCTGTGGCTTTAGTTTGCACTCGAGCTGTTGAAACAAGTCCCAGTCTTTTCCCATACAAGCCCAAACAGGTGTCTCCTTGTCTTCAAATGGAAGAAGTGGAAAGCCTTGCAATGGTATATCATAAGGCCAATGCGGAGACTCCAATAATAATAGAAACATCTGGTAGTTCATGTGGCAACTCTATCACAACCTTGTCAGAGGGACTTCCCCAACCTGGAGGCATTTTGGTGCACACAGATGGTGCTGTACAACACGAGACCAAACTTGGAGCCAAGCCCAAGGAGCCGGGGCCACCAATTTACAATGCCCCAAAAGGATATTCGCCTCTTCAACCAGTTTATCAGATCAATATTGAGACATGCAGTCAAAATAAACTATCAAATGTAGCCAGTTGTCAAAGTCAGAGCGACAAAGTCATCCCCGTGCTTTCAGCATCAGATTCTGTGAAACAGGACTTCAGTGGAAAAGACTGTGGTGAAATATTGACCACAACAACTGATCAGGCCTGTCGAGCACTGTCTGTAACAAGTCCTCAGTCAGAACAACCTGCTGAGCCTCCTGCTGCTAAATCCCCTATTTCACAGTCGAAGCCCTCTCCACATGTGGCCGGTCCTTGCAAAGCAGCTAATGTAACCAGCACACAGGCATCTGCCCCACCATCAAGCTCCACTTTAGAGGACAAAAAAAAGACAGAGCGGTTGTTTGACAGATCCACAGCCAAGTCTACAACGCAAGATTCCAGCTTGAAGCCAGAAAGGGATAAGAAGGAGGATGACAAGGCAGCCAAGTCAAGCAAGCAGAGTGTCCATGATGTGGTGTGGGATGAGCAGGGCATGACGTGGGAGGTGTACGGCGCCTCGCTGGATCCAGAGTCACTCGGATTCGCTATTCAGAGTCACCTCCAGTGTAAAATCAAAGAGCACGAGAAGAAGATCATGGCTCAGACGGCACTCAGGAAATCCATGTCAGGTTCAGCGTCTGACTCACCGTTGGGCAGGAAGATCAAGAGAAGGCAGTCTAATGTCTTCAGGTCCATGTTCCAAAATGTCCGACGGCCCAACTGCTGTGTACGTCCACCCCCTTCGGCAGTGCTGGAGTGAGAATTGCTGAGTAATCACCGTCCGATGATTGCCTGGTACAGAATCTACCCTGAGGCTGTTCTGGTGAAAGCATGACAGGACTATTCCCAGATCGAATGCAGAATGTGCAGCATTTAGAAAAATATGGTGAGTGTGTAAGTGACGGCAGTAAACAGTATTATTAATGGAAGTATTTTTAGAAATTAAAAATATGCAGAGAGTAAAGTCCTAACAGTGTTTAGAAATTGAAATGGCAATAATGATAACATAAATATATTAAAGATAATGGAAAAGTATTTAGTTATATGCATGTATATTGGTTCAGATGGCTGTTTGTTAACCTCCCATTGTGGGATCTGCAGATATACATTGCATTGAATAGCAGATGTAAGCTTCCTACTGTTACTTTTTACAAAACTCTGTGCAAATCTTATTGTACTCTGAGTTTGGTAAAATAGTTATTTTGCATTTTTGAAGGTGGGTCGGCCCGTATTATTTATGATATTAATTTTTTATGAGTTTGTTTATTCTGTAAGCTTTGCAAACTTAAATAGTTTGATAAATTGTAATGATAATGTGCAAGAACAAAAAAAAAAATCTATCTCTGGTGTGCTTGTTGTTGTATGTATAGTAAAGTTCTGATGTGCAATAGATACCATATTCAGTAGCAGTGTTACCCTGATTTTATATTAAAATCATAAAGAGAATACCACTCACTCTGTTCTTTATTAAACAGTGCGCTTGCCTTAGGTATGAATTTAGTTATTCTGGTTATTTTCGATCGTATCTGCAGTTTCTTACTGCAGTAAAGTAAAGAGTGCTATGTTCACGACTACAGAAGGCATTTCTGTCCGTTTGCTAAAGCATGTGACTGCATTAGCTTCTGATATATGGTATGACTTTTCTTATTTCATTGCTTCACCATAACTGTAGCCATTTACCGTCGTGACAGATGGAAGCTGTATCACCATGAATCATATCACAAATGTATTTTTGGAGGCCTTGACCTCTACAAAGTGAATAATATTGAATTTGGCAGAAGGGCTTTTCCTTCTCTCTCTCTCTCTCTCTCTCTCTCTCTCTCTCTCTCTCGGTCTCCCCTTCTGTTTCTTTCTTTAATATTATGTCCCTCTATGCCACCACTCATTCCGCAGCTTCATTCTCTTTCATTTCAACACATCTCGTCGCTTAATTAGGTCCTGTTTTAATATTTAATGTCCTCCCCATCGCTGGCACAGTATCGTTGCAACCATTTAAATACTCTAATTAGATGTTCACCATAGGCCCTGATTTAAGTCTGGAGGAGATTAATGCTGTCAACGCAGCTCCCCACCTACCAGGCTCTTGTGCGAAATTCCAGCTGACTTTTCAAATCTCTATTTCCGTGATACAAGGCTTGAAACTCGAAGTCTAGAATATGATGTCCATGAAGAGATTGTCTTGCAAGGTGCAGGGTGAGCCAATAAAACCTCCCACATTCCATAGGTAAATCATTAAAGATAATCAAATTATTATTTGCAGAGATGGAACTTCATTCATTCATTCGTTCATTTTCTAAGCTGCTTATTACTAATTAAGGTGACTCTGGGCGGGGCGGAGTACTCCAGAGACAGCTCTCCAGGCCATCGCAGGGCCAGCACACACAACCATTCACACTCACACCTAGGGGCAATTTGAAACTGCGCATGTTTATGGACTGTGGGAGGAAACCGGAGTGCCCGGAGGAAACCCACGCAAGCACAAGGAAAAACATGCAATCTCCACACAGACACGCCCACGCCTCGGAGTTAAACCCAGGCCTTCTTGCTGTGAGGCGGACGTGCTAACCACTGCGCTACTGTGCCGCCCCTGGAACTTCATTCAATAAAGTTTTTATTCATCATGTTTTAAAGATGATCTTCCTCCAAATGGTGGCTGTCATCGTCTATACACAATCTGAGGTGATATCTGAAGGCTGGCATGGCTTGAAGGGTCAGGGTGGGTGGAACAGCAGCTATCTTCTGCTGAAAAGCAACCTTAAAAGCTTCAAGAGTTTGGGGTTGATGATCATACACTCAAGGAAGCACCACAGGGAAAAAAAAAATCACAAGGGGCGGGGTCAAGGGAATGGGCCGGCCACCTAACACCACCACACAATGATATGACCCGATCCGGAAACATTTCTCTGAGTACTTCCAATGATCTTTGAGCTGTGTGTGCTGTAGCTCCATCTTACTTACATCAAGTTCTTCAAGCTGAAGATGTTCAAGTTGTGGTTGGTAGAGATGTGAATCTAACAACAACTCACGATTCAATTTGATTCCGATTTTTGGGGTGACGATTCGATTCAGAATCAATTCTCGATTCAAACCGATTTTTGATTCATAACCATTACAAACAAAGGGAGCCAATTTCACGAGTAACTACATTTTTCTATAAGCCAGGAACAAATCTTCTATAAGCAAGAAAGAAATTATATTACTAGATAACTGGTTTTGTAGATGTACTGATCCGCTGGTTCAGAGTCGGTTGGGAGTTTAGTGAAGTGATGGAGTGTGCGTTTGTCAGGAGTCGGTCCTGCCTTCATGCTGCCTGCTGCTTTTAGCTCCGGGTGATGGCGTAAGATGTGGGCTCGAGGATTTGGAGTGTTCCCGAAATACTTGACTTTTATTTTGCACATTTTGCACACTGCATATGTCATGTCAAGCTCCTTCTTACTCGGAAAATCCAAAGTGCACCCAAACATTTGCCTTCAGCGAAGACGGCGCTGGCTGTAGGCTAAAAGCTAGTTCTGTACCCGCCACTCACTGGAACAAGTCACGACGAAGGCCGTGTCTGGACAAACGGTACGCGCTGTGAGTAAGGTTGGAAATGTTTTGATGTTGGAAACGTGTTTTTAAAGATCGATTCTTGAAAATTTGGATCGATTCAGAATGCTAATTAATAAGAATTGCGATTCAGACATGAATCGATTTTTTTCCGGCACCCCTAGTGGTTGGGATCACCAGACCTAAGCACCACCGCTCTTTCCTCACCAAGTTTCATCAGTGCAAATAATCATTTTATTATCTTTAAGATATATTTTTAATAATTTCATCTTTGAAATGGGAGAGGGTCATTTTATGTCACCCAGTAGAAGCTGTGGTGACGATGCGTATGTATCAGCATACGATCAGCAGACCATATAAGGTGATTTCTAGTCACAGGGTTTGTACAGTCATGTTGAGAGATCTGGTGCAATCAGAGGGTTTGATGTTAGTTTAAAGGACGTTTCTGTGCAAAGCCCAGAAGGCTCTTTGATGTTAGATATGTGGTGTGAAAAATGTACATGATGCCTTAACTCAGTGTGACAGATTTTGTCTTATCAAAATCAAGTGTCTGCTAATGATATTTCATTTTTAAACAGGATGACATCAAACACCAAAGTGACGGTGTTAGCGCAGATTTTCAATTATTTGAGAACTGAAAATATATACTGTATATTCAGTGGTTTGTAAAGATATTCACCCCCTTGGCATTTTTCCTATTTCGTTTCCTTACAACCTGGAATTAAAATGGATATTTGGGGGTGGTGGTGGCTATCAGTTGATTTACGTAACATGCTAACAACCTGACAATTGGAGATGCATGGTATTTGTTATTGTGAAGCAAGCAAGAGACAGTACAAAGAAAAAAACTTAACCCACCCTCCAATATTGTGCTTTTTAGAGCCAACCTTTGCAAAAATTACAGCTGCAAGTCTCTTAGGTATGAGTCTGGCACATCTAGCAACTGGGATTTTTGCCCATTCTTCCTCAAGAATATGCCTCTATTTAGAACCATCCCTCATTCCCTCAATTCTGACCAGTTTCTTAATCCCAGCTGGTCCAAAAAAAATCACACCCACCGCATGATACTGCCACCACCGTGCTTTGCTGTAGAGATGGTGTTCTTGGGTAATCAGAGATGCTGGGTTTGTGCCAGACATAACATTTTCCTTGATGGCCAAAGAATTCAATTTTAGTTTAATCTAACTAAAGGACCTACTTTTATATGTTTGGGGCGTCTGCCACATGTCTTTTGGCAAACTAAACATTTCTTATTTTTTCTCTAAGCAATGACGTTTTTTTCTGGCTACAATTTTGTAAAGCCCAGCTCTGTGGAGAGTGGACCGATACACCAGTCTCTGCTGTGGAGCTTTTCTGTTGTTTCAGGGTCACTTTTGGTTTCTTTGTGCCTCACTGATTAATGCTCTCCGTGGCCGGTCTGAGAGTTTTGGAGGATTGCCCTTTCTAGGCAGGTTTGGGGTGGTGCCATATTCTGTCTGTTTTGTGATGATGGATTTAATGGTGCTTCATGGAATTTGGCAAGGTTCAATTTTTTTTTTTTATAACCCAATTCGTCCACAACTTTGTTTCGGATGTTTGGAGAGCTCCTTGGTATTCATGGTGTTGCTTGCTTGGTGGTGCCTCTTGATTAGTGGTGTTGCAGACTCTGGGGCCATTCAGAACTGTTCTGAAACTATTTACCTAATTTTGTGA
The DNA here is from genome assembly GCA_030014195.1 of Neosilurus mollespiculum. Taxonomy (NCBI): domain Eukaryota; kingdom Metazoa; phylum Chordata; class Actinopteri; order Siluriformes; family Plotosidae; genus Neosilurus; species Neosilurus mollespiculum. The sequence goes on from JAQMYF010000027.1 coordinate 18,311,479, forward strand.
CTTCTAAAGGTATCAGATCTTGTTTCAGAGCTTCATAGCAAAGGGGTGAATACCTATAAATGCAAAACCCTTTTTGGGGTTTTTTTGTTTTGTTTTGGCTTTTTTTCTTTGGATTTTTAAAATGGTACTTTTTTTCATTTTACTTAACCAGTTTGGACTATTTTGTATGGGTCCATCACATGAAATCCAAGGAAAAAAATCCATTTGGATTACAGGTTGCAAGGAAATAAAATATGAAAAATGCTGAGGAGGTAAACACTTTTGCAAAACTGTATACTTCCGCACTGTATATTTCCGCCTCACAGCAAATATTATAAATTCGATTTTTAATAAATTTTATATAAATAAATAAATAAATAAACAAATAGATAGATAAATAAATAATATATATATATATATATAAATATCTATCTATCTATATATA
>JAQMYF010000027.1:18324286-18343403 GCA_030014195.1 Neosilurus mollespiculum
TAACCATTGCGTTCTTGGATTAGGTTTTATTCCTAACATACGCAGGTATGCCACATTCATAGAAATTACATTATATTATTGTACCAACTGGATCTCACAGCTCAGGGGTCTCCAGTTTTATCCCGAACTGCCTGTCTTTTAAAAATTACTATCTTTCCAGAGTTTTATGCTCTCTACATGTGTTGATAATGTTGCTAAGCCTCAGCCACAATACCATGGCGATTACTCAGTGTAATCAAGGCTAAAGGCAGTCCAACAAAGTATTAGAGTACATGACCAGGCAGTGTATATTGTCAAAATTATTTTTTGAGGATGAAGTCCTCACCTCACCCTCACTCAAAGTCGGCTGAGATGGGCGCCAGCCTCCCTGTGACCCTAATTAGTATTAAGCGGATTATTACATGAATGGATGTATGCCGTATTATTTATTTACATTGCATATTGATTTTTCCAACACTGAAGCTTTAATCCTGGATACTTGAGATTTAGGGTGGTATGGTGGTGTAGAGCTTAGCACTTCTGCCTCACAGCAAGAAGCTCCTGAGTTTAAAGCTTATGCTCAGCGATGGTGTTTTTCTCCAGTTAGTCTGGTTTCCTCCCAGAGTCCATAGACATGCACATTAGCCTAATGAAATATTCTTGATTGCCCCAGGTGCAAATGTAAGCGTGAAAGGTGTTGCTCCATGATGGACTGGGGAGCTGTTCAAGGTGTACCCAGCCTTTGCCAGGAGTCGGCTGCGATGGGCTCTAGCTTCACTATGACCCTAATAAGGATAAAGTGGTTCGGAAAATGACATGAAATTAATGAAATATTTAAGATTCATCAGATTAATAGGCTAAACACAAAAATTATGCATTCTGTCTCTAATAGTAAAACAAGCAACAGAAATCCAACATGTTCATGTCATATTAGAGTCGTGATAACCACTCGCTCACTCATTTGCCAAACCAGTTAATCCTAATAGGTGAGGCTGGAGCCAGCATTGGGCGAAGGTAAGGTACACCCTGAAGAGACCAGATTGTTGCAGGGCAACACACACACACACACACACACACACACAACCATTCGCACTCACATTCACACTATCTGCAATTTGGAGCAGCCTAATGTGCAAGTCTTTGGACTATGGGAGAAAACCCAAGTTCCTGGAGGAAACCCACTCAAGCATGGGGAGAACATGCAAACTCCACTCAGAAATGCCCCAGCCCGGATCCAAGACCTTCTTGCTGTGAGGCGGATGTGCTAAGCACCATGCAACAAACCACCAAAATCAACATCTTAAACTGAACAGTAAGACTTGTGAGTAATCCTTTCTAACAGGCTACACCATGCTAGCTCCATTAGCTGCAGGGACAACTGATCTATTATCTCATTTAGAGAAATAATTAAATGCCCCGATTTTAGATATTACTACAGTTCTGCACTTTTGGTCCCTTCAGCAAGGTCTAACTGAATTACAGTGGTCTGAAGCCTTGGTTAAAATGGGATTTGGCTAAATTAACACTAATCTATGTTGACAAGGCTGGCATTCAGCTAATACTGTGAATATGGAAATAAATCTGAGTAGATTTCAGATACATCACGTTTTACTGAACAGGACTAAAAGTGTTTCAGGAACCCAATGATGTAATGTATTATAAATGGTATATAGCCACATATAGTGTGTTTTAGTGGGTTACTCTTAATTAGGAGTGTGTATGAAACAATTTTGGATGGTAAATACTGAAAACACACCAGTGGAACCCGTTGTGGAGATTTTTATATCCAGCAGCACTGCTGAGGTCCTGATTTTAGGGATCGTTATAGTGATATATTAAGGCATTAGATTGCAATGTTGTATTTTTATTTTCGTCTAAAGCACAGCAGGTAACCTGGCGAAGGCAGACACTAGTGTAAAAAGAAAAAAAGGGTGGAGTTAAAATGAATACTTTATCAGTGCACGTAATAGATCAGTTGCCATCAGCGATCTAGCTGATTTGTTTCTCAGTAATATTTTCCTCGTGATATACAGACTGCTGTATAGTAAAATAATTTTTAAAATATTTTGTTTTTAAAAGAAAGGGGTGGATCGGCACGGTGGCGCAGTGGTTAGCACTCACCATCCGCCTCACAGCAAGAAGGCCTGGGTCCGACTCCCGGTCTCAGGCATTTCTGGGTGGAGTTTGTATGTTCTCCTCATGCTTGTGTGGGTTTCCTCCGGGTACTCTGGCTTCCCTCAAAAGTCCAAAAACATGCACAGTAGGCTAACTGGCTGTTCCAAATCGCCCCTAGGTGTGAGTGTGAGTGTGAATGGTCGTATGTGTGTTGGCCCTGCAATGGTCTGGCGAGCTGTCCTGGTGTACCCAGCCTTCACCTAGAATCAGCTGAGATGGGCGGCAGCCTCCCCTAATTAGAATTAAGCGGCTTAGAAAACGAATAAATGAATGGGCGAAAAAGGTGGCACGGCAGCTCAGTGGTTAGCACTGTCCCCTTACAGCCAGAAAGTTCTGGGCTCGATCCTACTCAAGCCTATCAGTGTGAAGTTTGCATGTTAGGCTGTGCTGTGTGGGCTTCCTCTGGGTACACTGGTTTCCTTCCACAGTCAAGGCATATGGATTACATCAACTGCATAGTCTAAATTGCCCAAGGATGTAAATGTGAGTGTAAACAGTTGTTTATGTCTGTGTTAGCCCTGCGATTGATTGACGTGACGACCTGTTCAGGGTGTACCCTGCCTCTCACCTGAAGACAGCTGGGATTGGCTCCAGCTTCCACTGATACCCTGACGGATAATCGGTACAGATAATGGATGGAAATCAGAAGGCAATAATGTCAAGAGAAAAATTATTTTTTTTCGAAAAAATTTTTTGCAACCCCCCCCCCCCCCCCCACCTGAGATCTCACTGGTTTTGGATGAATCTTAAATTAATAACACGACTAAAGATGCATTGCTCTTGAAACTGGTATCAGGTTTTGGTCTGACCCTATACTTATTTGCTCAAACTCATACTGCAAATACTGCACAGTACTGTAAATTCTCAAATGCCAACATCCAGTACCAGGTAACACTATAAACCGATCAGCCATAACAATAAAAAAAAACATTATGCCCACTAACTAGTGAAGTGAATTACATTGATTTTCTAGTTACAGTAGCATTTGCTAAGCAGTGGGTTGTATCGGACAGAAAGTAAATACTCGGTTCTCAAAGTTGTTGTGTTTAAAGCTGAAAAAATGAGCAAGTGTAAGGATTTCATTGACTTTGACATGCGTCACAATGTGATGGCTAAATGGCAGGTTTTGTGGGATGCTCCAGTATGCAAGGGTAAATACCAAACAAAGGTGGTCCAAGGAAGGAAAACCAGTGAACTGTCAAAAGTATCCGCAGTACCCAAGGCTCATTGACTCATTGATCCACACAAGGAGCGAAGGCTAGTACATCTAGTCTGCACTCACAGAAGATCTACTGTAACACAAACTGCTGAAACTCTTAATGCTGGTTATAACATAAAGGAGTCACAACACACAGTGTATTGTAGCATCCTGCGTATCGTCTCTGCGTAGGGGCTGCCTAACTGCCGACCAGTCAGGCAGTGTTAATGTTGTGGCTGATGTGTGGTGTAAGCCTAGTGTACAATCTTGTGCTAATTAAGAAATCTGGGCATATTTCAGCTGTGCTAATAAAACCAATTCAAAGCAATTCAAGCAAAATATTAAATGTAACAACTGTATAATAGAAGCAATCTGACAAACATATCTTTTAGAGTGTAAGATTAAAATTAAACACAAATCTCCTTGAATGCATTTTCTAATGAGAGCACTTCAGTTCGGCGAGCACTGAGCACTCAGGCAGGCGTGCTTCATTTTATTACAGTCTACATGACAGGAGTCAAGGTGAAATTCACGGCACATTGCGCTCATTTCTAATGACTACTCTCACTGATACAGCTCTGCATGCTCAGGTCAGCTTAGTCTCTATTAATCCTGCATAAATCTAAACATGAGGAGTTCCTTCATGGCAGCATGCAACAGCAACCAACAAAACTAGGCTTGAAGAAAATGGTACTGATTAATTGCTTTCACTATCACAATCAGTACTAAAAAACATGTGCTTGTACTCATACTTGGGTGACAGATGAAGGGTATTGAAGCCTCCCTAAACACGACAGACAGCTTTACGAATCAGTGCAACATTTTCAGCTCTGTAGCACACTTATTATCATTGCAAGGTTTCAAAATCATCCCACTCGAGAGGAAAAAAAAACCCAAAAAAAAACACACCTCACACTTCCGAGGGTGAGATGCAGAGAGAACGTCGTGGAGCCATGTCTCACATCATATATCCATCAGCTGCAGCAGAGGAGAGTCATTTTATTGAGGGTTCAGTTCAGGTTGACGCGAGTGCCACTGATGTGTTCAGCCGCTGGCCACAGTTCACACTGACAGGCTCAGAGACACAGATGTACACGAGGGATGAACATCGCTATGTAGGTTAACTTGTTCCAGGAAGGACAGATACCACTATTAGAAGATTCACTGGTTGTTGAACAAATTATTTATTCAGATTTTTCAGACTTTACAAGAGGGTATAAGACAAGTAGCACAAATGTAAATAATGACAGTCCCTCAGATGAATATAAGGAGAGAGAGAGAGAGAGAGAGAGAGAGAGAGGGGACAAAAACAGAGCCAGGCGTGCAGTACAAAGACAATACTGTTGCATCACTAGTACATACATCTCCACACAGATACACACGAGCGAGAAGATTGGACCACTGTGGACCTAGGTACTGATCAGGGTCTCCACAGGAGATTCATTAGTTTAAGGATTTATTTATTTATTCCACCTGCATTTCTATTTCTCAGCTTGAATTTTGAAGCAAAACAACTAAATGTTTCATGGTGAATTTTTAAAAGAACAAACCCTTGTTACTGTGGGCTCTGTACGAATTAAAAATCAGGAAACAACAGAATAAGAAGAGACTACTTTATAATCGCTTCAGAGTACAATCACACTCTTAGGGCCTTTCAGCACTGCAGGATATTTTCACTTATTGTTGGATGATATGGCATCTCATCATGACATGATAAATGAAATAGCACTACTCCCTTGTAAACGTGCCGCAGGAAGGAAATTTCATGCTATAAGAAACATGATTTTGTGAGTAACGCACAATCATCAGATTATACCCTGAAACAGGACATAATAACACATGGTTAATGTGAATGGTGTATGATCATGTTTGGAAATTATTTTGACCAACTAAACCACGTGCACTATGGGTAGGAAAGAAACAGATGTGGAAGAATCATGCATGAAAGTGAATTAATAAAGTGGAAAAGAATCACTTCAAAATGAATGAATCACATGGAAGTATCGTGTGAAAATCAATGAATCAGATACAAGAATCCCATGAAAAAATATAAATTCAAAGAGAAAATAAACGAATCATTAGAAACAGTCACTCATTCGCACTCATTTACCGAACCACTTAATCCTGTCAGGGTCGCTGTGAGGCTTGTGTATATCTTAGCTGACAAGGGGCGAAGGCAGGGTACACCCCAAATAGCTCGCCCGACCATCGCAGAGCCCACATACACACAAATCCATTCACACTCAGGAGCAGCCAATTTTGGAACAGCCAATTAGCCAAATGTGCACGTCTCTGGACTATGGGAGGAAACCAGAGTACCCGGAAAAAACCTACGCATGCATGGAGAGAACATGTAAACTCCACACAGTTGCCCGAGCCTGGGACTTGAACCCAGGACCTTCTTGCTGTGAGGCAGACGTGCTAACCAATATGCCACCATGCTGCCCCTCATAAAGAAGAGGCAAATGTAAAAATAGTTGAATCGTGTGAACTCACGGAAGAAATGATTCACATGTAAACTCAATCAATCATGTCGAAGTATCATATATGAGGAAAAACGAATCAGAGGTTGAAAAAAAAAAATGAATCATGTGGCAGAACCAAATGTAAAAATAAATGAATCATGTGAAAGAATCTAATGTATAGATTCAGAGTGAATCATAGTGAAGAATCATATGTTGGGAAAAAAATGAATCAAGAGGTGAAAATAAATGAATCATGAAGAAGAACCAACTATTAAAATAAATGAATCAAATGGAAAAGGTACATATGAAAATCAATGAATCAGGTTGAAGAATCATATGCTGTTGAAAAAAAATGAGTCAAATGTGAAAATAAATGAATCCTGTAGAAAATTGATTGAATTATGGAATTAAAAATCCTACCATTGGTTTTGTAAAATGATGTATAGCTTAATAAATGATCATGCTTCTTTAGTGTCGCACTGTTTTTCGGCCGAGAATGATGCCGTTTCAGATGAAATACTGGACATGCAGACAGTCTAGTGCAAAACAAAAACAAACAAACAAACAGTGAAAAGCAGGTTTTCAGTTGATCAGGCAAACAGAATGGCAGAAGCAAAACAGTCATTAAAATAAAAGAGGCGAGCAAAAGTCACAAGACTGAGTACAAACATCAAAACCAAAGGCTTGGTATGCACCGAACAGCAGTAACAAAACACAGGAGTAACACTTCATACCCAGCATAGACAGGAGCCAGGTATGCAGAGCATATGACAGAGTCTTTTGATGGGAGTGACTATAGTCAACCGACAGAGATCTATGAGGTGCATGTTGGGAAGTGTTCTGAGTGTGTTGTGAGGAAGCTGTAGCTTCTTTAGCCAAATGTCACATGTTACTATATAGAAATATATTATATCATAGTTTAGTATAATACACATATAGTGAAATAACATATATTCAGTCTCTTGGTCTAGAAAAGTCGAAGAAAATTTTATGCAAATGATGCATCGAAAATATCACCACCCTAGCCTTATTCCATGCTGCTGTTCAAGTTGGCTTGAAAATCATTAACTTGCATGGAGAAATAATCAAATCGAGATCTGCCAGGAGCAACCTCGACTGTGCCCATTTTTAAAAGTTGAATTTATTGTCTAATAGGAATAATAAGTACAGCCTTTGGGTTAGATAGACCAATCTATAACTTTTAAATTGCACAGCAGAGCGACCTTTCGCAGACCGTCCGGCTGCTTCACACACCTTATATACAAATTCTCAGAATAAATTTTAGATTCTCTGAACAGATTATTAATAAAATATAACTAGAGTAAAAGCACTGGAGTGCCATTTAACCAAGCAAAAATAAATGAAACGGTGTACCCCACCCAGCTGTAAAGGGATTTTCTTCAGCTTCCCCTGCGACCCTGACAGATGGTGATAAAGATAATGTGCTAGCTACTGGTTATCATCATCCTGAACCCTCCAAGGTCAATACTGCTTTAGATTCACTCGTTTGGGACTTACCTACATCATGGGACACTCACACGTAGGGGCAATTCGGAACAGCCAATTAGCTTACTGCGCATGCCTTTGGACTGTGGGAGGAAACTGGAGTACCCGGAGGGAACCCACGCAGGCATAAGTAGAACATGCAAACTCCATACAGAAACTCGAACCCAGGACCTTCTTGCTGTGAGGTGAACATGCTAACCACTACGCCACCATGCTGCCTCAGTGATGTTCAGGCAGTGAATTCATAAAACCTACTTATGGAAAATTTCACCATATTAACCAGCATACACCACACAAGCCCTTAGCTTAATATAAACCTTTTATTTGAATTGCAACTCATTACTATTGGTCATGTTGTTGTTCTAGAAAGTTCATCAACACCCTTTTGTCAATAAGATATAAGGTACAGCTATATAACTAATGTTTCATTGTAATTGCTTCACCTTGACATGGAATATGTGTGTATTCCAATCGGCTTTGTGCAGAAGGAGTACTGGAATCAGGATGTGGGACTCCAGTGCAGCTGAAAGATGAGATGGGAGAGTTTAGTAGTGGAAATTACCCCAGCAGCTATGACAACGGCAAGAGCTGCAGCTGGGCCATCAGTGTGGACAGCAAAAAGGTGAGCAGTCGGAGTGTGAAGATGGAAAAGCAAGTTAAGGAAGCCAGAAGACAACAAACAGAAAAATACAGCTTTTAGAGACTCACAAAAACACAAATCAGACTATGTCTTATTAGTTTATGCTACACAGGGTTCGGGTCCCAGGCTCGCAGAATTTGCATGCTCTCTCTATGCTTGGTTTCCTGTGGGTAGGGTCAGTTTCCTCCCACAGCCAGAAGAAATGTACATCAACCTAATCGGCTGTTACAAATTGCCCCAGAATGTAAACGTGAATAGTTTTGTGTGTGTGTGTGTTGGCCCTGCGATGGACTGGCGAGCAGTTCAAGGTTAAAGATGTACACTGCCTTTGCCCAGAGTCGGCTGAGATAGGTTCCAGCCTCCTTATGATGCTAGTATAATAAAGTGGTTTGGAAAATGAATGAATGAATGAATGAATGAATCTGTTGTGTTATTGGACCTTAAGATCCTAAAGTGTAGAACGAGATACTACAGTGTAAGTTTAAATAAAATCAGATAAATACTTTTTGGATTCTTGGTGGCAGAGGTATTACTACAGGTAACAGCCTCCAATGTGAAACATTGAGTGGTTTTGACACCCTGGTTGACGTGAAGAGAATAAGACTGAGGAGACAGGCATGAGAGAAAGAGAGAGAGAGAGAGAGAGAGAGAGAGAGAGAGAGAGAGAGAGAAAACAGTGTTACATTTATTTTAGGCTTTTTTGTTTGAGAGTTTCAGCTCAGTAGCCCTATTATAAACTGGAATAATTCGACTTCAACATAAACTTTAAAATTCATTCAATGCGCACACACAAGCTCAGCAGGAGGCTGGCGAAGAAACTCACAGTCCTCTGCACCCCTGGCTCGGTTTCTGCTCAGCGTTTCATGCCTCACAGTATGACAGAGTGTATAAATAGAACAACGTTAATCATGTACAGGTACTCTGATTCATGAAATTACCTTTTCCTCCCCTTCTTCTAGACTCCACCCTCCATTTACAAGAAGCAGTTGATGATGCACTGGTTCCAAAGATTTTTATTTTCTTTCATTTATACAATAATGCACCATGTATCTAAAATACACAAGCTTTCATCACCTCTGACTTTAATGAGGGTTTTATTTATAAAATCTTGTTTCATGGCACTTTTGCACAGTATTATTTAACTTTCATAAGCATTTCATTTAAGCTTAAATTTGGTGCAGATAAGAGGAAAATTTATAATTATTTGTATAGTTTTTGAGCGATCAAAAAGTGTCTGAAGGTGCGCTCACACGATACTGATCATGAGCCCGATTTGCCTCTATCAAAACTGGAGAAACATCAGTACACACTGACAGCGATCTTTGTATCATTGCATTGGTATAAAATCAATTTTAAATGGAAGAAACATCAGTAGACGTTCTGCCTACATTTCCAGTAAATTCACGCTCTTATTTATACAATGTCAGAGACAAGGGTTCCTGAGTGCCACATCGACAAGGTGTGTGACTATCAACCTGGATCACAAGTTCAAATCCAGGTTGATGCCGCAGCCATCCATGACCAGGAGTCCATGGGGGCTAATTGGCTGAGATCTCATGGGAGGGAGGGCTGGCATATGCTCCTCTGTCACTCACAGCAATCAACAGCCAATCCATTGGCGTCTGTGAGCTCATTTATACCAAAAGTGGCGAATAGTGCTTTCCCTCTGGGTGTGTTAGGCTGCCTCGAAGCATGCATACACAGCAGTTTTACAGAGGTGAGTGGCAGCATCGCATATTATGGAAGGGGCATGTGCATGCTTACGCCCCTCCCTGGTTGGTGGTGATCATATGTAATAGGGAGGCAATGCTTTACAGGTTGGAATTGGACTAAAATTAGGGGGGAAACATGGAAAAATAAGAAAAATGTAAATAAATACAGTATCAGAGACATATCAGAACAATATCGGTTCATCTGTATAGATCATAATAACATCAGAATCACATCAGGTAACAATCGGAGAACATCGGTACAAATCGTAACAAAATCGTCTGAAACATCAGAATAACATGGGAATATAATCGTCTCAAATCGGGATCATGGTCAGTATTGTGTGAGCGCACCTTAAGCCAAAATTTTCAGTTGAAACACAGCATAGAAAACAGGTTGTACAGGTGTACTCACTGACAGCAAGTGAACCTATCAATCTTCTGTCTAATTAAACTAGCCTTACATGCATGTGTTTATATCCCCAGGTGATCCTTTTGTGGTTCCAAGACTTCTCTGTGGAGGATTCAGGCACATGTAGCGCAGATGCCCTCACACTCCAGGATGAGCTGGGGGTCATCGGTGAGAATCCCCAATATCCTAACTTTCTTATTTTAGGCTGTAATGCTTATAAGTAGGAGTGAAGTCAAGTGAAAGCTTTTTTTCCAAGCAGTAGTCAAGATGAGGAGTGAGAGGAAATCAGTAGGCTGGGGGACACCCCCCCTCCCGCACATATCGATCATCTTCAGGCTTGGCTTTTCTGCTCTGTGCTGCCTGCAGGATTTAGTGTGCATCAGTCTTTGCTCTTCCAGCCAAATGCAATGTTTTGTCTTTATCTTGCAAAGAGAATTCATTCTGAGTGCAGGTTTACTGCTCTAGCACAGCAGTGTATATTACACACAAGTTCATTGCTGAGCACTGAAGCTTGTTTTCATCAACCGACAACTTTATTACCATTTCAACATGGGTAAAGGCATCTTTAATCACAATATATTAATGGTCACTCACTCACTCACTCATATGCTTAACCTTCCTCCTTATTACTCCTACCAGGGTCACAGAGAGGCTACAGCGTATCTCTGCCGACTCGGTGTGAAGGCAGGGTACACCCCGAACAACTCGCCAGACCTTCGCAGGGACACACACAACCATGAATACGAAACCAGGCAATATGAAACAGCCCATTAGCCTTAAAGTGCATGTCTTTGGACTGTGGGAGGGAACCAGAGTACTAGGAGTAAAACCCATGCAAGTTCAGGGAGAACATGCAAACTCCAAACAGAAGCAGAGGCAGGATATTCTTGCAGTGAGGCGGACGTGCTAACCACTACGTCACCGTGCTGCCAATTTTAGAATCCTTTCAAGAAAAACAAACAGTTAAACAAGCTATTCATCTCTTACTGGCCACCGTAAAGGCAGAGGGGTCCTACAGGTTTCACGAAATAGAGACATACTGTGAAAAACATTCTGGATATTGATAACTGAGAACACACACACACACACACACACACACACACTTCCCCAAGCCCTGCAGCTGCAGTCCTCCTGACTCCAAGGCTAAGAAGATTGTACTTTGATGTAATGCCCGAAATTAGTCAGCCCTCCTCAAACCACTTGGGATTCTGGGTCAGATGGAATGTTCCACATAAAACATCCATCTGAACTAAGCTGGAGTCAGTGCCATCCTCCGCATCTTAAGGAGGACTGAGTCATCTCGCTGAAACTTTCAGATTTGCGGAAGGCGGGATTCTATTTTAACTTTGATGCAGTAGATCAAATTAAATTGTTGAATGAGTCACAGAGGAACATTCCTGATAGCTTTGTTTTTTTGGGGGTTTTTTTTGTGGCTTTTTCACCGTATATATTTTTCATGCAGTTTCTTTTCATTTCCACAAAAAAAAAAAGTTGAAGACATGCACATTGGGTTAACTGGCTGCTCCAATTTGCCCCTAGGCGGGACTGTGAATGCAAATGGTTGTGTGTGTTGCCCTGTGATGGATTGGCAAGCTGTTCAGAGTGTACCTTACCTTCGCCCAGAGTCGGCTGAGATAGGATTCAGCCTCCCCCGCTACCCTGGAAGGAGAAAGCGGTTTGGCACATGAATGAGTGTGTGAGTGAGTGAGTGAGTGAGTGAGAGAGAGAGGGAAAACATGCTTCAAATGAAGCATTGGCTAGATACCATTTGGTTGTATTAATGCCCCATTATTATTATTATTATTTTAAGAACCATATTTATATTCTTTACCACTGATGTGCCTATTATTTAGTTATTTATTTTATATTTATTTATTTATGTTTTGTAGGAAAGTACTGTGGATATTCCAAGCCTAAGCAGATAGTGTCACTGGGAAGCAGTTTGATGGTGCATTTTGACACAAACGACAGATACACAGACAAAGGATTCAAAGCTGTGTACCGTGCTGTGGACCCTAATACAATTAAAGGTAATTATCTAATTAATAATAATAATAATAAGTATAATAATAATAATAATAACATGTAAAAGGGTGGAATGCACCCTCCGGGTCTGGAATAAGGTTCTGCCCCAAGTGGAGGAGTTTAAGTATCTCGGGGTCTTGTTCACGAGTGAGGGAAGGATGGAGTGGGAGATAAACAGGTGGATCGGTGCAGCGTCTGCTGTAAATCTGAGCTTGTACTGGTCCGTCATGGTGAAGAGGAAGAGTTGATTTACATTCCTGGCCTCACCTATGGTCACGAGCTTTGGGTAGTGACTGAAAGAATAAGATCACGAATACAAGCGGATGAAATGAGCTTCCTTCGCAGGGTGGCGGGTCTCTCCCTTAGAGATAGGGTGAGAAGTTCTGTCATCTGGGAGGAGCTCGGAGTAGAACCGCTGCTCCTCCGCGTTGAGAGGAGCCAGTTGAGGTGGCTCGGGCATCTGATTAGAATGCCTCCCGAATGCTGTGCAGGGTGTAGCCCACCCTCCCCCAGAGTCGGCTGAGATTGGCGTCAGCCTCATCGTAACCTTAATTAGGATTAAATGGTTCAGAAAATTAATGAATGTAATTTAATACTAATTACTAGACTGCATAACAGTACTGTTTACCCTAAAAAAACAAATTCCAACTTCGTCTGCTCCAACACATTTTATCCAGTTTTAATAACAAATGGCCATAATCCTGCAATTAAAAATTTTGATTAATATAAAAAAAGGAAAAATAATATAAAATAATAGGAAAATATACAGTGGCAAGAAAAAGTTGGTGTACCGTTCAGAATTAGGTGCATTTATGGATAAATTTATCGTTATATGGTCAGATCTTCATCTGATGTACAATAATGGACCACAATCATACGAGGGGCTGAGAACCAGAGTGGTCTAACCTCTCTAATGCTCACCATATGATTCAAGGTCATAAGGAAGATGAAGGGACCATTCTGGCACGCATAGACCTTATCCACATCTGTCAAAATATGACATTATCTAATTTTTTAGTTTTTTGGGGTTAGACCACTGAGGATCTCTGCCCTTCAATTGCTGAAAGGTGTGAATGAGTGTGTGAATGTGGCCTGAAATGGACTTGCCTTATTACATATTATTACAGCACCCATCCAGGTGTATTGACAGAACGGACACCAGCTGTATGTGCAAAATGACTCTGACAAAGCTAAAGTGATTACTAAAAATGGCTGTGTATGAAGTTATATTACACCTACACCTATGAATGGCACCATGTCTGCCCATGGAATGTTATGGAATGTCCAGGATACAAGTTAGATATTGTTACATATCAGTATCTAGCTTGTCTCCTGGATATTCCACAGCACTACATGGGCTGACATGGTGCCATTCATAGGTGTAACATAAATATTTATTATATGTAAAAAAAAAAATACGTAAAGATATTTATTATATGTATATTTAAAAAAATTATTTCTGTATAATTTTTTTAGTGAAAATGTATTTGGTGAAAATTGAAAGGTGTCGCAGATTTTATTATTTTTTTGACTTTTGCATAGCATGAATGAACTTCAAACCATACGGAATGGGTTAGCAAGTGAATAAATAAAAAAATATGTGAACACTATGCCTGAAAGGTTAAATGCTGTAATCAAAGTAAAAGGTGTCAACACTAAATATTGACTAGTTATATTCTCATCAATATGATCCAATATTACATAAAATAAATACTTGAATAGTACCTGGTTTCTGATTTATCTTCTTTTTGTTAAGTTGTATAGGGGACTGTATTTTTTAATTTCTTCACTTGCTAAACTATTTCATATGGTGAAGTTCATTCATGCTATGCAAAAGTCCAAAAAAAAATGTTAAAGTTTGCGAGTGTTTTTGTTCAGTGTTTTTATTTATTAGCCATACTTTTACCTCAATATACTTGTCAGATATTTTTGGTTCTCATTGCCTACAATAGCATCGTTCAGTACATTCATTCATTTATTTTCTGAACCGCTTAACACACTCACACCTAGGGGCAATTTGAAACAGCCAGTTAGCCTACTGTGCATTTTTTGGACTGTGATAGGAAACCAGAATACCTGGAGGAAACCCACACAAGCACGAGGAGAACATGGAAACTCCACACAGAATCACCCCGAGCCTGGGAATCAAACCCGGGACCTTCTTACTGTGAGGCGGACATGCTAACCACTATGTCACCGTGCCGCCTTGTTCAATACATTTTCACCAAAAAATTATAGAGAAGTTTTAGAATTTTTTAGACAAAAGTGGTTGTGTATAATCTTCACTGCACACGACTGTATCTCCAGAGACATGAAGGCACAATAAACAAAGAGACCCTGGACATTCTGGACTTACCAGCTCAAGAACTTGGACATATTTCGAGATGCATTTCAAGAAGTAAAAAAAATAAACTTTGCAACACCTTTCAATTTTTCTGAGATATTGGTATTTTCAGTGTTTTGTTTATAAGCCATACTTTTACCTCAATATACTTCTTGGAATAATTTTTTTGGTTCTCATTGCCTACAATAGCATTGTTCAATACATTCATTCCTTCATTCATTTTCTAAGCCGCTTAATCCTAATTAGGGTTGCGGGGAGGCTGGTGCCCATCTCAGCTGACTCTGAGCAAGGGCGGGGTACACCCTGGACAGCTCGGCAGGCCTGCATAGCCAACACACACAACCATTTACACTCACTCTCACACCTAGGGGTGATTTGGAACAGCCAATTAGCCTACTGTGCATGTTTTTGGACTGTGGGAGGAAGCCAGAGTATGGTAGGAAACCCATGCAAGCACCAGGAGAACATGCAAACTCCACACAGAAATTGAGAGCCTTGGAATCAAACCCAGGCCTTCTTACTGGGAGGCGGCCATGCTAACCACTGCGCCACCGTGCCACCCTACTTGTTATGATAATGTAAGCTAATATAAGTTAATTAATAATACACACTAATGATAACATAAGCTATTTATTAGTGAACTAGCTAGATACTGCTCACCAAGCTACCCTTCCTGTAAGGAGCTATCTATTCACTTCTCACCGTAGGGTTAAAAGGGTTACCTGGGCAACCAGAGCTGTCCACGAGCGTAATTAACTTGTGTCACAAGGAGATTTTCTTTATCGCTCAATCGCTTGTCAATTATCACTTCCTGTGTGGATGCCACTTTGCTCTCCTCCCTAAAGCAAACTCATACAAATGTTACAGTTCAGCCACTACTTGGCTTAATACTCCTTCTCAAAGCTCCAAAATTTGGGTTGCATATACTATCATGACGCTCTCACTCAATATAGAATTCAGATTTAAATGATGGGTAAAATCATTAAGAAAACACTGAAGCTTATTTAGTATGACTCAATCAACAGTTGAAGGAGTTGCTTCTTCTCAATACTGTTAACCTTGTTTGGTATTTTAACTAATGACAGAAGTCTAGACGAGAACAAAAACTTGTCTCAGCCCAAAATTTCAAACCTATTATCATGCTTGTTGTTTCTTATATGGACTTGATCAGTTTTATAACAAAAATAAACCTACCAAAGGTAGTTCAATTAATAGGAGTATTATGGGTGCCCTAGATGTATTGATGAGCGTGAGAAGGGAAATACATCTAGGGAGGCTAGTACAGCTGGTCTACTGTAGCACAAACTGCTGAAAATTTTGATGCTGGCTATAAGAGGAACGTTTCACAAGACATAGTGTACTGCAGCTCGGTGCGTGTGGGGCTGCCTAGCTGTAGACCAGTTGGTGTTAATGTTACGGCTGAACAGTGTATTTAATCAGTTCTTTCAGAGTTGAAGATAATATTGTGATTCACCAGAAAGTAATTAATTCTATCATTGAAGCGGTTCTTGACCCCCAAACTACATCAGCATGAAACCAAAGTTTCTATTAAGTCTAAATGGACCTGGATCACTTTGAGGACATGCTGTTTTTTCAATGCCTTTATACTGTAGTTAACACATCATGCACTGTAGTGAATAGAAATCTGTGTTTTTTCACCATGTTAGAATAGTGAAGGATGAATTTTAAACCATCTTTATAGACACAAATATCTTTTAAAAATGTAATAACATTTCTTGGGGTGTCAAGTTACCACTTTTACCCACAATGAGAGCACAGTTTCACTCACTCACCCACCCACCCACTCCCTCAGATCTTGATAGATAAAACCACATTTTTTGTGGCCAGCCTCTCATTTTTGCTTCACCCACTTGGAAGCGCAAAACTTCAACCGTCCAGGAGATACTTTGTTGTACATGACTGAACCACTGGAGGCACCTGGGTCTTAGCGTGGGGTCAACACTACTGCTAACTATCATGACTTTATAATGAAGCAACGATTCACAGCTGGATGCGTTTTCTAAAGCCAACATAGAACTTTCAGAATCTAGGGGGGTTGGATTCCAAAGCTTGTCATCTACCTGGAGCCACACAGACCAAATATGTAGATGAAGATGAAAGATGCAGAAGCAAACTGGTTTTAAAGTGTCGGTTATCTGCCTTTCACCCCTTCTGATGGTACAAAATGGTTCAGCAATTTACGGGACGTGGGTGTCAGAGGCTATATTTTTCAATGAGCCACTGGGGCATTTTGCAGCATCTGAGGCTAAAACATCAACAAACACCCTGTATTAGCAATGTTTAGAACCTTTGGAATTCATGGAATGTGATATTGTGCCACCAGTAATGAAATACATTTTTTATACTGTCATACTAACAAAAATAGATGCATTTAATCCATTTACATGCATTCTTTTTATATTTTACAGAATATAAACCAAATAATGCACCTCATCAGGATAATATTTCACATTGCACTTTCACGTGAGTACTAACTACACAGCAGTTTCATGTGCATAATAAACATTAGGATTCCAGATTGTATAAAGTGAACCTGAGTGTGAATAAGCATCCAGATAATTTCATCTGTTTATACACTGCCTCAGCATCCAGAAAAATCCTTGTTGCTTAGTTACAAGTAATCCACTCATACAGTTAAACAAAGGCTGAACTGATATCATCCACCTTAAATACCAACACTGAAAATCTAATGTATACCTGGGTGGAAATGACAGGTTTTGAAGGGATGTGGTAGCAAATGATTAGAAAAAACAACATGAAATGACTAGCTACTTGGTTGAGCCCCCTATCCTGTAGGATCTAGGGGTCCAGTCCATACATTTACAGTATCTCACACATTTAATTAACTTTCTTACTCAATGCCAGTTTCCATTTCGACAGTTGAATCTGTCGCCGGCTATCCATCTCGTGTCACATTGCCAAACTGGGATTGGATCCGACTCCAACTCTCTTGAAGTTAATAAAGCAAAACAATATATCTTGTAATTTGCTCATGTGCTGAACCACTTAATCCTATAACTAGGGTGACTGTGAGGCTGGAGTTTCTCTCAGCTGACTCTGGGCGAGGACAGGGTACACCCTGAACAACTCACCAGACCATCACTTTCCAGATGTATTAAATTAACATGGATTACAGTGTTATCTCTTGGAAATAAAATGGAATCGGCCAAAATGTCTTTCTGAAACCATTTGCTTACTCCTGTATGCAAGTATGACCCTTGCACCCAGTGTGATGATATTCATAAACAATTCATGAGTACCCACATATATTTCTACTGACTTAAATAGTTACTTTAAAAACCTTGAATCATTAGCATGAATTTAACCCCAAATTACAAACCATTTCTGTAGCAGATTTTCTTATTTGTTTACCTCGGGACTTGCAGGACTGCATACTGTATTATACCTGTGGATTCTGGATCTGTTTAGGAGCTTTTTTTCAGCTTTGTGATGGGCTGCATTAGTTATGGAAGATTACCAAATAATTAGGAATTTTTTTAACGGAAAAAGCGAGATGTTTTGGAAAATGTTACATGCCACGACATGTTAGTTTCAATTTCAGATCTAACATTTAAATCTTTACATGAATTTATTTTTGCGCACAAGAAGAGTATGTACACTTAGTGAATTTTGCTGTTTTCGGGTTTATCATCAACTTCTAACCAATCAGAATTAAAAATGCAGCTGAGCTGTGATTTAAATTGATTATTATTAAGGTACATACTGTGTGTAGCTGTGGTTATATGACTGAGTGTTATGCATGTCAGGGCTCCTGGACCACTAGGTATGATCAATAGCCAGAGGACAAGCCTGAAATTATGGAAACATTTCATAGACTATATGCATGAGTTCATATCATGCATGATAGGGTACCAAGGCAGACAATAAACAGCATGGACATCATACTGTACTGACAATTTTTACATAGACATACTTGGGTAGCATTCATAATTCAGCACTTCATAAGTAATTTAAAAAATTATTGTTTAAGTATTTGAAACAGAGAAAATCTTTGTGCTATAATGTGCTTTGTGCTGAAATTTGGGGTAAATAACTAATCCCTAAAGGCTCTTAAACCTAAAATAGGACACATTCCTGCCTCACAGACTTAGAGAGTACATACAAACAATGGCTCCACATGGATTGCGCTGTGTGTCTTTGTTTATGCCCTTTGGCAATTCTAGTAGAGCTCCTGAATGGAGCCTGACAGGCATGGAACATGACTTTGATGGCTATCCTGTATCCTTCCATCCATCCATATGTACCCCACCACTGATTTTAGGCTCAGAAAGCCACATTCCTTAGATGACTCAAAGAACTGAGCTGAATACACACATGCACACTTTGTAGAGATGTCATACTTTTACATTAAAGGTTTTTATGTTTGGTCTCAGACTGCAGACATGCATGCTGGGAAAATGGACATTTGAGAACTGATGACATTCTGATTGATCTCTTTGGATGATGTAATCAGTCCTTTGTGCCCATTATCACCCCAACACACACACACACACACACACACACACACACACACACACGCATATATATATATATACAGTATATATATACAGTATATATATATATACAGTGTATATATATATATATATATATATATATATATATATAAATAACATCTCGCTTTT
>JAQMYF010000027.1:18367343-18377367 GCA_030014195.1 Neosilurus mollespiculum
CAACAACAACAACAACAATAATAATAATAATAATAATAATAATAATAATAATAATAATAATAATAATAATAATATTACCACCTGGTGTCTGTTTTGTCTGCTTTATATGATGTAAGACATTATGTTGTAATAAATAAATAAAATAATAAATTAAATTAAACATGAAACATACTATATCAATGTCCACTTTGTGTAACTAAGGTGAAACCCATACACTACTTACAGTATTTATGCTTTTAAATCTTCATCTGATTTCTTAATGGTTTTTAATTTCTGGTTTTCTTAATGACATGCAGGTCCTTACTGTGGTGCCAAAGTCCCTCCTGTGATCAAGACGACAGGAAACAAGCTGGTGCTGCGTTTCCATACTAACACCTTCAAGGAGGAGAAAGGATTCAGAGCATACTGGAGCACAGATCCCAAGCTGCCTGCTCCTACTGAAGCACCTGTACCACCAAACCCATGGGACGACATTCCTATTGGTAGGACTCGTACTTAACCCTAATATTACTTTTATTTGAGAAGGAAAAACATGATTGATTATTATATATCCTCTTGCATAGTCTTCTGTCAGGGGATAATTATTTACAATTTAAGGAAGGAGTCTTCAGTTTTAATCTAAAGATATTTAAAGGTATAAAAGGAGTCATGCATGAAACACATTATAAGAACGGTCCTTGAGTAACCGGATAATGAGCTTATGGGTTTCTTACCCAGTTACAGATTGTTGCATCATTTATTAATGAACAAAAAGATTAGGTGTGTGTTTGGGGCATTATTATTTTGAAAAAGGATGTTACTTAAATATAACATCATTTCTCACTTAATTGCTGAACTGCTTAATCCTAAAGTCATGGGGAGGCTGGAGCCTATCTCAGCCGGCACTGGGTGCAGGCGGGGTACACCCAGAACAGCTCACCAGACCATTGCAGGCACCAGCACAGACACACAACTATTCACACTCACACCTAGGGGCTATTTGGAACAGCCAATTATCCTAACGTGCATGTCTTGACTGTGGGTGGAAACCAGAGTATCTGGTGAAAGCCCACACAAGCATGGGGAGAATTCAGACAGAATTGCCCGAGCCTCGACCACTTGGGCAGCTATAAAGAGTCATTCTCTGATTAGCCTGTTTTTATTTTTTAAGATGAGAAACATTAGAGAAACAAGAGACCTTCTCATGCCAACATAGTTCAAGACACTGAAATTGAAGACTCCTTCCATAAGTATGAGCTAAATGTCTGCTCACAGAAAGGTTAACTTAACAACACTTTTTTTGGCAACCTAATTTACATACTGACTCCTCCCACTATTTTTGAACAATGTAATTTAACCATCACACATCCAATGACCCTCGCATATAAAGTCAAATATTGTCCGTATAAATTGATCTGTTGTGTGAGTTTTAATCCAGTAAACACAGTTACTTAAATAGCTTTGTGCTCATTAAGATTTTTTAAGCTCATTTACACGAGTATATCAGCTCAGGCACATGTAGGGTCAAGGCAGCCTTCAGGGAGACAAAATCCAGACAGGGAGAGATGGGGTGTGTTTTTGGTGCATCGCCGAATTCAGCCCTGTAGAGATTCGGCAGCTGCATTAGTGCTGTGGTGTTTCGAGTGTGTCAGAGTTGGCTCTGCATGGTCTCTGGTGGCCTTGACTCATTGAGCATGTGTGTGTGTGTGTGTGTGTGTGTGTGTGTGTGTGTGTGTGTGTGTAAGGTTGTTTATTATTTCCTCCTACTCTCCCCATAATGGTCAGAATATTTGACAATGTTGACCTTGTGGGAATATTTGACAAGTGGGAATATTTTCCTACATGGAAACATGGCAACTTTTACTGAAGTTAAGGTTCATGATAAGTGCTGCAAAAGACAGTTTTCACCTGACAGGCTACTGTGAAAACTGGAAAAATTATGGAGGGGGAAAAAACCTAGTAGTAAGCCCATCCATCTCACCTCCATTCTCCCCGTGCTTGTGTGGGTTTCCTCCGGGTACTCTGGTTTCCTCTGACAGCCCAAAGACATGCATATTAGACTGATTGGCTGTTCCAAATTGCCCCAAGGTGCAGGTGTAGGTGTGAGTGTGAATGGCTATGTGAGTGCTGGCCCTGCGATGGACTGGCAAGCTGTTCAGGGTGTACCCCGCCTTCGCTTATTGTGGGCTGGGATAGGCCTCAGCCGCCGCGCAATCCTAATAGGATTAAGCAGTTCGGCAACTGAGTGAGAGTGTGTGTGTGTGTGTGTGTGTGTGTGTGTGTTTGTGTTAGCTCCAGAAACAGCTGTAAGACATGGGATCAGCAGGGTGCAATTTATACCCAGAACTGTGAAATACGATCCAGTCAGTCTGCGGTTAGTGCAGAAAAAAAGACTCAGAGATTCATTGTTTCTATAATAACCCCGCCCCCCCCCCCCCTTTCATTCCGCGGTAGGCTTTTTAGTATGTGAAAGGAACTGCAGTTAAGCTTCAGGTTAAATCACTTAGAAAGGATGATTGCTACTATGAGAAAAGCCCCTTGTAAGAACAAAAGGGTCTTAGATTCCCACCTCATTTTGTTTAATGTGATTCAATTAATAAATGACTAAAACCTTAGCCAAGTGGTCATCAGTGTTTGAAAGAGTGACAGTGTTGCTTTTTCATCATAATGAGTGCCTTACTCATGGTGACGTCCACCTCACAGCAAGAATGTCCAGGCAGGGTTCAAGTCCTGTACTCGGAGAGGACGTTTCTGTGTGGCGTTTGCACGTTCTCAATGTCCTTGTATAGGTTTCCCTGGGGTGCCTTGGTTTCCTCCCGCAGTTGAAAGGCATGCACAGGCTAATTGACAATTCCAAATTGCCCCAAGGTGTGAGTACAAGTGTGAATGGTCGCATGTGTGTTGCCTCAGCGATGGACTGGTGAGTTGTCCAGGGTGTACCCTTAGGTAGGCTCCAGCCTTCCCACAACCCTACAGGATTAAGCGGTTCTGCAAATAAAATAATGAATAAGTGCATAGTATTTATTACAGTTATATAAATAGCGCCGCAATGTTCAATTCTCAAATCTGCTTGGTGTATAGTGCCATTCACTCATCTCAATCTTTTTATTTGCCAAGCCACTTACTCCTATTAGAGTCACTGGGATGCTGGAGCCCATCTCAGCCAACACTGGGCAAAGGTGGGATACACTGAACAGCTCGCCAGAACATTGCAAGGCCAACACATCACAATCATTCACATTCACATTCGAACTTAAGGGCAATTTGGAATTGTTGTTTAGCCTGTGCGTACCTTTTGTTTGTGGGAGGAAAACAGAATGTAGTGTTCATTCATTCATTTTCTGAACCGCTTAATCCTAATTAGGGTCGCAGGAAGGCTGGCGCCCATCTCAGCCGACTCTGGGCGAGGGCAGAGTACACCCTGAACATCTCGCCAGGCCATCGCAGCCATTCAGTATTATATTAAAAAATATTTTGGGTGTTGGCAAATCATAGTAGAGAATAAAACAGCAGTGACAAATTAAAGCAGGACAATTTTTTATAATGCTTTACTAATATAGTAGTATTCTGTCCACAGTAGAATAACGAGAGCCTACTGAGAAGCAACCATGAAATCTAACATTTACCCCTCGCTTTCTCCTCACCACTCTCCTACAGACTGGCCGGAGAAATGTGGAAGACCGAAGATCCCCCCCATGGTGAACACTCGCATTGTGAATGGTGAACAGGCCAAACCTCACTCCTGGCCTTGGCAGGTGTCCATGCAGGTACAGCCAAAAGTCTTCTCGCCCACATATACCTCATAGTTCCTCTGCAGACTGCCTCGACATATGCGCTAACATCTTTCAGAGACATTGCAATAGCGAACACATGTAAGATAGAATTGCTAGTTATAAAACGGTCATAAATCACACCTGATGGACTCATCACAAGGAGAGAATGGTTATTTAAAAGGTTTCAGCTATAACATGGCATCAATCTTTCAAGAGTAGATTTTCTTTTGAAAATATTAGGCATTTTCACTTTTTAGGGTTGATGCTTTAAAAAATGTGACCCGCTCCGGCATAATACAGATGAAGTCGCAAGGTAATGTTTTGAGTAAGAGCCAAAGTAATTTGAAAATGGGTTATCGGTACAAAAATGCGATATCACCAAAAATACATCCTTCGATAATCTTCGACATGACCAAGTTCAAATATCTATAAATACAATCTATCCATGCTAAAAATGCTTGTTTAAGAAAAGGAATCCATGACCAAACAATAGAAATATCCAGTTATTTTGCCGATTTTCAAACCGCTTTTGCGAGTGCTCAGGATATTTATTTCCTATTGTCCATATTCACTACCAAAATACTCTGCCTACTTATGGAATCCCAGAAGGATTCCCCAATCATATAACGGTAAACCAATAAGAAGCCTCAAAACAGGCATGACTCGGTGTAAGTAGAACTCATCTGTTGTTAGGAAGATGCTAGTACGTTCGTGCTGATTGGTCGAAAGCTGGATTCGTTTAGTGTATGGATGTTAGGCAGACATTCAGTGTTTTCTCAAAGGTAGCATTTCCTGATTAGCGACATACAAAGTGATGTAGCTCAGTAAATTTTTATGCTATAATCAGTGTTATACCTCATTTTGAAGCATATTCAATTCTCTTTCTAAACATTTGAATATCTCAGTACGTCAAATTTCCGACTTAATCCGTATTATGATCGACCGGGTCACAAATGTTTTAAAATTAAAAATAAAGGGTGACAGTGCTAAGGTTTGTTGGTAGCCCAGTCCCAACTTGAACTCCTTGAGCTTGAAGAACTTGATGTCTGGTTTCAGTAAGAAAGAGCTACAGCACACACAACTTAAAGATCATTGGAAGTGCTGAGGAAAATGTTTTCTGGATCGGATCACCTCATTGTGGGGCACTGTTAGCAGGCCGGCCTCTTCCCCTGACCTCGACCCTTGTATAAGGGGCTACCTTAAATCACAAGTGCATGCTCATCAACCCCAACCACTTGAAGTCCTTAAGGCTGCCATTCAGCAGGAGATAGACACTGTTCCACCCCACATGACTCGTCAAGCAATGGCAGCCTTCAGAAATCACTTCCACGCATCACTAACCCAACTGAGCTGAGTAGGGTGCCCAACTGATTGAAGCAAGGTGCCCATCTTAAATGAGTAGGACTGTCGGACCAATGAGCTGCTTGACCAATATGGGCTGTCAGAAGATAGAGCCACCCCCTGTGCATATCATAGCTGCTGTTAATTTATGAAGACAGCTATGCTAACTCAATCTTATACATTACATATATTCTTATTATAATATAAACCATGTTATGTGTCTGTTTGTTTAAAGGTTTGGCCTGAAGCCTATCCCACACCTTCATTTTTCCACATATGCGGTGGCACACTCATCCATAAGAACTGGGTTTTGACTGCTGCACACTGCTTCAGCAGGTATCGCTAATATCCTCAATTAGCGTGTTAGCCATCTGGTAGCTGTTTTGGGTATGTGTTGGGGCTTACCACATCCAGTTTACCTCACATTACTTCAGACATGTGTGTTTACATGATATTTAACACTTAATGACACTTTGTTAGCTATAAAAATGGACAAAAACTAAAAATCGAGCTTAAACGTTTGTAGCATGAGAAGGCAGGATAGCTAATGGCGACAAAAATGTAAATGTTGACAGTGTACAAAGATCAGTTGTGTGTGTGTGTGTGTGTGTGTGTGTGTGTGTTAGCTTAGATCAGTGTAAACATGGCGGGGCACTAGCTAATTTCAGTAAATTCACCATTAGTAATGTGGTAGAGTCACTATTTTAAATAATGTACAGTAGCTAGCACTTAATTAAAATATTTTGGTCTGATTGGTTAGAAGTTGGGCAACACTGTGGTGTAGTGGCTGGCACGTCTGCCTCACAGCTAGAAGGTCCTGAGTTTGAGTCCTGGGCTTTGCGATGGTGTTTCTGTGTGGAGTTTGTATGTTCTCCCTGTGCTTGTGTGGGTTTTCTCAGGGTACTCGGGTTTCCTCCCACAGTCCAATGACATGCACATTAGGCTAATGCCCTAGGTGTGAGTGTGAATGGTTGTGTGTTTGTTGGTTCTGTGTGGGTCTGGTGAGCTGTTCAGGGTGCACCCCACTTTTGAACAGTGTCGTCTGATATAGGCTCCAGCCTCCCTGGGAACCTTGTAGGAGAAAGTGGTTCAGCGAGTGAGTGAATGAAGCCAGAAGTACTGGCTGAAATTAAAGTGGGAAAGGTAAAAGCTAATCACAAGAACTTTCATGGGGCTAAGTCTAATAGTACAGTATAGCTACTTATATGGCCAAAACGGCAAGACAGTCCTGGGTTTGCGCCCCATAGCCAGCGGAGGCATTTCTGTATGTGGTTTGCATGTTGTCCCTTTGCAGGCTTATATGGGTTTTCTCCGGGCACTCCAGTTTCCTACCACGGTCTAAAAACATGCACTGTAGGTCAACTGGCTGTATTGTCGATAGGTGCGAGTGTGAGTGTCAATTATTGTTTCAGTCTGTGTTAGCCCTGCAACAGACATGTGACCTCTTCACTGTGTACCATGCCTCTTGCCCAAAGTCAGCTGGGATTGGTTCCAGCTTTGCCGCAACCCTAACAGGATAAATGGTACAGATGATGAATGACTGAATAAAGTGTATGGGAAAGATTTCTATAAGGGGATTTGACATGTATGGAGTCTCTGGTGTCAGTACAGATTTTTTTTAGGAAAGTCTACAGCACTGAATTTTGTAGAGCAATTACAGTGTGAATATATATATATATATGCGTCTTCCATCTTGTTTATTCGTGTCCATATATGACATCGCACATTTCTCTTCAGCTATGTAGATGAGTTGCAGAGATGGCAGATGTGCATGGGCAAACACAACCTGACCAACTCCGAGCCAGGCCACCAGTGCTACAGTGTTCTAGGCATCTATCTTCACGAGAACTTTAAGTATCCCACAGTGCCCAGTATTGAGTTTGACGTTGCCCTGGTACGCCTGGACAGAGAGGTCACCCCTACTGAGCACATCGACTTTGCCTGCATGCCCTCAGTCGAAGAGATTCTTCCAGAAGGAAAGAAATGCTACGCTACAGGCTGGGGAGACGAAACAGGTGAGAAGACACCTTTTATGGTAATAAAATGCTAACACAGTCTCATGAGAGATGCAGAGTCTTTTGTCTTAGACTGTATGCTGATATTTATTCACGGATGGCCAGTAATCATAGGATCGTGGATCACAGACTTTTCCCCCCTCCAGTTGTAATGTGTACAGTATATGATTTCAGAACAGACTACAGTGCCATCTCTTGTCTACAAAGTGATAATGCAGTCGGGTTGAGAAATCCTTCACAGCTGATTGAATCTTCAATAGAATTATCATTATAGAATAATTTTAATGATTATGATCAAAGTCTTTCTCATTATAAGTATATATTTTATGCACACCACTTGTGTGTATATATGTTTCACCGATTATATTGGGAAAAAACAAAAACAAAAAACCCCACGTTTGTTCTCCCTTCAGGCAACTCAGAGGCTCCTAAAGTGGCGGAGACTCTTAACCAGGTCGCTCTTCCTGTGGTTCCCTTTGAAACCTGCAAACGCATGGACTACTGGTGGTTCCAGGTCAAGCCATCGATGATCTGCTGTGGATTCAGTCTCCCTGATGAGCTCAAGTCTGTGTGTCAGGTGTGTATCCACAATGAAGTCTACAGAGCTGCAGCATCAAATGGCCGTCCAACAGTTTAACATTTTAAGTTAAAAAGCTGTAGTGCCACAGTCGAAACACAAAACACCACCTGGCTGTAAAATTAGGAAAAGTATTTTAAGCAAGCATGGGGAGAACATGCAAACCCCACACAGAAACACCTGAGTCTAGGACTTTCCTGGTGTGAGACGGACGTGGTAACCACTACACCACTGTGCCGCCCCCAATAAATATACTTATTTTTTTTAGTTTGGGAAGCGTGATATAAAAAAACAAAACTAAATACTAAGTATTCATTCTTTAAAAGGTATTTCCTTCTTTGAATGTGCAAGTTGGGAGAAAATAATGACCTTTCAGTACAACAGCATTGATTCTTACATATGTACTGTGGGTAATATTTTAATTCAGCACATTGATTGTGATTGATTTTATGGTTTCTTGCTTAGAGCTTCTTTTATCCCCACACTTAAAATATTAAAACAACTTCCTGTGCATCAGCACGTTAATTATAAGTAAATTTTATATGCATGTTGGCTCACAATACAATAAATCAATAAAAATATTATAAAATATAAGACATTATAAAAGTATAAGATATTCTAAAAGATTAAGTAAACATATGTGCGAATATGAATATGAATATATGAATTCATTCATTTATTCATATATTTTCTGAACCGCTTCCTCCTAATTATGGTCCTGGGGAGGCTGGTGCCCATCTCAGCCGACTCTGGGCAGAGAAACACGCTGACAACAACCCAATGGCCTACTCTTTACGGATAACATAAATTCATAAAAATATATAAAATAAATATATAAAAATATAAAAAATAAAAATTATTTTGTGTTTTAATGGTGTGGAAATATTTAAAAAGAAAGTCACTCCAATCTGGTTTTAATATAAACACCCCCCCCCCAAAAAAAGTTAAATTATTTAGTAATTACCTAAAAATTACATGAAATGCTCATGCACATGGACATACTTTATGTGAGAGATTTTTTTCATTTATTTATCTGCCTTGACTATATTTGATGACTTGATCAAAGCCGGGGTGTTGATTTGTCTAACCAAACTATTGTGCAGACTTAGTGATCACCTGCGTGTTCATCCTTGTTAAATTAACACTTACAGTGCACACTGGGGTCTACACACTGTACACTTGGGACCAGAATGTGATTATTACGTATAAGATGATTGTTTGTAATTCACAGGGAGATTCGGGTGGTCCCCTGGTGTGTCAGGACAACCCCTCGGCCCCCTGGGAAGTCCACGGTGTCACCAGCTTCGGCCCTATGGGCTGCATCGTGGACAAAAAGCCGAGTGTGTTTACTCGCTCGTCCGCCTACACTTCCTGGATTGAGAACATCATGCGCAAGGATATTTATCAGCTCACCAGTACGTTAACATTTCACACTGATACTAATGATGTCTATTCACGATTGTCTATGCTTCAGAACGAACACCTCATCCATAAAAATGATAATAATAATAATAATAATAATAATAATAATAATAATAATATTATTATATTAAATTAAGAACACCATGACAATTTTTTTCCTATATAAAATATTTAGCTAGCTGTACTCAGAGCCATTATCAGCCTTGTGCTCTGCATTCTTAATTCTTGGTTGCCTAGCAACAGAGTTAGAATGACTGTAAGCATGAAGAGCGAGTGTATCATGTGTTCATACTGTATGTCAAAAAGGTACAGGTTGGAGTGCCCATATTTGTGCATTTCCCAAAATCCTCAGCAACACCTTGTCACCAATCAGAATCAAGAATTCAACAGTGCTGAGATTCAAATAAAGTTTATTGTTGTTTTATCGTTAATTGCTCTGTTAATTACATATAAATTACTCTCGATAAATACTCAGTTAAGCACTCTATTTAGTATTAAATACCCTCTCTTTCTCTCTTCTGCTTTTTGCTACTGTTTTACAGCTTCAGGCTGTGGGGGGCCAATGGACCAGACTGGCACTACAGGGGTATTGGCCTCAATGAATCACCCTGATAATTATGAGAACAGTGCCCAGTGTCGCTGGAACATCCGTGTACCTGCAGGCAAACGTGTACACCTTCACTTCGAATCGTTCTCACTCGAGGAAAGCCAGCTGTGTAACAGTGACGGCATCTTCATCTCGGACCACCTCAGCTCTCTGGGTTTGTGAGGTGTCAGAGAATATTCATCTACAAACAAATACATGAGAGATATTTCGAAAAATTATATATAATATGTTTGTATATAGGGGCAGTGGTGGCCTGGTGGTAAGGTGCTGGATTACTGATCCCAAGGTCGGGGGTTCAAGCCCCACTATC
>JAQMYF010000027.1:18377467-18394953 GCA_030014195.1 Neosilurus mollespiculum
TGAGATGGGCGCCAGCCTCCCCGTGACCCTAATTAGGATTAAGCGGTTCAGAAAATGACATGACATGACATGACATGTTTGTATATATAGGAGTGGCACAGTGGTATAGTGGTTGGCACGTCCGCCTCACAGCAACATGGTCGGGGTTTGAGTCCTGGGCTTGATGAGGACGTATCTTTGTGGAGTTTGCATGTTCTCCCTGTGCTTGTGTGGGTTTCCTCTGGGTACTCCGATTTCCTCCCACAGTTCAAAGACATGCACGTTAGGCCGATTGGCTGTTCCAAATTGTCCCTAGGTGTGAATGCGACTGTGAATGGCTGTGTGTGTTGCCCTGTGATGGACTGACGAGCTGTTCTGGGTGTATCCCACATTCACCCAGAGTCGAGATAGGCCGCGGCCTGCTTGGGTCTTCGTCCAAACCTTGACAAAGTGACTACACACTGATTATCCTGGAAGCTGCAGTTATTTAGAAATAGTCCTCTTTATAGTTCTTGCACTGACCTCATGGGCTTTCTTACTGTACAGTGCATTGATAAATCCAATGTGTACTGCCAAACAAACCTTTTTTGATGTTGACACAAAGAAGCAGCTGTAGTCAGTCACAAACAGGAAGTTTAGAGGCCTTGCCACCACCAAGATAAAAGACACTGCATGATGTAATCTTTACCACTGTTGCCTCACAGCATGATGGTTCTGGGTTCAAAGCTGCTGGTTGTTTGGGGCCTTTCTGTGGGGAGTATACTGTACATGCTCTCCCCAAGCCTGCATGGGTTTCCTCTGGGTCCTCCAGTTTTCTCCTGCAGTCCAAACAGATGTAGATTACGTCAATAGACTGGCAATGTATCCATGGTGTACTACATCTTTCAGCTTGAACTGGTTCCAGGTCACCCGTGACCCACAATGGAGAAGTGATAAAGATGATGGATGGATATATATATAAAAAAATGACGTACTGTTCACTTACTGACTCACTCACTCATTTCCGCTACTAAATGCTACTAGGGTTGTGGGGGGGCTGGGCGAAGGCAGGGCACACCCTGAATAGCTCACCGGGCCATCGCAGGGCCAAAGCACGCAACCATCCACACTCACATTCACATCTGGGGTGACTTGGAACAGATAATTAGCCTAATGTGCATGTATTTGTACTGTGGGAGGAAGCCAAAGTACCTGGAGAAAACCCACGCAAGCACAGGGAGAACATGTAAACGACCTCAACCAACTTTGGTTCTGGGACTCGAACCAAAGACCTTCTTTCTGTGAGGTGGACGTGCTGCCCATGTTCAGTTCAAAATCATTAATTGCATGAACTTTAATGTAGTAATATACATTAAATCCCTTCCAGATACATTTAAATGCCACTACGGTGATACTCATAAGTGGGATAAACTCTTAATGTGCACTTGTATTTCTCTCCTTTAGGAACACACTGCAGTGCATATCCTCCAGCAGATGTGGTTTCTGCCGGTGACACGATGACTGTCCGTTTCTTCTCCAATTACAGAGTAGTGGACACGGGCTTCAAAGCCATGTGGAAGGCTGTGAACCCAACTGATGTCAATAGTACGTCTCAGTCACACTCACAGAGACATTCTGAACACTTTAACATAATCCATGTATACAGGACAACTTATTCAATGTTAATTCTCCATTATCTCCTTTCTTCTTTGCCTTGTGGATGTATAGTTGGTTGTGGTGGAGATTTCACCAGCCAGCAGGGGGAGCTAGTCTCACCGAACTGGCCCAATATCTATCCGAACCAAATTGTCTGCACGTGGAGCATCTCCAGTCCCTCAGCCAAGAGTCTCCACATCGTCTTCACACACTTTGAGCTCCAAGGACTTCATGTCTTGGGCAAGTGTATGGACTTTGTGGAGGTGTTTGATGCAGCTGGGAGGTCACAAGGTTAGAGCAGAAGCATGGCCGTGAAAATGATTCGTTACTATTTAAAACTAGCTAGAAAATGATTCACCATTAGCAATGGTTGAGCGTGTTAAAGCACCATCTGCTGGTCAAAACTAGTTTTAACTTCTTTAATGTTTTGGGAATGCTTCCTCATCCAGGCCAGTTCTGTGGATATACAGCACCCACACTGACTGTCGCTGGAAATAAAGCCACTGTGCGCTTCCTCACCAATGAAGCACTCCAAGGGAAGGGTTTCCGTGGTTACTGGACCACAGATCCAAGTGTGTTTCCCACCCTGCCACCTCTGCCACCCAACCCGTGGGACGACGTGAAGATTGGTGAGTAACTTTTATTAGCTTTTTTTCAAGATTTCTGATCCCGAAAAGAGAGAGACGTTAACGTTTGTAATGTGATTTATACTGTATATAGAGTGACATTTGTGTTCTAAGGTTATTTTCTGTCCTCGCAGATTGGCCTACTACATGTGGGGCTCCTGCTGTTGCTCCAGTTACCCCTGTGATGAGGGTGGTAAATGGAATGGAGGCTAAACCTCATTCTTGGCCTTGGCAAGTGTCTATACAGGTGAGAACCAAGGATGGGCAGGAGACATGGATACTCATCACTACTTCTAGAGTCCCCTTTATGCTCTAAGGAATTGAAGAAATGAACATGAACAAACTGCAAAAGTCTGAATATGCACAGACGTCCTGAAGCAGTAGATTTCCGAGGGCTGGACAAAACGAACTGACAACTAATGAAACAAATTTAAAAATGACTTCAAAATGACTCCATAACTTATCATTAGCTTACATATAACAAATCGAAGCGATTGCTGAACAATTGTTAACAATATTTGAATGAATAGCTAACGAGCTGTATGTACACCCTCCGCGTAATCTGGGAATTTTGAGGTTGAGGTGGTTCGGGTATCTGATTAAAATGCTTCCTGGTTGCCTCCCATTAGAGGTGTTCCAGTCACATCCAAATGGGAGGATCCCTCGGGGTAGACCCAGAACTTGCTGGAGGGATTATATATCCTGTCTGGCCTGGGAACGTCTTGGAATTCTCCAGGAGTGTGGCTGGAAAAAAGGATGCCTGGGCTTCCCTCCTAGTTCTGTTGCCTCCGTGACCCGACCTCAGATATGCGGAAGAAAATGAATAGATGGATCAAAGCTATGACAGCAAATGTTCTAATGTGAAGTTTGCTTTTGCTCTCAGGCTTTTACTGATAATAATGAAAGTGTTTGTGTGTCTCCATCAGGTCAAACAGCTTCCTTTTATGCCTTTTCAACATGTATGTGGAGGCTCGTTGATCCATGAGGAATGGGTCCTGACTGCTGCACACTGTTTCTCACAGTAAGGAGAACTATACATACAAGCACACACACACATGAACACACGCGTAGAACATGGTCTTCAGGGGTAATATGAAAGGGAACATAGCAAAACTCCATATCTCTTCAAAATAGAGCTTTGCTCAAAGTGTTGAGTAATTTTTGTGCTTTTCTATCTGTCTATAATCTATACAATCATCCCTTCGATTATATAATTAATTTATTCATGTTCCGCCCATTTTTAGCTCTACTGGCTCATACATAAATCCATCAACCAGTTTACCTATAACCCCATCCATCTGTCCATCCATCCATCAATTTACATATAACCCCATCCATCCACTCATCCTTCCCTTTGTCCATTCACCTATGACCCAATCTATCATCCATTAATCATCTATCCAGCCACCAACGAACCAACCCATTCATCTATTACCCTATGTATCATCCAACTGTCTATCAGTCTATGTATCCATCCTGCCTTGCATGTATCCAATAATCAATCCATGCAATAATCCTTATTCATCCATCAATCCATCATCAACAAATTATCCATCAAGCCACCCATAAGACTGCTCCTGCTTCCATCAACCTATCCATTCATCTGAAATCCGTTTCTCTTTATCTCTCCTCTTCAGACTCTCCGCACCTAAATCATGGCAGATGTGTTTTGGGAAACACCACATAAGTGCCGGTATGGATGGCTCCACAGAGGTGTGTGTTGCTGTGGATGCTATCATTTCGCACAAGGATTTTGTCTACCCCCAGGTCAGCGACCTCTCGAATGACATTGCCCTGGTGCGACTGGCTAAGCCTGTGTCCATAACTCGAGAGATCAGCCCTGTATGTCTTCCAAAACCGGAGTTCCTAATGCCTCCTGGCCATTTCTGCTACGTCACAGGCTGGGGGGATGAAAAAGGTCAGGAACTGTGCAGAAACTCTCAGATGCACTGTATATGGAGTTATTACTTAAAAATAATAACTGTTTCAAAAAAAAATCACATTTGTATCAATCAGGTTGGCTTTTAATATAGCGTATTTGTCTTGCAGGTAGTACAGTTCCTGTGATTGCTAATAAGCTGAACCAGGCACCTCTTCCTATTGTCTCTTTTGAGACATGCAGTAAACCAAACTACTGGTGGGACAGTGTGCGGCCTTCAATGGTCTGTGCCGGTTATGAGTCGCCTGACGAGCTCAAATCCGCCTGCCAGGTATGTGAGAGAACAGGAGGAAATAAAAATGCACCATTGCACTATATGTTTCAATGTAGTACAGTACACAGCTGCTGCTGGGTTAGTAAGCACTGGTTTTACATACTTCACAACTAAAAACAAAGTTTAAAGGTACAGTGTGAAGGATTTAGTATCTAGCTTCATCTAATGGTGACGTTCCACATTGCAACTAACTGAAATATCATTCCCACCTGTTCCCCTTGGAAGCCTGTATGGTTCTGGGTTTCTGCAGAAACATGACGGTGCGCGATGGCAACCCCCATGAGAGGGGACTCGCCAGTCACAGCCTATTCTAAGGCTTCAAAAACTCTGCGACTTTTCAAAAAATGATTATATTCAAAACTTATTTATTGATGATATACTTAATTTCTGCAAATACTCATTTGCCAAACTTCCTAATCCTACTTTTAGGGTCATAGAGATGCTGGAGCCTATATCAGCCAAGACTGGGCGAAGGCGGGGTACACCCTGACCAGCTCACCAGACTATTCTGGGGCAATACACATTCAACCATTCACACTCACACTCACACATAGGGGCATATTAACCTAGCGTGCATGTTTTTGGTCTGTGGGAGGAAAGAAGAGTACTTGGAGAAAACCCATGCAAGCAATGGGAGAACATACACACTCATCACAAAAACACCCGAGACCAGGACTTGAACTTGAACCTTCTTTCCCCACTTCTGTTAAAAGGTTCTCTAAAATGTTACATACTGTACCTTTAAATAGATGTAAACATTATATTATGATATATTTTCAATATATCCAAGAAATCTTGAAGTATCATTATAGAAATGGTGTAGGCTTCCAAGCAAAGGGTGGTGATGTAATAGTTGAGGCTGTAAAATTCAAGTGGTTGACAGTCAGGATAAGTCTCTTGGGTCGCTTTGGCAGTTACATAAGCTCTCACTGTCACTCATAATTGCACTGTGTGATATAAAAAGCTGAATGATGTTTGTTTACGGCCATAGGCAATGGGTCCAAATGACCGCGCGGCCTCATCTAATTAACTAGTGGGTCCAAATGATGGCCTTTTGTTTTAATGAGATTCTATAAAGTTTACAGGCTAATTTCACAGCTGTCTGACTGCACACTAGGTTATAAGCAGCACAGGTACATGAGGGTTGAGCCACATTTTGCAACCTAATTGTAGAAAAGTAGCTCTAAATGAAGATCATGTACTTCTATTTTAACTGGTCCATCTGTCCATCCGGCGTTCGTCCGGAGTTCGTCCGGAGTTCGTCCACAGTTTTCAAAATGCTTCTTCTCTCTAATATTCTGACTGATTTAGATTTTGTATGAGTCATGTATGGGTGTAGCCTTTATAGTGGTCAGCTCCGTGTATCCTTCTGTTCACTTCTATTCCCACAGGTCTTAACACACATTTTCTACTGTTTCTTTCTTTTACCTGCAGAAATAAAAATGTTTATAGAAAGTTACCCGTGGTGAAAATCAGCAGTGGTGTCCTGGTGGTAGGGTGCTGGCTTACTGATCCAAAGGTCAGGGGTTCAAGCCCTACTGTCACTGGGTTGTCCCCCCCAGTGCAGCTAAGTGGGTTATCAAAGGCCACACTTGTCTCTCACTGTCGGTGTAAAAGAACCATTGCTGTCGGTCTTAGAGGCCATTGGGTTGCTGTTAGCGTGTTTCTGCCCTGCGATGGCCTGGCGAGCTGTCCAGGGTGTACTCTACCCTTGCCCAAAGTTGGCTTAGATGGGCGCCAGCCTCCCCACGACCCTAATTAGGATTAAGCGCTTCAGAAAGCGAAACAATCTGTCACCCATTGTGTTTGCTCTCATAAATACATTCATCAAATGCAGTACGACTCGACTAACATTCTCTGAAGCTTGTCCCCATAAATATTTAGAAATTTGCATAATTGCACTGTATCTGTCGTTGACATTCTGGCTATTTCTTTGTTCTTTTGTATGACACTAATCCCTCTCTCCCTTTTATTTTTATTCAGGGTGACTCAGGGGGGCCCTTCGTGTGCAAATCAAATGACACTGGGTCCCTTTGGGAGGTATATGGTGTGGTAAGCTTTGGTGCTCGTGGTTGCATCGTGGACAAAAAGCCATCCGTGTTCACTCGTGTGTCAGCCTTCAACCACTGGATAGAAGACATCATCAAGCGATACATCTATGAAAACACTCCAGCTGCTTAAGTCTGAGCCAGAACACCTGAAATAGACTCTCCAGTGATTTGAGGGTTTTCTTTTTTTTTTTTTTTTGCATTGTCTTGTCAAGCCTTCATTGGACACTGGGAGCAGATCTAAAAAACAACTAGACACAGAAGGAAAATATGATAATGTTTTTACACTCTCACTACGGTGGTTTATTTACCCACTAAAGTTATTTTGCCAGATTTAACAAGAGGCTTAGACAAGAGATTAGATAGCAAAGTAATCAAGAATTGTTGCTAATGTAAAATTTCTCACACAACCACTAAAGCCTCATATAATAATGTATGTTATTATAGTTTATATAATTTATTATCAGTATATTTAATCAATTATCTTAAATATTTTCTTAAATGGTTCTAAACCTCATTCTGTAATAATATGATTCTCTTCCTCCGGCATATGCAATATAAAATATATTTCACATGCATTCATTTAATTAA
Organism: Neosilurus mollespiculum; assembly: GCA_030014195.1. Classification (NCBI taxonomy): domain Eukaryota; kingdom Metazoa; phylum Chordata; class Actinopteri; order Siluriformes; family Plotosidae; genus Neosilurus; species Neosilurus mollespiculum. The sequence continues at coordinate 18,384,560 of JAQMYF010000027.1, forward strand.
CAATTCTGTTATTTATATATAATTGTTTCTAATTGTTTTTTATTATTATTATTATTATTATTATTATTATTAATATTATTATTATTATTTATTTGAATCAACAGACAGTTTGCCAGTGCCATGACATGTATTACAACAGAAGTATAACGCTTCAGGAAAAATAAAATACCCTTTTATTTTCATATCTATACATTCTATTTATTTATTTTATTTAGTATTCATTTCCAAATAAATAAAAAAATAATTTCATCATCATCATCATCATCATCATCATCATCAGTCTTCCAGCAGTGTGGTAACTTGATATCTTTTTCCAGACCTGGTGGTCGGGCATGGATTCATTAAAGTCGTCCAGTGGTAGACTGGTGTCCTGTTCAATAATAATAATAATAATAATAATAATAATAATTTAATAATAATTTAATAGTCTCTATTGTGACCTTTCCACGAACAAAGGTGCATTATAACAGTGTGTTTAATCTAATATAAATGTTACCTAAAAAAAATTTAATTGAGAATAATAGAAATACCAAAATAAAATATTACATGAAATAAGATGTGGATAAATACTTTTAAAAATCTAAATATAGACATTGTCATTCATATACATGAATATATGCATTAAATATAAGCAATAGGGAACAGAAGTATTTTGAGATGATTAAAATTACTTTTAATTTAGTATAATCACAGTTCGTAATGCAGGACTGCAAGGAGGTGTAGTAGTTAGCACATCTGTCTCACAGCAAGAAGGTCCTGGGTTCAAGTCCTGGACTCGGACAGGGCGTTTCGGTGTGAGGCTTGCATGTTCTCCCCATGATTGCATGGGTTTCCTCCACGTACACTAGGTGTTTCCTCCCAGTGTAAGACATGCACATTAGGCTAAATGGTTGTTCCAAAATGCCCCTTGGTGTGGATGTAAGTGTGAATGGTTGTGTGTGTGTGTGTTGTTCGGCTTCATACAATGTCGACTGAGATGGGCATCAGCCTCCCCGCAACCCTAGTAGGATTAAGTGGTTTCCTCAAATGAGTGAGTGAGTGAATAGCAGTAGTTAAAAGTATAAAGCATAAAAGTACTTAACTGCAAACAATAATGCTGTGTTCAGTCTTTTTATTATAATTTTTTTTTTATTAACAGGTTTGATAGATGAAAATTCAATAAATAAATAAAAAAACATGATGTTATACTGTTTACTGTTTAATGCCTAAAATGTTATAATAATCAGACTTATATTCATAATATTGTAGTATATTATATTTATAATAGAAACCTGTGCTGCAGTTATAGTATATAAGGAGGTGCAGGGAGGTATTTTACTCCAATAGTGAAAAAAATAGTGACCCCCAGCACCACAAATTGTGAATGGAGCAAAAGAATTTCCAGCACTTCACCCCCAGGCAAAGACATGTTCAAAGATACTGCCTGCAGGTCACATGACTCATCTAACCAGCCAGTCAGAGTGCAGGGCTCAGATTTCAGTTCGAGAGGAGGCTCTAATCCTTGTGGAGGTTTTCAGAGAAGGAGGCTGACTGAGGGACACCCTGTGTCTCTGACTCAATCCAGACTTTGTTGGACTTCCGCACAAGACTACAAATGGACGACGGACGGCCTGAATTCATGGTTCTAGGATTCGGGCTCTGTTCTGGAATGTTTCTAGGACCTGTATGAGAAGAAGGGGCTGGATTTAGGGAATTCATCCCTTTTTCTTTAAAGTTACCACCTAGGAGAAGTGAGAGAATGGGGGCAGGAGCACTCACCATCTGTGTAAGTATGGAAAAAGAAACGACAACGCCAGGCCGGGGCTCGTTCCAAGGTAGAGGAACAGATCTTTAAAGACTGAGACAGACTTTTTAAGTGAGGATTAAAAGGAGAAGAGTTCGGAATGACGTGACGGGTTTCATAAGAGGAAAAAAGTGGATAAAATGCAACAGAGCCTCCTCAAAAGAGAGCAGTAGTTAAAAGTATAAAGCATAAAAGTACTGTCCATGAAAGTTAACAGCAAACAGTATTACTGTGGTCAGTGTCTTTTTTGCATCTCTCTCTCTCTCTCTCTCTCTCTCTCTCTCTCTCTCTCTGTGGTTGTGTGAGGGTATTTGTGCATGTGCACTTTTCTTGGATGTCCTAGACATGACTTTGGGCAAAGACACTTTGTTTTCTGTGTTCAGTTTTTCCCTATGGCCTCTACTTAAAAACTTCTCTTGCATCCATTTACATTAACAGAATTTGGCAGAAGTCCTTATCCAGGGTGACTTACAGAAGTGCTTTAAAGTCACTATCAGTGGAATATTCTGATATTGCTTAGCTAAGTATACCATCAATCAACCTAAACGTGTTCAGTAGGGTTGAAGTCAGTGCTCTGTGCAAGTGACTCACGTTCTACATTTACATTTTATTTATACAACTGAGCAGTTGAAGGTTAAAGGCCTTGCTCAAGGGCCCAACAGAGGCAGCTTGGTGGACCTAGGGCTTGAACCGCTGACCTTCTGATCAGTAACCCAAAGCCTGATCTGCTGAGCCACCACGGCAACTTGCACCAATACAGCTTTTCAGCCTTAATTGTCATGGTATCATGGCTTAAATGTTATGGTTGTTCAAAGAAAATATCTTAAAACATTTAAGGGGTTATCAAAGAAGGCATGATCTTTATATAGATGGAAATTTGGTTTACATAAAATGCTAAAAATTAATCGAACTCATACAACAAATTTGCTTTTGATTTGCAAGTTGAAAGGCTATCTAACAAACACAAAGTAATATTTTGGTCATTCATTGCATATTTGCACGACTTTTGGGCAACTGGATTTGGGCAGGAGTGGCATGGTGGCGTAGTGGTTAGCACATCCACCTCATGGCAAGAAGGTCTTGGGTTTGAGTCCCAGGCTCGGGCATTTCTTTGTGGAGTTTGCATGTTCTCCCCGTGCTTGCGTGGGTTTCTTCCGGGTACTCCGGTTTCCTCCCACAGTCCAAAAACATGCACAATAGGCTAATTGGCTGTTCGAAATCGCCCCTAGGTGTGAGTGTGAGTGTGAGTGTGACTGGTTGTGTGAGTGTTGGCCCTGCAATGGCCTGGTGAGCTGTCCTGGATGTACCCCGCCCTCGCCCAGAGTCGGCTGAGATGGGCGCCAGCCTCCCCCGCGACCCTAATTAGGATTAAGCGGCTTAGAAAATGATTACTAAAAATGAATCAGATTCATACAACAAATTTGCTAGAAGTTTGCTGTAGGATCTCAATCTTTGAAAACTGTTCAGCCCAACAAGATTTCAAAAAGTTGTTGTTGCAATCCATTTGCTCTTGCTCCATGTCAGGTTCAAAATCCTTAAACCCCATTTGATTTGCAAGTTGAAAGACTATCTTAACAAACACAAAGTAATATTTTGGTCATTCATTGCATATTTACACGCCTTTTGGGCAACTGGATTTGGGCAGGGGTGGCATGGTGGCGTAGTGGTTAGCACATCCACCTCATGGCAAGAAGGTTTTGGGTTCGAGTTCCAGGCTCGGGCATTTCTTCGTGGAGTTTGCATGTTCTTGCGTGGGTTTTCTCTGGATGCACATTAGGCTAATTGACTGTTCCAAATTGCCCTTAAGTGTGAATGGTTTTGTGTGTTGGCCCTGCAATGGTCTGGCGAGCTCTTTAGGGTGTACCCTGCCTTCACACAGTGTTGGCTGAGATAGCATCCATGCAACCCAATGGGATTAATGATTTGGCAAAAGAGTGATTAACCGAGTTAAAGTGGATAAAAATCGCAACATAACTTCTTGGACTTCTTGGAAGGGGGATTCACCCCCTTTAAACCTACACATTTTCCTCCCCTGGTACTTTTTAAAGTGCTTCTCTGTAGATTTAAAAGAAGAGGCCAGGCAGCTCTCTTAAAACCTGCAGTCCAAACATCCAGTGATTGTGTGTTCAAGAAAAAAAGAAAGAAAGGAAGTTTGGTAGTAAAGCTGTCCAGTAGAAGGTGGCCGAACATGATCATGTTCTCTCTGATGCAGCTGTTCCTGGTGGTCTTCCGAACTTCCAACAAACTCTACAACAGTTGCTCTCCAACCTGCAGAAAGAAAGAGAGGAACTGAGCATGAAAAAAGGAAGAAAGAGCATGCTGAGACTTGCTGATACTCATGCAGCGTAGTGCATTATGGGTATTGACTCCATCTGCACAGAATCCCAGATAAAACAAAGCCTTATATTCAGATAATCGGAGCAAAGACTGAAGATTGGGAGCAAATCCAAATTTTCAGACAGAAGGGGTAAGCATGGTGACATAGTGGTTAGCACGTGCACCTCACAGCAAGAAGGTCCTGGGTTCAAGTCCCGGGCTTGAGCATTTCTGTGTGGAGTTTGCATGTTCTGCGAGTGCTTGCGTGGGTTTCCTCTAGGTACTCCAGTTTCCTTCCACAGTCCAAAGACAAGCACATTTGGCTAACTAGCCGTTCCAAATTGCCCTTAGATGTGAGTGTGAATCGTTGTGTGTGTGTTGGCCCTGTGACGATGAGAGGGATTGGGGGGAGGATTGAATATTTTTATACACTGAAAGGCATGCTGTGCTGCAAGACGTTTGACAACCCCGGCCCTAGTGAGTACAGAATCCCCGCTGGTGACAGGGAATACGATTAAGACACAGTAAGAGTAGCAGTAGTCATCTGTGCGAGTCAGTTCAGTCTGAGAGATCAGGCATGTCAGGAACAGGGGGTAAAAAGAAGTAGAAGCCGCGGGTGGGGGAGGAACGGGAAAGCAATCGACACTTCCATCAGAAACAATAGAGGAAGTGCTATTATTAATTAAAGAGCATTGTCAAGGAGATGGCTGGTGAGTGGATAGTTTCCTAGAGGCAAGTAAACAGTGGTGTGTGAATCAGTGATATGTTTCTGAGGACAGTGAATAGAAAAATCACCTAGTGTGTAGCTAGTAAGGGGCATTCCAATATAAAGATAGAAGTGTTTAAAGTCATTTATACAGTAATGTCGTCTTGCATGTCACTTCTTTAGCTTTTTGACAGAAGTTCCCGTTGTGTCTTGGATATCTGATTGGATAATCCTGAGCGCTAGCCCCTAATCACTGAGCATCTATTCTGAAGGCGCACTCATGAAATCTGTACGGCAAAATCATTCGTTTGGGCATTTGTCCTCTTTTCCTTTATTCACTTATATTAGGACAACAGTTAACAGCAACAAGACAGCATGCAACTAGGTGTTTATCTGAAATAGGTTGTCGCCACCTAGTGGAAAGATGATGCATTAGTTTTCATGGTAATGGTTGATGCAAAGAATGTATGATAATCATATAATTTGAAAGCTCTTGCAGGCCACATAAAATGAGTTGGACGGCCGGATTTGGACCACAGACATTGAGTTCGACACCTGTGCCCTAATGGAAGGGTTAATAAACACACCAGTGCTCGTATTAGTGGTCTGATGTTCACCTTAAGTTCGTATAATTTCCGGAACACTGATAATAGCAAGTGGCATTGTGGTGTGGTGGGAAGCACATCCGTCTCAAAGCAAGAAGGTCTTAGGTTCATTTCCTGGGTTCATCCCTACACCCTGAACAGCCATCGCAGGGCACATACAAGCACTCACACTCACACTTAGGGGTAACTCGGAACAGTCAATTAGCCTAACGTGTATGTTTGTGGACTGTGGGAGGAAACCGGAGAATGCTAAGGAAACCCACGCAAGCACGGGGAGAGCATGCAAACTTCGCACAGGAACTTGAACCCAGGACCTTCTTGCTGCAAGGCGGACGTCCTAACCACTGCACTATTTTAAATAATAATAATAAAAAAAAAAATAATAATAATAATAACAATAATAATAAAACAGACAGTCGTTACAACTGACCCCACCCTCCTCAACATGAAGAGAGCAAATCTGTAGTGTGTGTGTGTGTGTGTGTGTGTGGGTGTGTGTGTGTGTGTGTGTGTGTGTGTGTGTGTGAGTTAACTGTCATTTGATGTACCTGTAAAAATAGCACGTGCAAGCATGATCCTCAACCCTCAAACCAATCTTCCAGTTGCTATGGAAACCCGCAGCGAGCATGCATGACAGCATCCAGCTGAGAGCTCCGTAGTAGCCTAAAACATGTATTTATTATGTTGTATGAGCAGTGGTTGATTTATGAAAGCTTCATTACAGCTCAAAGGCAGGTAGTAAGTGCTAAGAATGGACGTGAAGGAGACCTGAAGGTCGGGAATTACCATGGGTGATTCTGGGATTCCACAACATGCTTAAATAGAGGATTTTCGTCACAGAGCTAACAGGCTAACCCTAGGTTTGTAGCTTTTGGAATTTCAGTGTCATAATTAATAATAATAATAATAATAATAATAATAATAATAATAATAATAATAATAATAATAAACCTTGTTATTTCTCAGTGGTGCAGATTTTGAAGTGTAAATTCCAGATTTATGTTTTCAGATAATAAACAGTCATGTTTAGTACATGTACAGCTGGAACTGAATGTTAATTTATTTCATCATCACATTTACTATTGTTCATGTCAGGCTCATTACTAGACTGTAATATATAAAACAGGCTTTTCAGAAGATTCTTGGTATTCCGGTGACTATAAAGCAGTCTGAACGTGAATGTTTGTCATATGTCAGAGCTTATTTTAAGTAATTTGTTTATTAAAAAGAAAAAGAAGAAGAAAAAGAAAGTATATTGTAATATTAATAGTGACAATTACTGCAATTCCGGTGGAATCATATTCTTAATATTCAACGAGAATCAGATTATGTTAAATTAAATCTGATTCAAATAATCAAAAAATTTAAATTTAGCTCTTAAATACTGCATAACATTTGCACATTTACCTCCATTTTTCGGGTTAATCAGCGATTGTGTGTGTGTGTGTGTGTGTGTGTTACTCTTGGTTTGGTGCAGAGATATTTTCTACATCAAATAATGCTTATAACGTTAGTTAAAATAAATTTTATTGCGTAAAAATAATTACACAAGGTGATAACTGCTGGAAAAAACCCTGAATGCATGAGAATCATGTATTTGTTTGTTTGTTTGTTTGTTTGTTTCACCATAATCCTTGGCAGCTCTGTACACAGACATTTCATTTTGTACGGCGTTATAGGTCTACTGTAAGGCATAAGGGTCATATCACGTTTTCCTTATAAATATCTGCAATGAAAAGTTCTGCAAAGTTACACTGATCTGATTTTAAATTAAAAGCATGAGAATAAATTAGATTTTTTTTAATTAGCTTCAATTATTTTACTCATGATTCATAATTTTTTTTGTGAATTAAAAAAAAAATAGCCCTGCAAAGTAACCCTCAGCCCATGTGCCACATTATAAAATAGTCCCAGTCCCAAGATAGGACGTTTTTGATTTATTTATATATTTATTGATTTATTTTTTGATTTTGATATACTGTATTAATCTCACAAGGGAAATTATTGCCTCTGCGTTTAACCCATCCAAAGTGAGCCCTTCACACACGTAAACAGTGAGCACACACTCTTGGAGCAGTGGGCTGCCACACACATCGGGGGAGCCAGAGAGCAGTTGCGGGACACAGTGATGATTGGTGATGACATTTTCAATTTATTGCGGCGCAACACAAATTCGCAACTTGTGTAGTTACACAGTCTCAACATCCACCCCAAAAATGTTGAAGATCGGTCATGGCATTTTTTGAGTTAGTGCACGGAATGCAACTGTGGACAAACAGACAGACGGACAGATAGACATTGTGTGCGACGACAATAACCCTCATATTCATTGGGTAGTCAGTGGCTGTGGATTTCTGATTTCTCAGGGGTCAGACCCCAGTCCCAACAATCTGCTGCAAACTGTTGGGCCCCTGAACAAAGCTCTTAACCCTCATCTGCTCAGTTGTGTAGATAAAATGTAAGTCACTCTGGATAAGCGTGTCTATTGAATGCTGTAAATGTAAGCTCAATTTTGTTGTCATGTCCATGCTCATGTTCCCACACAGTGCACGTGGCGCTGAGTGCACTTGCACTTCGCAGCTTATTCTCTTTCTGCAAACATACACATGCAAACAGATTGATATTTTAAGCTAATATGCATTTTTAGGTGAAGTTTTTTAGGTTAATTTTCAGTCTGATTAAACATAACCAGAGAACTAAACTCTGACACGTATTAAAGGCAATTACTAGCATCCCCCTTGTTGAGGTCTCTTCAAATATGGAAACCTGCTATATAGTATTTTATGTCTCAATATTACTGAATCATTATCAAATTTAATCAGAATGAAACAAATTGTTAGCTTGTGATTATGAACTGAATCGAATCGGAGCACCTGTCCCAATACCCAGCCTGAGCTGATACAGTACATGGGTGATGTACATGATGTAAGTGTCAGTATATGCAGTGTCAGCATTTTTGTAAGTCTTTGATATGTTTTGCTTCAGTAGTTTACTTAATGATTTGCAATAAAACTTTCTCTACCCTTCATTGTTCTACCTGCAGGATGATTTGCTTCAACTTGTGTTTTATGAAGGGGATAAAAAAAATTATAAAATCAGGAATCTCCAGGGTAAATATCCCAAAACAGCTTGATAAGTCAGTCTATAAAAGCTCTGTCAGCTGTCTTTGCTGGCTGATAAGGCCCAGCTCGCTTTAACTATCACCTCTCTTTCCTTAAGATAAGTCTTTGCTTGTTTTAGCCGACTCCCCTTAGCTACAGGTACACAGCAACCGGAGCTCTGAACATCCCTGCAGGAACTAGTGCACTACAGTCACTGTCTAAGCCATGGCATTCTGTTGTCTCATTAGTCACACCATCACTTCGCTGTAGAGTCTCTCAAGAGACTGAATCGGGGTGCAGGATTAGTGAGGATGTGGCCGAGGGCAGCTGTGGCCATGGTTGATTTTTCTCCTCTCTTGTGTTTCTCTAAGCACAACAAAACAGCCATGCAGGTCAGGATCAGGGAGGATATGAAGAAAATGGTCCAGCTACCTGTGTTGAAGAATCTGCTGACTTCTGCCACAGATGAAGAGAAGAGAGGTCAGAGGCTGTTCGGTGTGTCTCTGATGGAGCTGAGCAAATTGGGACTGGTGAAGGACGGCGTGCCGTCAGTATTCAGGAGCATGGTGGAGTACCTGAGACAGCATGGTGAGTAATGTGGACGGTAAAAATAATGACAGGCTTTTGACATGCAGTTCATGGACAGTGTGCTATTCTGTAGTAAAATGCAAGAAAGTTTTTTCATAGCTTTTGATTGTGCTTCATGTGTTACCTAATGTGCTTCCTGTTTTTGCTAATACATTGACTTCAACCAAACACGGCCATGAATACCAACAGTAGCCACCATATACTGGCCCGAACCTGCAACACACAAGCCTCCCCAACCCCCCCACCCCTAAAAAGAAGCAGTTAAAAACAAATCACTACAATGCTAAATGCTCAGCAGTAAATATGTATTGAATTCATACAAAATAACACATACAAAATTCTCACGTAAGTTTAACTCTGTAAAATGACCCTTATTTTATACAGGGTGACCCAATAAAACCTTCCATATTTAAAACGTAAAAAAAAGAGCTAGTCCAATTATTATTGACACACATGAAACTTTGTTCACTACAGTTTTTATACACCACTTTTTAAAGATGTTCTTCCCAATGGTGGAAGTCATTGTCTATTTACACTTGGAAGCGATTTCCCAATGCTGCTATGGCTCGACTGGTCATGTTGGGTGCTTTTCCTGCTGAACAGCATCCTTAAGGGCTTCAAGAGTTTGGGATCAATAAGTATACATTCGTGATTTTAGGTAGGGTCACAAGGGGTAGGGTCAGGGGAACGGGCCGGCCTCCAACTAGATCACCTGGTCCAGAAATATTAAGCACTTCCAGTGATCTTTGAGCTGTGCAGCTCCATCTTACTGAAACCACACATCGAGTTCTTCAAGCTCAAGGTGTTCAAGTTGGGGTAGGGCTACCAACAGACCTTACACTGGGTTTATACTGGGGCACGATATCCATGATCTCCATGATTTGAGAGAATCGTGATGAGCTTGGTGGTGGTGGTGGGGGGGTGTCGTGGGATTGAATCGGGATGATCTTGAGGGAACTTGGTGGAATCGTGATGATCTTGAGGGAACTTGGTGGATTCGTGATGATGTTGAGGGAACTTGGTGGAATCGTGATGATCTTGAGGGAACTTGGTGGAATCGTGATGATCTTGAGGGAACTCTGTGGATTCGTGACGATGTTGAGGGAACTTGGTGGAATCGTGGTGATGTTGAGGGAACTCAGTGGAATCGTGATGATCTTGAGGGAACTTTTTGGATTCGTGATGATGTTGAGGGAACTTGGTGGAATCGGGATGATATTGAGGGAACTTGGTGGAATCGTGATGATCTTGCGGGAACTTGGTGGAATCGTGATGATCTTGAGGGAACTTGGTGG
>JAQMYF010000027.1:18395053-18410094 GCA_030014195.1 Neosilurus mollespiculum
AGGGAACTTGGTGGATTCGTGATGATCTTGAGGGAACTTGGTGGATTCATGATGATCTTGAGGGAACTTGGTGGATTTGGGATGATCTTGAGGGATCTTGGTGGAATCGGGATGATCACGCAGGATACAGTGGGATACAGTGGGATACAGTGGGATTTGACAGTCAATTTTGCCACGATTATCCAGCTATATTATGATTTGATCCCATTCGTGATAGAACGCGGCATCAAATCATACGCTATACGCTGAAGAACGCAATAGAGCTTTGGAGTAGGCAGCATCATCATTGTCGAACCTTTTCGAAAATCTTGCTTAAGTCTGTTTTCTGGTGTTTCCGCCAAACCGCTGAATCCTACTAGGGTCGAAGGGAGGCTGGTGCCTATCTCAGCCGACTGTGGGTGAAGGCAGGCTACACCCTGAACCGCTCCTTTCGAACCCGTTGCAGAGCAACACACACACGCAGCCATTCACACCCACACTCTGGGTTTGAGCCCAGTGTGTTTCTGTTTGAAGTTTGCCTGTTCTCCCCGCGCTTGACTGAGTTTCCTCTGGGTGTGCTAGCTTCCTAAAACACCCCAAAGGCATGCACTTTAGACTAATTGGGTATTTCAGATTGCCCCAAGGTGTGAATGTGAGTGTAAATGGTTGTGTGTAGGTATTGGGCCTGTGATGGTCTGCCGAGTTGGTCCGGGGGTACCCCACATTTGTTCAGGTAAGGCATTTGCTCAGATAAAGACATGGCCTATGAAAATATTTACACACAAGATTACTTACTGATGGCCGGCATGGTTGCGCAGTGGTTAGAACGTCTGCCTCACAGCAAGAAGGCCAGGGTTCGATTCCCGGGCTTGGGCGGTTCTGTGTGGAGTTTATATGTTTGTTATGCTATGCTATGATGGCTTGGCAAGCTTCGTAGGCTGTACCTCGCCATCGCCCAGAGTCGGCTGAGATGGGAGTCACCCTGCGATCCGAATTAGGATTAAGTGGCTTAGAAAATGAATGAATGAATTCCTTACAGATAAATAAATGAGATTCATTGTGTGCAGTATATTATTTAGGATGTAATTATACATATTGTGCAATAAATTATTGCCATGTGCCTCTATTGGACAAATTGTTGTTTAAGAAATTACTGCCAGTCCTGGTTTCTTCAAGTTTATAAAACTTTAACAGAAAGATTGTATTTTTATGTGCACTGCCACATGAAGGACAAACTCACCAAATCCTAACAAATATGATTGTCAATATTACATGATGAATTTATTTACAGTCAAATCCTGATTTTAAACATAATTTACCATAAATTCATCATGAAAGTGAAACATGGTGACGAGTACTTTCTTCTCAGCGAATTCAAGCTCTCACCATCCATTATTGGATATCGTTTTCGCAGGATGCACTTTGACCGTTCTGTTTTGTCAATATGCGAACTGGCAAATATGTTGACCAGAGATATATCACAAAGTAAATAGTGCTATGACGTTAACATGCCGGTTTAGACTGATCATAAACAAGTACATTATAGTGCTAGTGTAAACAAGTACACGAATGGTAGTATTTCATAATAGAGTTATTAGTTCTGAGTGAGGCCATGGAATAAATATTTAAACAAGTGCAAGATCAACAATATAATCACAGCTGATTATAATTACTTCTTATTATAATCTGAACACATGAAACGCACTCGTAGCATATTTTATGGAGATTGTTATGTTGAATTATCACATTTTTAGATTTCAACTTTACTTCATTGACATCCTAAATACCTTATCTTCTTTCATGGCTATGTTTTTGTTTCACAAACTGCAGTTCCTATTGATATCCTCTGGATGGCAGTATAACACTGATACACTGTCTTACTCAACTGCAATACTGACTGCTTGAAGCTGTATGATCAGTGAAAAGGTGAACATGATAAAACCATTGTATGTTGTATGCCATTTTTCAGGGCTGAAGCAGGAGGGTTTGTTCCGTGTGAGCGCTTGCGTGCGTGCCGTAGAGAGTCTCAAGCAAAGGATGGACAGCGGAGAGGAGCTGGATCTCGAGCAGGAAGCTGAGGTCTGCACCGTGGCCAGCTTACTGAAGCTGTACCTGAGAGAGCTTCCCGAGGGCCTTGTACATTCTTCCATCCACAACAAACTCATTAAGCTGCATACCGGTGAGCAATGCACTTAGTGAACAGTGCAGCTTTGGTGGAGTGATGCCGTGACTCAGTGGTGTGTTGTGTTCAGCACGTCTTTGGAAATCCCCATAAAGATCGAGAGTTTTGCCATATCCCGTCCTTCTAAATACATTTAATCAATTTTACAGTGGTTAAGGAATTAAACTTTTGGATAAACTGTTACACGGAGTGGTATGAAGAAATGTGATGTACCAATAAGTAATATTTTATTCCACTTACACCGCAGCGATATTCTGATGACATATGCACATTGTAACCCAATTTTCAGTTGGGATATATTCTTGATATTATATTCTTGACTTGAGCTCCTCAGCAGTCTGTCACTGTCACTGTTGCTTGACTGTCCTCTTCATGTTGCGCCATACGAAGCCACGATGTTGTAGCTTCTGCAGAATGAGGCCTTGGATTGCCCTACTGAAATAAGTGTGGACTCCTTGGGAAGAGACACTGCCTTGATGACAACATATATGCAGCATTGCAGAAAATTTCCATGACTAAAACGCTTGTAAATCTGGCAGCGATTTTTGAATCGTTTTGGCCTGTGGGTGCCATGGTGGTATAGTGTCCTCCTACAGTCCAAATATATGCACATTTGGCTAGTTAGATATTCTTGATTGCCCCAGGTGTGAATGTAAGTGTGAACACTTATATGTGTGTGTGTGTGTGTGTGTGTGTGTGTGTGTGTGTGTGTGTGTGTGTGTGTGTGTGTTGGTCCTGCCGTAATTTGTCAAGCTGCTCAGGGTGCTGCTATCTCGTTTGCTGCAATAAGCATTCAAAAGAGCTTAATTAGCATTATTTTTTGATTTTTGATATACTGTATTAATCCCGCAAGGGAAATTATTGCCTCTGCATTTAATCCATCCAAAGTGAACACACACTCGGAGCAGTGGGCTGCCACACACATTGAGGGTGCCCGGAGAGCAGTTTGGGGGTTAGGTGCCTTGCTCATGGGCACTTCAGCCATGAAGGTGGAGGAAGGGAAGGTGCAGTTCACTCCCTCACCGCCACACATCTTTCCTGCTGGTTTGGGAATTGAACCAGCAACCTTTAGGTCTCGAACTCGTTTCTTGCCACGGCTGCCCTCATTATACAAATAAAAAGAACTTATTACATTTGTAAGCCACAATAAGCTTGTTCAAAATACAGAAGCTCCACGTTCCATTTGAAAATTTAGATTTAGAGACCTTACTTTCCAATAACAGCACACCCCATCATGTTTGATTTGTTACTTAGAGCACCGGAAAGCATCTTAGAGAAGTTCAGACTCTATTTTTGGCACTGAGTCAATGACCTGAAAGTGCCACACTTGTTCTCTTTTTCGTTCCCTCTTTCCCTGACATGCCTGCATGATCATCCTGCACAGATGGTGCACCTGGCAGCTTCGGAAACAAGCATAAAAGCTATGTTTGTGTGAGGTGTGTGAGATGCATATGTACAGGTAACATTTCACCGGGTAACATTCGCCACACACTGTACAAGTGATAAGGCCAGCATGTGACAGAATCTGGGAATTTCCCTCAAAAAGGCCAGGAAATCGGATTAGACCAGGCATGCTCTCTTGCCGGAATCAGCGTAACCTCCTTTGACGCAGTTTGTTTAAAGTCAGTAGGAAAGTGACTATGAATTATGTAGAACAATGAATAGTACGTCACCTTCTGGTCAATAGTTTGTTTACTGCAGGGGGGGACTTGTTACAAATCCTGAATTATCTACTATTATCTATTTTCACCGTTTAATCCTTCTAGGGTCGCCAGGAGGCTGGAGCCCATCTCCACCAACTCTAAGTGGAGGCAAGGTACACTCTGAACAGCTCACCTGTCCATCCTGGGGCAAACACGCACAAACGCACACAAAACCATTTCTACTCACACTTAAGGGCAATTTGGAACAGCTAGTTAGCCTAACATGAATATCTTTGGACTGGGGAGGAAATCAAAGCACCCAGAAGAAACCCACACAGGCACAGGGAGAACATGCAGTAAGAAACACCATGAAACACCCATGCCAGGCCCGGGACTGGAACCCAGGACCTTCTTGATGTGAAGTGGATTCACCCTCCCTCCATTCATTCATCCATCCATCCATCCATAAACCAAAGGCAGGGTGGTATGATGTGATTGGTGCTTACCCATCGCAAATAGACCTCTGTATGTAATAGACCTCGGCTTAGCACGTCCGCCTCACAGAAAGAAGGTCCTGGGTTTGAGTTTGCATGTTCTCCCAGTGCTTGAGTGGGTTTCCTCCGGGTACTCCAGTTTCCTCTAACAATCCAATAGCATGCACATTAGACCTACTGGCTGTTTTCAAAATGACCGTAGGTGTGAGTGTGTATGTGATTGGTTGTGAGAGTGTTGGCACTGCGATGGTCTGCCGAGCTGTTCAGGGTGTACCCTGCCTTCGCCCAGTGTTGGCTGAGGCGACCCTAAGAGGATTAAGCGGTTGAGGAATTTGAGTGATGATGAGATGAGTAGTAGACCTGAGCAATATGTCATGTTATAAATGTATTGGAATTCTAAGTTACATTCAAAGTAATCTTCTTTGTTTCAAGTCGGAAATTCAGAGTTGCCAGATATAGTTGAATCACTATCACTTCATTAGCTGAGTATCACATATGTGAGTCAGGTTTAAATCAACATGCATTCAAATACACACACTTGCACACATGCACGTCCACACACACCTGCTATGACAGCTAGTGAAATCCCCAGTTATTTTCCCAGCAACACTGAATCAGCCTTTCTTATTTCCTCATTCACCTTTCACCCAGTTTCAAAACCTACACTCCATCTGCCTCCTATTTCTGGCATTTTACCTTATCCCTCATTCCTGATCTCCAAAAGAAGTTTTTATAAAGTATCTTGTGAGTAGGGGCGGCTCAGTGGTTAGCACATCCGCCTAACAGTAGGAAGGCCTGGGTTTGATTTCCGTGCTTGCGTGGGTTTCCTCCGGGTACTCTGGTTTTTTTCCAAGAACATGCACAGTAGTCTTATTGGCTGTTCCAAATCACCCCTGTGTGTGTGTTATCCCTGTGATGGCCTGGTGAGCTGTCCAGTATGTCCAAGAGTCGACTGAGATGGGCACCAGCCTTCCCACAACCCTAATTAGGAATAAGCGGTTCCGAAAATGAATGAATGGATGAATGAATCTTGTGAGCAGGGAAGCCTTACTGCACTATTTATCTTTATAATACCAAGCAGCCATAGCCTAAAGTTCGAGAAGAGGGTTATCAGACATCATATGTGATTGTGTGTTTCATATGTACAGAATCCAGTGAGGATGACTGCTGTAATAACCTCCAAGAGCTCCTGTTAAAGTTACCAGACCTTCATTACAGCGTTCTGCGCTACCTGTGCCACTTCCTCACCCATGTGGAACAGCAACAGTGCCACAACCGGATGACTGCATTCAACCTGGCAACCGTGTTCGGCCCTAACGTCTTCCAGTGAGTTTAAAAGCATTGCTGAGTCACTGTTGCACAGAAGAAGAAATACTTTATTCACTTTGGTTGCCAGATTGATGTATTGTATGTATATAAAATATTTGAAACATCTCATATACAATACATCAGTCTGTATATAAGATTGGTGGTATAGCAGTTAGCACGTCCGCCTCACAGCAAGAAGGTCCTGAGCTTGAGTCCCAGGCTTGGTGAGGGCATTTCTGTGTGGACTTTGCATGTTCTCCACATGTTTGCATGTTCTCCAGGTAGTCCGATTTCCTCCCACTGTCCAAAAACATACACATGAGACCAATTGGCTGTCTGAAATTGCCCCTAGGTGTGAGCGTGAATGGTTGTGAGTGTTTTGGCTCTGTTCAGAGTGTACTCCACTTTTGCCTAGAGGTGGCTGAGATCCCTGCGACTCTAGTAGGGTTAATTGGTCCGGAACATGAGTGAATGAGTGAGTTTAATGTTTGTCTGGTTGAACAATTTACTTTTTTTTTTTTGCACTGTTTTCCCCCACACATCCAACATAAAGGTATAATGAGGTTTAAAGCAACAACGACAACACATGCAAGGTTATACAGTAGAGTCTTGCATGTCAGGGTCCAATGCACTTCAATGTATATTAAGGGAGACCGCATATTAGCATTTTAGCATTTTTGCATGTGAAAATTCTTATTCTAAAAAGTGTAATATCGGATTCTCAAAAGCGTAAATATGGTCATGTGATCCTATGTATGAAGAAGACGCTCATGTGTGAAGAACAAGGCTTCAAACAGGACAATCAATTGGAGGTGACAAACTTATTAAAATACACATAGCTGGGATCAAAGGAGGTGTGGAGTGCTGTGTATACAGGTGTGCATACAGGTGTTAGAGCAGATATGCGGGTGTGAATGCGTTTGTGTGCAGGCATGAACGCTGCCACGGATCAAAGCAGAATGCCGTCACATTGCTGTAATATGGTCATTTTCAGTCAAAATATTGGTCAATTCAGTTTTCAGTGAAAAATGACAAAAAATGCACCTTTTGGTCATCCCCATGTTACAAATTTGGGGTCCAAGGGGTGGGTGCATATTACCAAAAGCGCATATTAATAAGATTCTACTGTATATTATTCACTTTTAATTGTAGGCCATGCTGCACAATACCCTTTTATTCTTAATTTTTCTTAATGTCCTTCATTAGTGCCCTTTAAATGTCCATGCCATTAAAGCCCTTGTCACATACGTCACACAACAGGTATACAACAGGTCCACGACAGAAAACTGGACAAAATCTTAGTACATTTGTGGGTGTGTCATACAAAACTCACTTTTTATGTAACAAAAATTGCCATCGTACACCCTTTCGTGAAGTTCTCTTTTCCTATGTGTGTAATGCGATGCCTTACAACATCCCACAGCTGTGTTACAGTAGACATACAAATTTCATTTGCTTTTTTTGGGTCATGCACTCATACGGGTTGCTTAAAATACTCCCAAGTTTTGTACAACATTTTCACAACAGTGCATATGTACATCATGTAATGTACAATCAGCTGTAGTATCACAGGAATGTCTTACGAGGATTTCTTTTCTGTCTTGCAACAATCGTGTTACTTTCACAAGAACATCATCTGATTTGACTTACCGACCTGACACAGCTACACAGCTTTCAAATCAAACTCACCCTAACCGATATCAGTCCCCTTTGTTGTATCATCGCTATATTCATACACGAAAAAAAATGGGTTGTTATCTAAAAGGTGATTTATAGAGTCTTGAAAGCAGGTCTAGTGAGAAGGCTGCCGTCAGTATGTCTATGAG
Source organism: Neosilurus mollespiculum (assembly GCA_030014195.1). Taxonomy (NCBI): domain Eukaryota; kingdom Metazoa; phylum Chordata; class Actinopteri; order Siluriformes; family Plotosidae; genus Neosilurus; species Neosilurus mollespiculum. The sequence goes on from JAQMYF010000027.1 coordinate 18,402,486, forward strand.
ACAGGTGTATACTGTTGCTAGGAGGTTCCGTGAATGATTCACGGATTTTGTCTGCTTTGTGTTTCTCTAGATGAATAACTTTATTTAATTACCATGCCTTCGTTTATACACTGCAAAGTGATGGTGTTGAAGGTCCCACCTGTCCATGTACTCACATTCACGAGTCTGTGAACTGATAATAGAATATCCTACAGTTAAAAATATGAATACACATGCAATAAAAATTAGTGTAATTTTGTTTCTGTGCCATATCATACTTAGACATGTTTTATATTACTGTGCTATGCTATGACTTCTGATAATGGCTGTTTTTGTATTATGTAGGTGTAAGAGTGCGTTTTTACTCGAAGAATGATTGTTTGGATTATGCCAGTATGTATTGTCAGTACACCAGACAAGATAATTTTTTTTTTTCAAACAGATAGACAGACAGGCTCAGGGTCAAAATCAGGAAAAAGACAAACAGAAGGGATTAGAAACTAGTAAATAGGGACCGAGAGAAATCAAGGTGGTTTGTGCTAACAAGCTACAACAACAACAACAACAAAAAGCTATATTTGTTGCTTAACTACAAGTTCTCAGCTTGGATGCATTTTCCTTTTTTTCACCGGAGGTATCCAGTGTCAAACTCTTTGTCTCCTTGTTGTTGTTGTTGTGGACAGCTGGCTCTAAAAGCTCTACTCCTCCGATATTAGCGATCAGAATCACATGAATTTTGGGAGCCTTGTTCTTGTGGACAATCGTGAGAATTCCATGGAGCCCGTTTTGGATTATTTAATCCGGAAACAGAATTATGATGTCATAGCTAAAAAGATTTGAAGTCCAACCTCTCCATGATGCATAGAAAGAATCAAACGAAATTCGGCTACATTATACTATGCGACAGTGGCAACTGTTCTAGTCAGTCCGGTCAGATCACTTTCACTTTTTCACTTTTTGTACCAGAAGTAGAATCATGACGTAGGGCAGTTGTGGCTTAGTGGTTAAAGCGATGGGTTGCTGATCCAAAGGTCAGTGGTTCAATCCCAGCTGTCACCACTGTTGGGCCCTTGAGCAAGGCACTTAACCCTCAATTGCTCAGTTGTATGAAAAAGATAATTGTGAGTCACTCTGGATAAGAGCGTCTGCCAAATGCTGTAAATGTAATCCTTCTCCTCCATTATTACTGACTTGACTTGCATGAAACTTTGCAGGTTTATACTAGAAGACAGATTATTTATTTTTAAACTGGTAAGAGAATTATTGTCATTACCAGCTATGTAGCCGAATCCAAATGCATCATATTTATATACCTCCGTTGTGTAGTTCAGTTGAGCTTGCATTTTATACACAGTACAAGTCTGCCTGCTTTAAATTATTCCATTATGTACTGTACTGCTTCAACATGGATAGTGATTTTCCACTAACGACTCACACAGTACTTTATTTAATATCCTTTTTTTTTAAAAATAATAACTAAATATACTGTTTATATTTGACCAATAAGTTTGTCAGTTGTTAATCACTGAACCACTGATGTTGAGGGAAAAACATTACATCAATCATTGAGACGTGATATTGACTTTCATCCTTGTCTTCACCACAAGTAGGTATAAGGTCATGACCCTAAATTACTCAGCTCTTATTTTTAGTTCAACAAATGATGGACCTCTGTACCAAGTGCACTCTTAGAGTCACTGTGAACCAGAGCACTGTTTTGCCTTGAAACACTGTAGAGGTCAGTGTCAACGTCATTGGACGTCAGACTCCGTCACATGTTCCACTACATGCCAGTACTTACAAGTTTATGAGTTCCTTTTAGCTTGCCCTTTTACCTACATAATCCTGCATTAGAAAGTATATATACTGTACATAAAACTACACAAACAATTCATGAAACCTACTCCAACAATAGAACTGCCCTAAGCATTGGTGACAAAAGCAGCACCTCTATAAGTCAAGCTTTTAACATATTATATAGTGTGGCATTTGTACCAGACGTTACACTGCCAAAGTGATTCTTTTTTGCATACTGGCATTTATCAGAGACCTTATGACATCAGGCTTTTTGCTGGCATGCCTTTCACACAGTTCAAGTTTGTCCAGTTTCTTGCTGATGGTAGATGCGCACTTTCACGTCAACAGTTGCAAGTCTTATCTGCAGATCCTGTGTTGACATTTTAGGAATCTTGGAGACTTCTTTTCACACCAGACAGTCTGCTCTTGGGCTGAATTTTCTGCCGCAGCCAACCATGGACAAACTGGCAGTCGGACAAAATTGATTAGGGTTAGGGTTAGGGTTAGGATTAGGGTTGGGTATGCTTATAGTGGAAAGGACAAGGACAACATGAGTTTCCTTAGTGTGGAATTATCCATTACAAATATATATATATATATATATATATATATATAATTTTATTTATTTTTATTTTTTTTTATCACCTTTCAGACTTATAGACATCCACAACCTTTTTCTGATGACCTTAGAGCTCTTTAGATCATGGCATGGTGACAACATACACTTCAATAGCAAAAACAACCCCAGGCCCTGGATGTTAGATTGAAAGAAAGCAGGTTCCTCTTGCAGGAGGTTCTAATCAAAGGCACCTAATCTGGAAAACCTACTTGTAATTTAATATATTTGAAGGTGTGACAAAGGTTAGAGTAGACTAAAATAGTACACAATCTTTCTAGCATTTTGATAGAGATGGTGTTGTCTTCCTATGAAACTATCCATTTTACTTTTTTTTTTTTTTTTTTTTTTTTTTCAAAAAACGTCCCGCACAATAGTTTACATAATTACTGGGAAAAGACACACTTCGGATGCTGTAATCTTTAAAACAGCCATTAGTCAAAGCCTCATTAATCACCAAATTGCATCTTAGTCTAAAGTGACTTGGCAGCCAGACATGACTTTATTGTAATATCATCCCAGATCATCGAAGATTAAATGTGTACTGTTAGCTTTAGGCTTGTTTTTATTCCAAGCTCATGTCGCCAGCATGGAACAAATGAGCTGTGGTCAAAATTATGTAAGTGTACATAATGTTATTGCATCAGTTATGACCAGTTCAGGCTAGCTATGGCTTCCACTAATGGCTGTTTTCAACACAGTAGCATTAAAATGATTGTTTCCCCCCCTGGTAGTTATTTAAGTTAGTGTCGGTGGTTTTAGTGAAATGAATGCTTTTTTGCAGGTGATGGTCAACCAGAAATCATCACCTTATTTAAAAAGAAAGAATGTACCTCATTAAAAGCCTCATTTGAGCTATGACCCTGTCCAGAACAAAGCCCCCAGCACTTGAATGTTCTTAGAGAGGGAACTGTTTGGATCTCTTTTCATGGATTGCAGTAGTGTAAATTAGTTTACCACCAGTCTGTTTCTGTTTTCTTCCTCAGTGTGTCTCCTGGTTTTGAAGGCATCCACGAGCAGGATGTCTGTAACAAGATCATGGCCAAGCTTATTGAAAACTACAGCACCATCTTTGAGCCAGATGGAGGACAGGAGCCACGCAAAGCCAAGCCTTCAAACATCATCACGGTGAAAGTGTGTGCTGACACAACCTAATGTTCTTCAGTAGTCAGTCATGTTTTACAACTTTTTGATCTTAATAAACAATTATTTTGTTTATTATTATTATCATTTTATAAATAAATTCATATGACAAACCGTTTTTTTTTTTTTTTCCAACATATCTGAAGAGGGCGGCACACCGGCGTAGTGGTTAGCATGTGCGCCTCACAGGAAGAAGGTCCTGGGGTCGAGTCCCAGGCTCGGGCAATTCTGTGTGGAGTTAATATTTTCTTCCCCTGCTTGCATGGGTTTCCTCTCACAGTGCAAAGGCATGCACATTATGCTAACTGGCAGTTCTAAATTGCTCCTAGGTGTCAGTGTTAGTGTAAATGGTGCATGAATGTTGGCCCTGCACTGGTCTGGCAAGCTCTTCAGGGCATACTCCACCTTCGTCCAGTGCAGGCTGAGATGGTCTCCAGCCTCCCTGCGACTCTAATAGGATTAAGCGGTTCGGCAGATGATACTGAAATTATATGATGGTATTTGAAGAGTTGATCCTATGTGATACAGCACCTACAGATAAAGGCGATATATTTGAACAAAATCACAAGAAAATTTGCTTTTTAATTATTTAATCAACAAAAATATCGGTAGATGTAATATTCTTCTATGGAGAAAATATATGGCGGTGCTTTCTTAAGCAGAAATATTTTTGCGTATTCACTTTTCTGGTTATTAGTAAACTGTAGTTCTTTTTGGACAACAAAGGTTTTTTCCTAGCATGCCTCCCACACAGGTCAAGTTTGTCCAATTTTTTTCTGATTGTAGATGTATGCACTTTCACGCCTACAGTTGCATTTGTTAACTGCTCAAACTGTGATGACATTTTGGAGTCTTGGAGACTTCTTTTCACACCATACAGTCTGCTTTTGGGCTGAATTGCTCCAGCAGCTAGCCCTGGACATATTTGCATGATCTTGGCATGATGACACCTTACACTTCAACAACAAACTGAACACCAGACCCTAGATGTCAGATTTAAATAAGACAGGTTCCGCCTTCAGGAGGTTCTAATAGATGGCACCTAAATTTCCACATTTCTTCTGTTCATCTGTAGCAAAAGAGAGTTTTAATTGTTTGTTCAAACATCTTCAAGAAAAAACATTTTCGATCAATTACATCAGAGCTGCATAGTGCATGAGGGGAAGTCACCTTGACATTATGGTGATGGCATACTGAAGATGTGGGCAGTTGTTTTGCTGATGCCGATGTGAATGATGCTGGTAATCAGCGTTATCTAGAGCAGTGAAATCATTGCTCCGGTGTTTTGGAAAGATGTGAAGGGTATTAGAAAACAGTTTACTATAAAGAACTGAACTGGTCACCTGTGAATATCTTTTGATAAATAACCCTGATGACCTTTGCCTTCTTCAGGTGATGGATTTAGTGTTGTTTTCTTTTGTGATGTCCTAATTAACTGTGGATCCTTTGAGTCTTTGGTCCTGTAATAATTCAGCATTTTATTTCTGGGTGAATGTCAATTCACATATGGGTATTATTTGAAGTACGCACCGGTGCCATATGTACTCCGTAAGCAGTGTCAGTAGAATCCGCTGAGCTCATGTGAACTCATGGCACAAATTGTTTTGTTCCCAGGAGGCCCACATGAATACAGTACCCACAGATACCATGGCAACAAACTCTCCGACACCAATAGCACCAACCCCACTACCCAGAAAGAAGAAGGTATGTGTATGTGTGGGTTTTCATGTTTGTTTGTGTGCTTCCATACATTTAGTTCATCATTTGCTAACATGCATAATGCCAATATATATTTATCGCTAACATTTTAACGTTTGTGCCTTGTTTTTCAGTAGGTATACAAAGAAGGTTTTAATATAGACTGCAAAATGTTTTTTTTTTCACACTGATGCAAATGCAAATTAATTTAAAATGAAATTGAGATTTTAAGATTTACAGTGCCTTGCATAAGCATTTACTTATAAATAATTACCCTTAAGTCTAATCATCCTGCAAAGCATGATTAAATCCAGTATTAAAAATGGAAAGAACATGACACAACTGTGCCTAGAGAAGGCCATCCATCAGAAGTCACTGGTTAAGTAAAAAGGGCATTATTCATTAGAGTAAAGCGGTTAAGGAGCTGGAGAGTCACACAGCTCAGTTGGAAGAAGATGTTCACAGGACAATCTTAAGCTGAACCAATGTAGAGCCTATGAATTTTGTTAGGCATTTGCCAATAGGCATTTAAAAATTCTATGGTCGGATGAAAGCAAAACAGAAGTTTTTTGGCCTTGGCACAAAGCTAGACATTTGGCTAAAATTCAGCGCAATAAATCATGAAGAATTGTGGGGGTTGCATGACACAGTGGGGATGCCTCTAATCAGCAGGGACTGGGAAACTTGTCACGATTGTGGGCAAGATAGATGGAGTCAAATATGGGCCAGAGGCAAAGACTCGAGACTAGTATTGTTGGTTGTTACTTCCAACAGTATTACCATGTAGAGGTACACTATACTGACAAAAGTATTCACTCACCAGTCCAAATAATTGAATTCAGGTGTGCCAATCACCTCTATGGCCACAGGTGACAATTCAAGCACCTAGGCATGCAAACTGCTTCTACAAACATCTGTGAAAGAATGGGTCGCTCTCAGGAGCTCAGTGAATTCCAGTGTGGTACCATGATAGGATGCCACCTGTGCAAAAGTTCAGTCGTGAAATTTCCTCGCTACTAAATATTCCACAGTCAACTGTCAGTGGTATTATAACAAAGTTGAAGGGATTGGGAAACAAAGTGGTAGGTCACGTAAAATGACACAGCAGCGTCAGCGGATGCTTAGGTGCATAGTGCGCTGAGGTCGTCAACTTTCAGCGTCAACAATGCGTAGAGAGCTTCAAGGAAGGGGTTTCCATGGCCAAGCAGGTACATTCAAGCCATACATCACCAACTGCAATGCAAAGTGTCGGATGCAGTGGTGTAAAGCACACCGCCACTGGACTCTAGAGCAGTGGAGACATGTTTTCTAGAGTGACGAATCACGCTTCTCCATCTGGCAATCTGATGGAGTCTGGGTTTGGTGGGGTTGCCAGGAGAACGGTACTCGTCTGACTAAAGTTTGTGTAAAGTTTGGTGGAGGGGGGATTATGGTGTGGGGTTGTTTTTCAGGAGCTGGGCTTGGCCCCTTATTTCTAGTGAAAGGAACTCTGAATGCTTCAGCATACCAAGAGATTTTGGACAATTTCATGCTCCCAACTTTGTGGAAACAGTTTGGGAATGACCCCTTCCTGTTCCAACATGACTGCACACCAGTACACAAAGCAAGGTCCATAAAGACATGGATGAGCCAGCTTGGTGTGGAAGAACTTGACTATTCTGCACAGAGTCCTTACCTCAACCCGATAGAACACCTTTGGGATGAATTAGAGCAGATTCTGCGAGACGGGCCTTCTCGTCCAACATCAGTGTCTGACCTCACAAATGCGCTTCTGGAAGAATGGTCAAAAATTCCCATAAACACATCCCCTAAACGTTATGGAAAGCTTGCCCAGAAGAGTTGAAGCTGTTATAGCTGCAAGGGGTGGGCCGACGTCATATTAAACCCTATGGGTTCAGAATGGTGTCACTGCTGTCCCCCCAGTGCAGCTAACTGGGTTATCAAATGCCGGCCATGTCTATCACTGTCTGTGGTGAGAGGCATGTAAAAGAACCGTTGCTGATTTTCGTCAAAAGTAGGCTGCATTGACGTCAGCGTGTTTCTGCCCTGCGGTGGCCTGGCGAGCTGTCCAGCGTGCATTCTGCCCCCACCCAGAGTCATCTGAGATGGGTGCCAGCTGTGGCCCACGCCGCCGCTCTTCCTGACAGGTGGGAGATCATGAACGCCACCTGTGCCTGTTCGGTGGCGAAGGCAGCTGGATCATTCTGGAAGTGCAGCTCACACTGAACTAGAAAGGAGCGGCATCTCAGAGATTCACCCGAAAACCTCTCGGGCGGGGCGAGGCGAATGGGACGAGGCAGGGGGGTTACTGGAGGCAGGGTGGCCGCGGGCGGGGGGGACGCCGGCGTGGTCGGCGGAGGTGAAAGCAGCCGCTCC
>JAQMYF010000027.1:18430712-18451976 GCA_030014195.1 Neosilurus mollespiculum
TATATAAAATAACAAGCCGCAAAGTAATTTGAACCTTTGAAAACATCCTCTATCAACTTTGCTATCTACCTACCGATATATGAGAACCACTTTTTTACTTGTCCACTGTACTCTACATATGAAGCAACTCAGTGAATAATGAAGCATTTTCTGATGCTGACTCAGTGTTCATACAGGGAAAATGCTTACCTGCGCAACACACTGAAACGTCATGGTAGTGCTGGGGGGAATAACTGATCTGATGTCTGTGAGACTGTGAGAATGAGGTTATGGGAATGTTTTTGATGGAAATGCATGCCATCATGGTATGATGTATATAATGATGCTTTTTTGTGTATTACATAATGAAAAACCCAGATCAGTTGGATGTTCAAGATACTGTAGCATCATGTAGTATCAGGGTGATGGTGTTACTCTTTGGACCAGAATCTTGGGTAGTCGTCATTGGATCAAATCGTGATAATCTCAAGGGAACTTGGTGGATTAGTAATGATCTTGAGGGACCTTGGTGGATTAGAGGTGATCTTGAAAGAACTTGGTGGATTAGTGATGATCTTAAGGGAATTTGGTGGATTAGTGATGATCTTGAGGGAACTTGGTGGATTAGTGATAATCTCAAGGGAATTTGGTGGATTAGTGGTGGTCTTGAGGGAACTTGGTGAATTAGTGATAATCTCAAGGGAATTTGGTGGATTAGTGGTGGTCTTGAAGGAACTTGGTGGATTGTTGGTGATCTTGAGGGAACTTGGTGAATTAGTGATAATCTTAAGGGAACTTGGTGGATAAGTGGTGATCTTGAGGGAACCTGGTGGATTAGTGATGATCTTGAAAGAACTTGGTGGATTAGTGATGATTTTAAGGGAATTTGGTGGATTAGTGATGATCATGAGGGAATTTGGTGGATTAGTGATGATCTTGAGGGAACTTGGTGGATTAGTGATGAACTTGAGGGAACTTGGTGGATTAGTGATAATCTTAAGGGAACTTGGTGGATTAGTGATGATTTTAAGGGAACTTGGTGGATTCATAATGATTGTCCTGATCATGGGCAAATTTTTGACTGTCAAATATTAAGATGTATTACAATTAAAAGAGCATAATGGACCTTGATGCGCCATTGTAGGGGATCTTGATGAACTTATGAAAACAATTCCTTTAAGTGTTATGTCTTGGATGCACCCTGCCTCCTTTTTTTTACCCCAATCATGCTCCAAGTGAGGGAGCTCCACACTTTTTTGAATCGCAAAGATTGTGTGGATCATCAGAACTTTAAATGATGTCAATTGTAGCCTCTGTATGTTAAACCAATAGTTGACTGTGATGAGTGATGCATCTTTTACTCTTGAAAACTGCAAACAAATATATCTGTGTGTCGGTTGATCTAAAGCAGAAACTAGTTGTATAACCCATCATTTATAGGTAAAAAGTGCTGCCTTGTTTACTGTTGAGGCTCTGAGCAGCCATGTTGATTTGACATCACAGACATTTGGTTTGTGGTGACCGAAGTGAGGTCATTACTGTTGCAAAGATAATATGTATATATTATAATGTGAGCACTGATTTAAACTTTGCAGCCAGAAGTACTGTCAGAGCTGCTGCTACACAGAATTACTCTGCAAGTTCTGACCAATCAGGATAGAGAATTCAGTTGTTGTATTGGATTACGAATAAGAGAGTCTTGATGTTCAAGTCACTACTTCTTATTTTACTTTCCCGTAACTGCTACGGTAGTTGCGCCTTGCTCAAAAATGCCATTGTTGTCTCACTTATGCAAGTATGTAAGCAGGATTTCCAGTTTGTAATTCACAGCAGTAGGCACACTAGGTTAATCCTGTCACCAGACTAAAACACCACTAAGGAACTCTACAGAATGCTGCTACAAAATGAAAATGGTGTGCAATTTTCCTTTAAAGTATGTCTGGTATTTTAATACACAAGAGATTTTAGAAAAAGGATTTCTGCAAGTACAATGTAGTTGGAATAAATAGAATGTGTATATCAAGTTTGCACAATGGTGTGGTGGTTAGTATGTCTGCCTCACAGCAGGGTTCGATTCGCAGGCGAGGGCATTTCTGTGTGGAGTTTGCATGTTCTCCCCGAGTTTGCATGGGTTTCCTCTGGGTGCTCCGGTTTCCTCCCACAGTCCAAAGACATGCACATAAGACTAATTGGCTGTTCCAAATTGCCAGATGTGTAAGTGTAAATGGATGCGTGTGTGTTGCCAGGGGATGGTCTGGCGAGCTGTTCAGGGTGTACACCACCTTTGTCCAGTGTCAACTGAGGCAGGCTCCAGCCTCCCCGTGACCCTAATAGGATTAAACAGTTAAGCCAAAGAATGAATGAGTAAGTGCTTTATGAAGACATTGTCCATCTACATGTGTGCACATAGTCTTGGTGCTAGCCATTTTTATCACCAATGCTCTCTTACCTGACAGTAAGGAGATATTGGGTTTGAACCCTGTAGTTGAAGGGGTTTGGAGTCTACATGTTCTCCCCGTGTTTGCGTGGGTTTCCTCTCGGTGCTCTGGTTTCCTCCCACAGTCCACAAACATGCTTGTTAGGCTAATTGGCTGTTCCAGATTGCCCCTCGGTGTGAATGTGAGTGTGAATGGATGCATGTTTTTGGACTGTGGGAGGAGTACCCGGAGTAAACCCACGCAAGCACGGGGAGAACATGCAAACTCCACACAGAAACGCCGAGACCAGGAATCAAACCCAGGCCTTCTTGCTGTGAGGCAGACGTGCTAACCACTGTGCCACTGTGCCACCGTGCCGCCCAAGATGAAGTTACATAAGTTTAAATCTAATTCCTTGCATTGTATCATTGCACACTTTCCCTTAACAAGTTTACATGATAGCATAGCGACTTGTAGCTATTCTGCTAGCAGTTGTTCTTCTCAAAGTCAATTACAAAGGAATGAGAAAATATTACTGCACAGAATGTTAGGTCTTATTATTGCATAACTCTTTCTGGGGTTTTTTAGCAACGGCTCACACAGTCATGCAGGGTATAACCATACCATGATGCTCTTTGAGTATGATAATTATTCAGGACAAGCCTCACAAAGGCACTGAGCTGTGGCACTCGGCTCTCATTGTTCTCCTTACAAAAGCTACTCGATTTTTTTTAGGCAGTGTTCTACCACATGCTCAGCCCATGTTATGTTGCTGCAGGGTCCTAAATCTTGTCTTCGTCACCCTTCTCTTTCGTTTCAGCTCTCAGAAGGACGAAAAACCAATATCTCCCTTCTATGTGAGGTAGGTCTTTCTCTCTCTCTCTCTCTCTCTCTCTCTCTCTCTCTCTCTCTCTCTCTCTCTTGTTTTTTTCTCTTTCTAGGTTTAACCTATTTACATGAAAGCTTTTGAGCAGAATGGGGTCAGCACATGTCCCTGTTGTTTAGTATGCACATGATGTCATCAGAGTGCAAAGTAACTAAACAACGTGGTCTTTACAGGAATATAGTGTGAATCAAGGAAAATCGTCATGTCAGACTATAAGTGGTGTGTCATTATTAATAATTTCACGATTATAAATTACTCAGAAAAGTGCTAGCTAACTCCAAACTAATAAAATTTAGTGTTTGTTTATGCTCTTCAGGCTGGCTTGGATTGTCTCTGGCTCTGTTACCTTGCACATTGTTGTTGACATTTCACCCATTTCACTGTTTACAGAACCACCACTGAACAAAAATAGAAGCATGGATGTAAACCTGGGGTTGGTGCATTTTAAGCTGTAAACACAAACTGTTTTACTGGTTGAAATCTTTGCACCCCGACAGCAATACTTATGAGATCTGAAAAACTTCTGAAAAGTTTTGTCATCTTTGTCCACTGTAATCTTGTAAAACTGCTTGTCCACTGTGTCCACCAGTTGATATTGTCCACTTGTCCACTGTGTCCACCAATTGATATTCAATCAAATGTCTCCGTGCTTGTGCGTTACCCTACCATTCAGAGTGTAAATTGTGCATGTGGAGGGGGCCATGGCTTTGAAAGGACTTCCGTGGGCAGGGGAGGGTTCACACAAAGCCCTGAAGAGATGCCACTTTCACATTTTGCTAGCTTTCCAGATTACCAACCCCAACTTTAAATCCATCACAGTTCACCTCTTAAGCTCCCTCTTTCAATGATGACTGACTGCACCTTCTTCAATGAAAGTGCTCATGCTAGTCAGGCTGAGCTCACAAGAATGGTCACCCTTGAAGTAGCCATAGCTATTCCAATTGACACCCCAACCATGACCCCAGATGATTTTCAGGCTTATCGATGAATCATATCCAGCTCATCAGTGTGTCTCTACAGGTGTTTGGATCAAATCCTTGTAGTAATAGTTACTATAGAGTTTACAAATTCTCAGATTCACACCTACTGTTCTAACATTATGGTTTGTACTCTGATTATTCCTTCTACACCAAGAGAAAAGTATCAGATAAAAAAAGCAACATTGTGCTAATAGTGATTTAAAAGGCACCACCATTTGGTGAGCTCTTGCTCCCCTTTGGAACCCATATCTAAAATCTTGGATGCATAACCGGGAGCTGGTAGTTAATCTCAAACTATTTAATGTGTTCACACTTCAAGTGAAGACAGGCCTGTAACTCAGGACCCTTAAACGTGGGGTGAAGCGAAGGGCAGCATCTTTTATATGGTGATGACAAATTATATCTAAAGAAGTAATCAAGATTTATTGTGCAAAACTAAATCGCGGAAATTACGTCACTGGCAGAAGTCCAGTCTCGTGAAGCCGCACGTGTTTTGAAGTTTTCCTCTTTATTGTCGATGGCATGGCAGATCGTTGTGTGGCAGGATTTTGCTCAAACACCAGAGAGGGTGGTTATAGTTTATTTAGACTTTCTAAAGGCCCAATTCGTCGTGAACAGTGGACGAAACAGGTTTGCCGGACAAAAGACAAATAGAGCCCCACTGTCAAGGCTGTGTTCAGCCCACTTTGAGGAAAACTGTTTTGACTCCTATACACCTGTATTGAAGAAGGGTTTTGGTATCAGTGTCAGCCGTAGCAAAATCCTACTTCCCACAGCCGTACCCACAATTTTCCCACGCCCCCATCCCGGTGGTCAGAGTTCAAAGGCGGCCAAACATGGAACATGTCGAAAGTCCAGTGCTATTGAGAAATGGGCCAAGTTGGAAGTAAGTGGCCTAATACCCAATTCTACCTCTCTTCCTCACATAGCAGCCTACCCCTAATTATTAAGAGCACAGCGCCTCTGTCCCTTATATCAGCAGTTTTCCTGCTGGTCATGAACAATGGCCAAACAAACTTAATCATGGACATTAAAAATGCTGGTTATGGGATACTTTAATAAGCTGACGGTAGCCTACAAGAAAAAAATCTATATGGTATTAGACCATAATACCATATAGATTTGTGTATGATGTATGTATGGCATGTGTTTGATGTATGTATGGCATGTATAAAAGCGGAAGAACTGTCCGAAAATTCGAAAAATCGCTCAGTTTCCTCGCTGCATACTGTCTCCTTTGTAAGGTCTGATAGGCTGCCAAGCAGAAATACACTCTGCCAATGACGTCACAACAAAATGGCAGATATTTTGATTGCTCACTCAGCAGGTGGCGACAAACATCAAACACTTTGCTGTGTTTACATCACGTTTGGGACGTTACTGGTATTATCTAAAGCTTTTATTTTATGTTTACTTTAGATTTATTTTGTGGTGTCATGAGCTCTTTAAGCAAGTCACCTAACCCCCAGCTGCCCTACCTCCAGACGCCCCCAATGTGTGTGGCAGCCCACTGCTCCAAGTGTGTGTGCTCACTGTTTGTGTGTACTCACTTTGGATGAGGTAAATGCAGAGGAAATAATTTCTCATCATCATCATCATCATCATCATCTTCTTCTTCTTCTGCTTGATCTGTGGTCGGGTCACAGTGGCAGAAGCCTAAGCAGTGAGGTCCAGACGTCCCTCTCCCCAGCCACTTCCTAGAGCTCTTCCGAGGGGACACCGAGGCGTTCCCAGGTAAGCCAAGAGGCATAGTCCCTCCAGCGTGTTCTGGGTCGACCCCAGGGTCTCTTCCCGGTTGGGCATGCCTGAAACACCACACCAGGGAGGTGTTCGGGAGGCATTCTATTCAGATGCCCGAGCCACCTCAACTGGCTCCTCTCAATGCGGAGGAGCAGCGGTTCTACTCCGAGCTCCTCTCGGATGGCTGAGCTTCTCACCCTATCTCTAAGGGAGAGCCCCGCCACCCTGGGAAAGAAGCTCATTTCAGCTGCCTGTATCTGCAATCTTGTTCTTTCGGTCGTGACCATAGGTCGCAATAATTTCCCTTTGCGGGATTAATATGTATGTCAAAAAAGAAAAAAAAAAGCTCCCTCAGTCAACATGAGGACGAAACCTTAAGATAAACCAGACTCAAAGGGGAAACCCATCCTCATCTGGGTAATACCAGAAAAAATACAAACCATGCAGCAGAAACTTCACTATAATCATAGTCATAATCATTGTCCGAAATCATTTTAGCATAAGAGTTTATATCACCAGCAGTGTAAAGTCATCTTCATAGTTTCTGAGTGTATATTTTGGTACACATGGATCATCATCAGCAGAAGCAAGATTCTCCAACAAGTAGGATCATATCAGGACAGATCACAGGATTCAGAGAGCAGAAGGATCAGGATCATTGGTATTTCAGAAGTAGCATGTGTATCTCAACAAAAAGAGAGAGAGTGAGAAAGAGGGGGGTATGCTCATTGTAATATAATGCTTAAGGACAGTGTTTATCAGTGCTGAATTAAGGCAGGGGCTCTGACAAGACTGACTATGACAGATAACTTGAAAGAGAGACATGAGGGCACCCTGTGACTTAAGGCAATCATCCATTGTGAGTGAGTGTGTGAGAGTAGGGGAGTGACAGCATCCAAACACCCTGGTTTACCAGAACTCTCTATGCCAGCTCTGCTCCTTTACCTAATAAAAGGCTATTTATTAAGGCTAAATTATTACATTTTTCAGCCTAGACTTAAACACTGAGGCTGTATCTGAGTCCCAAACATTAACCGGAAGTCTGTTCTATAACTGCAGGGCTTTGTAGGAAAGAGCTCTGTCGCTTCTGTAAAAGGTTTACTCGTTGCTTTTACTTACAATTCACATATTTTGAAGCGGCGGCACGGTGGCGTAGTGATTAGCACGTCCGCCTTCTCGAGACGCAAGAAGGCCTGGGTTCGATTCCCAGCTGGGGTTTCTGTGTGGAGTTTGCGTGTTCTCCCCATGCTTGCATGGATTTCCTCCGGGTACACCAGTTTCCTCCCACAGCCCAAAACCATGCACAGTAGGCTAACTGGCTGTTCCAAATTGCCCCTAGGTGTGAGTGTGAATGGTCCTGTGAGTGTTGGCCCTGCGATGGCCTGGTGAGCTGGCCATGGTGTTCCCGCCCTCACCCAGAGTCAGCTGAGATGGGCGCCAACCTCCCCACGACCCTAATTAGGATTAAGTGGCTTAGAAAATAAATTAATGAATATTTTAAAGTTATTTATCAGCTTTTGCAGCCATAATATAAAAGTGAAATTGGGTAAAAAGGAAGACAAAATAAAACAAACAAAAAAAAACATTGAAAAATGAGCTCATAGATGTCCAGGATTGTCTAGTGTTGCTATGATTGACAGGAAAGAAAGCATCCGCTATCACGCCCTTTTAGAAAACCCAATACTTTTTTGTTACACCACTTGTTAGCCTTTATGCAATATTAGCCTTAATATTTTTTATTATTTCCAACACATTTAAAAGGCCGAGAAGCACCCAGTTCCAGAGTGTGTTCTTGAATAAAAGCTCTTGCACAAGCTTGGCGGTAAATGGAGAAGAACTGTAGCGGTGAAAAAAGAAAGCCTGATATTAGGACTCATCCCTGACATTTCACGCAACACTAAATACACACACAGTCTTGTTATCCTCCAAGCCAAGGACATGCTATAAACATTGGCCTATTTACACAGAGCTCGAAATTGCCCTCTGAGTGTATTTAAACTGGAAAGGTATAAAGAAGGTTAGATCTTTATACTGGTTAGGGATGAAGGAAAATAGATCTGAGAAACCAATTACCCTTGAAAAGCATCATTATAATTCCTCTGACTGTGACAGCATATTTGACAAGACACAATCAAATCCTTCAGAGTCTGTAGTCAGTACACTTTAAGACAGTGAAGACTGAAAAAGCCAGAGATATAGTGATCTGAGCAAGTTTTATTCCATGATTAAGCTTTACGATGTTTTCGCAATGGTTTACATAACAGAGTAGGCAAACAGTGCCATAAATTCTTGCCTTGGTCAGGAGATGCGACAATGCTACAGGTTTGATCCTTCCCAATCATTGTTCATGTTCGTGAACGTCTTCAGGGAGGCGGGTCAAGAAACTGTCAATAATGGCTATTGAAGGAACATCAATGAAACACATTATTGGAGTTGTCAAACTAAGAGAGAGAAAACAAAAACCGGGGTGTCATGGAGTGTCCTAGATGTCACATCATATTCCGAACCACTTACTCGCCTATTTTAGCGACACTTGGCAAAGGCAGTCTTCTAGGACCTAGGACTCGACTTGAACTCACCTAGGACTTGAACTTAGGACTTTATTGCTGTGAGGCAGCTGTACTAAACATTACACCACCATGCCACCCAGATGTCATACCGCTGTACAGTACAAGATACTGGGCATCATCCCTGACATTCATATTTAGAGCCAGTGCTGTAGTTTTTTCAATCACAGTCAATTTAAAAAATTCTGAATTTATGTTAAAACGTTCTCCGTTTTCATAGCATTTCCCAAATGTTCTTGATTTACACCAAAACACTGAAACATTACAGCTGTGCTGACTGCTAGCATAAACTTCCGCCGTAAAATTCATGCAATCATATATCATAATTTCTGAAACTTTCCCATTTTCCCTTGTTGACATCACAACACAAAACCGCTATTAAATACCAATACTAAGTTTATGTATGTTGGTATGTAAGGTGGCTTACGCTGACTAGTAGATGAGCATAACCAGTTCGTGATAGTGAAGAGGGAGCTGAGCCGAAAGTCTTCGTTAACCGTCCTTCTACATTCCAACCCTCACCTATGGTCATGAGGTTTGTGTAGTGAACGTAGACAACTGGATCTGCATAATCATGTCTAACCATTCACACTCAAGGTCAATTTGGAACAGCCAATTAGCCTGATGTGCATGTCTTTGTGCTGTGGGAGGAAACCGGAGTACCCGGAGGAAACCCACGCATACACAACGAGAACATGCAAACTCCACAGAGAGACACCCTCGCCGAGCTAGGGACTCGAACCCTTGACCTTCTTGCTGTGAGGCAGACCACTACACAATCATGTTGCCCATAAGAAATATAACTGCTTTTCCCTGCGAAGGTCTGGCGAGTAGTTCACTGTGTACTCTGCAGTCGACTGAGATAGGCAGCAGTCTCCCTGCGACCCTAGTAGGATTAAGCAATTTTAAAAAAGAATTAACTTAGTGAGAATATAGCTGCTATAGTAGCTAAAGCGGTGTAAGCATATATTTGTATTATTTACTAATTTTTCCCATCAGATTTGAACAATCTTTGTAAATTCCTGCTTGAAACCTCATCTTGTTGATATGTGTCTGGTCCTGTGTAACTATAACAAATAACTGAACTAAAGCACAGCTAAATAGAAAAAGGCCGCAGAGTGAGCAGACTTTACTGGAAGGACTTTATCTACCTTGAAATGAATAGAAATTAATTTCATGTGTGTCAGTGCAGATTTTGATTATCATTCTTTACAGGATAGTCGGTATACTAAACACAGACTTATATTACTCATCTCAATTTCTGAACTGAATTATCTTTTATTAGGGTGGCAGGAGGCTGGAGCCCGTCCCAGCCGACTCCAGTTGAAAGCAAAGTAACATGTTCGATGGCTCGGCGAGCAAAGGACAGCCCTCACACACACCTTCACACCTAGGGGCTATTTGGAATGTCTGGTAAGCCTAATGCGCATGTCTGTGGACTGTGGGAAGAAACCAGAGTTAGCCGGAGGAAACCCACGCAAGCACAGGGAGAACTCCAGACAGAAACGGCCTTGCCGGACAAGGGGCTTTAACCCAGGAGATTCTTGCTGTGATCCGGATGTGCTAGCAACTACACTACCGTGCCACCCTATTATGTTACTGATAGAGAAATAATAAGTGTTTTCGGGCCGTTTAGTATAATTGATTATGTGAATTGGACCTTATCCAGCTAGAACTACGTTTGCAACAGCGTCGATTTTCAGCACAGCAGTGTTTAGTCATTTTTAGTAATATACTCACTGAGTACCATGGATATATATATATAGTCCCAGTTCACATATGTATCCATACCAAGCAGTACTACACTTCCCAGTGACAAAACACTCTCCGTATCAAATGGTGGTGATGATACAGCCAGTTAGTCCTGCTGACCGGAATGGATGGAGGACATTCCGTTATCTTGCGGACATCGTTTAGCTCATGTATACAAAATGGGGCGGATGACACTCTGCTTCCAGTGCCCCTCAGATGCCTAATGGATGATGTAACAGGCTGCATGGGTTTCAGGAGACACCAAGTGTTAGTAGCACACTCATGCTTCCAAACTTGTAGATTGAGAGTCATAGAATTTAGCAAATGGGTGGTAAAGAATTTAGCAAATTGGGCTAATGGAGGACAGAGTCAGGAACATGGAGTATTTTTCGTGATGTAATTCCGCTATCATTAGTGTTACTGATATAATTCCATTTTAATCAAGCTCTTTTAGCAGTTTAGCACATACACCAGTAATGCTAGACTCAGACCAAATTTATCTGATGAGTTATACAAGATATATACAGTGAGTCAGACACAGAGGCCGGGTGGCACAGAGCTTAGTGTTTAGCATGTCCTCCTTACAGCTTGAAGGTCCTGGGTTCAAGTCCCGGGCTTGGGTGTTTCTATTTGGAGTTTGCATGTTCTCCCTGTGCTTGTGGGGCTTCCTCTGGGTACACCGGTTTCCTCCCATAGTACAAAGACAAGCACATTAGGCATATTGGCAATTCCAAATTTCCCTAGGTATGACCGTGAGTGTGAATGGTTGTGTGTGTTGGCCCTGCGATGGTCTGGCAAGCTGATCAGGATGTATCATGCCTTTGCCCAGTGTTGGCTGAGATAGGCTCCAGCCTTCCCACATCCCACATAGTAGTAAGCGGTTCAGCAAATGAGTGAGTGAATAATGTATGGGACAATGAGGCCCAGAGCTTGACTTTAACACTCTAGTCCTAAAGACCTTCAAGAACATATTGGCATTTCCCAAGGGAAAAACCTTTAGCTTTAGAGACCAACTGGCTAACAGTAATGTAGTATTACATCAGACAGACCCTGGTCGTGCTGCTTCAGTTTGGAAAACGTCCCTGAGCGTGTTTAGTTTGCAGGTGGTTTGTTTATCTCGCTCACTGGCTCAGCAGAAGCCTTATCATGTTTTCACTTACTAACCAATCATGCACAAGGTACATCCGATAAGTGCTGACTTAGTCCATACTGTGCCCTGTCTCACCATTGGGAATTGACCCATGAGTTATTTATTTACTTAAATTGATTTCACCTTACCTATGAAAATTAAATTAGGAGTATAGTGGTTTAGGACACAAACAAACAAACAAATAAATAGGGACGTTCAAAGGTTGAGCCCTTAAACAGGCATCGTGCACCAGGAAACACCACTGATTTTCACTCTGTTTATTACCCTAATAAGGCAACGTATACTGGGAAATACAACTCATAAAATTCAAAATATACAAGATAAAAAAAATAATAATAATGTGAATGTTTTACTTGGATCTTAAACAGGAGAATAATAAAATGTAATTATTTTTCACAATTTGTTTTCCCCTTGTGCTTGTGGCTGGCACAGTGGCGTAGTAGTTAGCGCTTCTGCCTTACAGCAAAAAGGTCCTGGGTTTGAGTTCCAGACTCAGCAATGGTGTTTCTGTGTAGGTTCTCAGCATTCTTGCATGGGTTTTCTCTGGGTGCTCCTTTTTCCTCCCACAGTCCAAAGACATGCGGTTAATGAACATTAGGCTAATGAATAGTTGTGTCTGTGATGGCCCTGTGATGCTCTTGTGAGTTGTTTAGAGTCTACCCCGCCTTCACCTGGTGACAGCTGGAATAGTATTCTGCCTCCCCATTAGCCTACAAAAAGGATAAAGTGGTTTAGAAAATAGGGTGAGATGAAATTAATATGTTAAAAAAAAGTCTAAAAAAAACCCCTAGAAAACCTTTTATCACTGTGCTGTTGAATTCTTGAATATGATTGGTCGAAAGGATTAAACGTTTAAACCATCAGCACAATAATTCATTTTGAATGGAAAAAACACTACTTACAAAGATTTTATGGAGAGCTCTGCTGTTAGGCACTGACAGAATCTACACCAATTGAGGTTGATGTTTTCAAAGCAGGAAAAATGAGCAAGTATAAGGATCTGAGAGACTGATATCAGCCATGTTGTAATGGCTAAATGACTGAGGGTCTCTAAAACGACAGGTCGTGTGGGTTGTTCCTGGTATTCAGGGGTAAGTACTTACCAAAGATGGTCTAAAGAAGGACAGCCAGTGAACTGTCAAGAGTGCAATGGGTGCCCAAAGCGCGATGATGTGTGTGGGGAGTGAAGGTTAGTACATCTAATCTGATCCTACAGAACAGCTCCTGTAGCACAAGCTGCTGAAACTGTTAATGCTGGCTATGATAGAAAGGAGTCAGGACACACAGTCCATTGGAGCTTGATGTGTATGGGGCTGCCTAGATACAGACCACTGAGGTGGTGTAAATGTTATGGCTTATTGGTGTATGTATTAATTGTAAAAGATGTAACTTCCTTACATCTTTATTTATGGACATTCCATGACAGTAAAAGTAACTTTAAATGGTTGAAAATAATGTGATATAGTATTAAACTTCATATTTGCTGTGGGCGGCACAGTGCCGCAGTGGTTAGCACATTCGCCTCACATCAAGAAGGTCCGGGGTTCGATTCCCAGGTCTGTGTGGAGTGTGCATGTTCTCCCTGTGCTTGCGTGGGTTTCTTCAGGGTACTCCGGTTTCCTCCCACAGTCCAAAAACATGCACAGTAGGCTAATTGGTGGTTCCAAATTGCTCCTAAGTGTGAGAGTGAGTGTGAATGGTTGTATGTGTGTTTGCTCTGCAATGGCCTGGCGAGCTGTTTAAGGTGTACCCCACCTTCTCCCAGAGTCGGCTGAGATGGGCACCAGCCTCCCTGCGACCCTAATTAGGATTAAACAGCTTAGAAAATTAATGAATGAGTTTGAATGAATTTTCACACATTGCTATGTGATCTTATTGGAATTTTTTTCCCCTATAAAAGCAAATCCTGTTGTATTTTATTCCCTACATGTATTTTATTTCACACATACCCCAAACTGTTCTAACGAATATTAACCATGTGGTTATCTTTATTAATACACAGCTGACTCACTCATTGATCAGTTTAATCACGTTTTCTTCCATATCCTAGCTCATTCATTGCTCTTTGGTTTAGACATGACTGAAAAGACATTGTGTCTACAGTATCATGGTTTGGGTTCAGAGACCTTGACCACTATGGCCTTCAGTGATATCTCCATCCCCAACCCCCCAACCCCACCCTCACACACACACACACACACACACACACACACACTAAAAGCAGGTCATGGTCAGAACATATTGGACGACATGGTCTTTATTCATTTAAATATTTGCTGCTAGCTTGTTTACTTTCCAGCCAAATTTAATCTCATGAGTACTCGTAATCCTTCCCTTGGATAAAGGGGTTGATTTTGCAAAGTGAGTTTGTTTGTTTGTTTGTCTGTCTGTCTGTTAGCAACATTACTCAAAAACATATGAACGGATTTTAATGAAATTTTCAGAATGAGTCAGAAATGATACCACGAACAATTAATTAAATTTGGGCAGTGATCCAGATTATTGTCTGGATGCAGGGAATTTTTTTAATTTTTTTTAGCGCAGATCACGCAGTCATCCGAGTTACTGTGTCCAGACCATACCAAAGTGTAACTTCCAGGCTTGCGTTTGATAATGTAATCTCATTCCTTTAAATTTCTGTACAACTTTAAGGCCAATTATCACAAAAATAACCCAATTATTAATACTTCCTCATCCGAGTGCAAGGCCTCTTATTCAAGGCAGGCCCTATACACAATGCAATCATATAAATGGCTGCACGTTTGCATTGTAGGGTTCAAATAATAAACAAATGTTGCATTTATAAAAATGCTGCATTTCTTACAATACCATATGGGGGTACTGAACGGCCTTGGCGGAGGTCTGCGCTCTCCAAGTGGTTTTCTAGTTTATTTTTGTAGACTTTAGAAGTCTGATCTTGATCACTCAAATTAGTCACTTCTTGCACCATCTTTTGTGTTTCATTTGCTAGTAAAATATCACAAAATTTCCCATCTCTGCTTACAATGTCTGCTTTATTAACATTTGTCATTCATCTTACCTCCTTTATGAGGTTTTATGAAAATCCATTTGGTGGTGCCGAGGCAAGTAGCAATCTAAAACTGATGGTATTTACCTTCCAATTTGTTTACAACACACGGTGAGCATTTTGTTTTTCTGAACAGCTTGTACACTGGGGATGCAGCAGCTCACTCTGTACTTGGGTCTACAGTGATGAGTGATTATCTTCTGTTATGTCTGGTCTAAATTTAAACTATTCCTGCTTGACGATAGTTACAAGAATTGTGTTCAAAGAGATGCCAGTTAATCAGTGACCCTTAACAGACCTTTAACATGGTTTAGGAAATTATTCCATTATCAAAATAGTGGCGTTGCACTGCAGGGGATGGGGGGGGGGGGACTAGAAAAGCACTACGAGAGTGCAGACCTCCGCCAAGTCCGTTCAGTACCCCCATATGGTATTTATACTATATATAGCTTGCTTCATTTTGCAATCTTTTGCAACCAAGTAATGTGTGACGTAAAAAAAATAAAAAATCGAGTATGCGTGTCCAGTGTGACCACCACCTGTAATTTTATTTATTTATATCCATATTTTCTGTGTATTAAGACATTATAGGCACATTCATACAGATGTGTAGATATTTTATATGATAAAAATGTGACCAAATAAATAAATTAAATGATCATATTTTACTTGGGGTTAAATCCAGTATGGCCTTTCTTTTGTTTTTCTTTCTTTCTTGAAACGATTTAACTTTACAAATACACAACAAAGTAGAAAAAATAAATTTCACATTTATAATCCCTGAAATAAAGATGAGATTAAAAAGTGCTTTTTTTCTTATGTAATTTCTTACTTTTCCTTATTTACTCTTATATTGTCATTTATATGAATATATCATAAGTACTCATTATTTGCACATGTACAAGTGTATACTTTGGAGCAACACCATGATCAAGAAGGTGGTTTGTTTAAAGTGAGGCTCAGCTATTGCACTTAGGCTGTGCAGAACTTTTTGTATTCCCAAATGTAGGAATCTCGACTGTTTAATTTCTGATAGTGTTGGACTGTGTTTGCACTCTCTCCGGTCTCATAACTTTTGGAGCAGCCATGGCCTAATAGTTAGGAAATCAGACCTAAAGGTCACTGGTTCGATTTCCGAACTGGCAAGAAAAATACAGTCTATTCTTCATCTCTCTTATTCATTCATTCATTTTCTAAGCCGCTTAATCCTAATTAGGGTCGCGGGGAGGCTGGTGCCCATCTCATCCGGCTCTAAGCGAAGGCGGGGTACTCTATAATCTGTTGTAATCACTTGTTTCTCTTCCATAAATCTTTTGCCACAAAGCACTTCTGGTCAATGTAAACTGACGTATTTATGGAGAACCACAAAGAGCGTCATTAACCTCTAAGCCTTAATTCCAGTCATTATGAGATCAGCCCAGATCTTTGTTGATGTAATTATTGCTCTTATTATTATACTTTATGCAGTATGGAATGTCAGGTTTGACAGAAAAAAAGTAGGTTTGAATTTCTAGGTTTAATGTGTGTCCGGGGCGGAACGGTGGCGTAGCTGATTTGTTGTGTTGTAACACGGGTCTGTAATGGATACACAGTTAAGGCAGCAGGAATGGAGGAATGGGACCTGGTCCGAGCGTTGTGCATGATGACTTTATGTGGAATGAAGTACATGTACACGAATACTGCAACACTTAATAGTATCATAAACAATAAGATACTAGTTGTTAATGGTCAGTAATAGTGTCTACCTTTTAACCTGTACCTTAGACATATCATTCACCCTTTTGTGTATGTGCGTATGTGTGTGAATATGTTGATGAATGTATAAAAAGCACATATATAGCTTAGTGTATTTATGTTAGTTGTCTTTTTTGTGCACTTTTATAATTGCTGCTAAACTGTTTTTAATTTTTCATGCAACAGTTGACGGTAAATGTCTCTTATCTCTTATCTCTTATCTTATCTTAGTGCTGAACCACAAACTATATACTATTGATATCATAGTAACTTGTTTCATAGAAATGCAGTGAATCATGCTGTTAGATAGTTTATCATGTTGCTCATCCCTATCACTGTTTATAGCTGCACTAAAGCAGGAAACAAGGATAGATGTATTATGATTTTACTATACCTAGCACATATAGCTAGCAACAGATTCAAACTACACCATACGACTAAATAATCTAGCTAGATAAATCCTTTTCCTGGAAGGAGTCCTGAAAGATTAGTGTGTGATATGTTCACACACTTCCTAGCCCTGAAATATTACTGTGTGATATGTTACTCATATAAAGGTGATTGGGTGATTTTTACCAAAAAGTATTGCCCTTTATTGTGTGCTTTTGCTCCGCGATGTCCCCAGGTGCCTTTCTGATCCCCTACTGCTCCTACAGCTTTTCTTGGAATTTCTTCAAATTTGGCAGAGATGTTGGACATGTGCTAAGGATATTCATATTATCATATGAGGGTGATGGGTTGATTTTTAACTCAGTTATGTTATCATGTAATAAACTCATTCACACCCCTGAATAAAGACCTTATTCACAGAGAGACTCCTCTTGGAAAAAGGTAATAAATAATAATAATAATAATAATAATAATAATAATAATAATAATAAAGTTAACATAAAAATAAGAAAGAAAGAAAGGAAACAAAAGAAAAGAAAAAAGTTTCCTAGGAAGATGCTCACGTGAGCTCTTATTAGGTTATAATTTAAAGGATACTGTCATCAACAAATAACAAATCATATAACAACAACAAGCAACTTCTTAATCATCTGATCTAAATATTATGCGGTAAATCAGATTAGATAGATGGACATATGGATACTTTATTAATCCTAGAGGGAAATTCACAATTATTACACGTTTCTCAAGTATATCTCGGAATGCTAAAAACTGTGCGAACTATGGCTTACCTTTCAAATTTCCAAACATTACCACAAAATAATGTAATATTTTTCATAGGAAAGAAATTTCACTTGAATATAAAATAGAATCCATTAAGTCAAGTAGAAATGGAAATGGGAACCATACTGCTAAAAGTCGGTGTGAATGAGCAAGTGGTAAAACAGAGAAACTGTTGGATAATTGTTGGATAGTGTTATTGTTCACACTGACACCATAGTTCAGAAAAAGAAATGAGCCACTGCAGTCACTGTGTAAGTGCACCGGCTGCACAACGATAGTTCCATGCCTGCTGTATACCTTATATAATCCTTGGTTTGGACCTAAACAGGAAATGGGGTTCATAGAGCACTTGTTTGATTGTCTAATTCATGCAGTGTTGTCTCTTCTCTCCTCCAGCTCCCAGCCCTCTCCTGGTCATTACAGGCCTGACTTAGCACAGTAAGTTGGCATATACTGATTTTGCATTAATGTAATATCTCAATACATAATCCAACTAGGGTTGTGGGAAGGCTGGAGCCTATCTCAGCTGACTCTGGGCGAAGGCGGTGTACTCCCTGAAAAGTTCGCCAGACCAACGCAGGGCTAACCCAGACAACCATTCACACTAGGGGCAATTTGGAACAGCCAATTAGCTTAATGTGTATGTCTTTGGACTTTGGGTGTTAACCGGCATGCCCAGAGGAAACCCATGCAAGCACGGGACTCAAACCCAGGACCTTCTTGCTGTGAGATGGACATTTTAACCACTATGCCACGGTGCTGCCCCTCTTGATATGCTCACCCCAAAACATTATTGTTTTAAGTGATGAACAAAGCTAATTATCGACACTGTAGATGTTACTGTTGTTATGATGAGTGATGTAGATGATTCCATTCCACTCTGTCTGTTTCTTTGTACAGTTACCTGGAGAAGACGATCCGCTCAGTGGTGGAACAGCACCTCTTTGATACTCACATGCAGCCAGATCAGAGTTCACAGCAGAGTTCAGAGGCAGCAGATCAATCTTCCTTTCCCATAAGCTCGGCTCGTCAGAGGAGACGGCAGCAGAGAGAGCGAGAGCAGAACCAAGAGAGGTGCAGGTAAGACAGCTAGGGGTCTAACCAGACTCTTTACAGTGTAGTAACAGGGTAGATGTACTGACTTTATTGTTGTGGGAATCCAATCAGGGCGAAATACTGAATCCACATTCACAGAAAATGAAAAAATGTGGATACTATATTTGTGCATGTCAGACAAAAGGTACACACCTAAGCAATATGTTTGTTCTTTGGCAAGCTAAATACATTTTTGACATTTAGCAGACGCAACATTAGGCTATATCAGATGACGTATGCTTGTGTAACAAATTCAATATCATTAACTAGCAGTTGTTATTAATGAAGCTCAGTGGTCACCATCTGTGTTCCTGGAGATTTTCTTTCCTTTTTAAGACATTGATTAGATGGTCAGGTGGGCATGATGAGTGCTGGAACCAAAGTGTTCAGGGAGGTAGATCTCCAGGAATATGGCTGGGCATCACTGACGTAGCAAAACTATGAGCTCATTATATTTGGACACATGAAGGAAAAAAGAAATAAACCTCAGATGTAATAAAAAAAACCTCTGTTATTTCTTTAATTCACTTCTAATTTATTCAGCACTGCCTCTGCTCCTGCTTGGATGACCCTAACGATTTCTACATGGAATTAAATTTTTTATATCAGTTTGTTTTTGACTCATGAATAAAATATTACATATAAGGACATTTTTAGCCCTGCATGACATACAGGCAATATTTTTAGTCATTGATCATTTTGCTTTTTAGATTATTTATGTGCAGTGTTGCTCAGGTTGGGTGGCGTAGTGGTTAGCACGACCGCCTCACAGCAAGAAGGTCCTGGGTTCGAGTTCCAGGCTCGGTAAGGGTGTCTCTTGCTTGCGTGTGTTTCCCCTGGGTACTCCGGTTTCCTCCCACAGTACAAAGAAAGATATGCGTATTAGGCTAATTGGCTGTTCCCCATGTTTGCGTGGGCTTTCTATGGGTACTCCGGTTTCCTCCCACAGTCCAGAGACATGTATGTTAAGCTAATTGGCTGTCCCAAATTGACCCAAGGTGTGAGTATGCGTGTGAATGGTTGTGTGTGTGTGTGAGTATGTTGGCCCCGCGATGGTCAGGAGAGCTGTTCAGGGTGTACCTTGCCTTCGCAAAGTGTCAGCTGAGATAGACTCCAGTCCCCCCATGACCCTAATAGGATTAAGCGGTTCAGCACATGAGTGAGTGAGAGCATAAATTGCTTAGATTGAGATAGCAGTAATGCGTTGCACAATAGGTATACAGCAGAATGATGACAAAAAAATTTACACATTCCTGGGAAAGTTGTGGGTGTCAGACAAAACTCACCTTTTGTGTGATGTTCAAAATTGTTTCCATCTTATAGGTAATCCTTGATGTTGGGTCTATTTCCTAGGTCTGCCGAGTGATGCCCTATGACGTTCTATGGCTGTGTTATGATAGACATGCATATTCCATACGCTTTTTGGGTCAGCTGATGCACTCAGAACCATACGATTTCCATACAGTGGTCCTTCTTTAAATGCCCATGAGTATTATACATGTTTATGACAGTGTTAGGATGAGCCATACGGTGATCATATGTCATCCTAGTACTACACGAATATCATACAAGGGTTTTTTTTGTACGATTGTAAGATTTGACTCACAGACCTGACCTATTTCCCTCACGAGAGACGTACAACACGTATTTATACGTGAACGCAACTACGCATTTTTCAAATACTCCTCACCCAAACCTACATCAGTCCCTTCTTTCATAGCGCCGATAAATTTGTGCAACAACAGCAACAAAAACAACAAAAACTTGAAAATTGTTTGTGAAAGTGGATTAAATGAAAATTCTAATAATTTTAGGGGGGGAAAGGTGAATCCGGAGTCTTGTCTCAGCCCAGGAAAACATGTTGAAATACTTATTAAATAATAAAATAACAAGTAGATAGAAATTTGATTTAAGAAAGAAAAAAACAGAAATAGCCCTGTGAGCTTATTTGGACTACAGAGGGGGCATTGCGCTCTCTCTCTCTCTCTCTCTCTCTCTCTCTCTCTCTCTTTCTCTCTCTCTCTCTCACTGTGTGTGGGTGTCCCTCTGGATTTACAGCACTGCTCCAGTCGATAAGGGGACTCTGCCAAGAATAGACTCTAAACTCAAGGTTAGAGGCAAAACTGTTCTGCTCAGTCACACCGACTTCCCCAGATATAAGAGAAGGTGCAAATAAATATGCTGTGTCTCATATTAGGGCCGCTGGAATGGCGTAGAAGAATTGAAGAAACAGTTCTGTCGAAAACGCTCAGTGTTTATTTCTGAAAGCAGGTATGTTTCTTTCTCAGGAATGGCACTGATAAGGAGAACATCCCGTCTCATGACCTGAACAGCAGTGCTAGCATTAGCATCAGCATCACCGTGGAAAGTGACAGGAGGCCGGCAACTGCTGATGAAGACTCCAGATCCAGGAAACCCAAACACAGCCCTACCCTCACTGAGCTGCCTCGTAACCAAGGCTCACTTAGTGTGAGTACCGCTCTCTGTCCTTCCCCTGCACAGTCCATCTGTTTTCCGTTTTTATTCTTAGTCCAATTGTTGTTTTTCAGTCGTCCCACATCAAATCTGTTTACTCAGAAACCATCTCTCCATTCCACAGAAAAGCAGTGACTCACCCCGGGTAATTGATGGCAGCATAGCAAGAGAGGTCACTGTTGTAAATGTGGTTTGTTGCAGGGAACGAATTGGGTATGTGTGTGTGTGTGTGTGTGTGTGTGTGTGTGTGTGTGTGTGTGTGTGTGTGTGTTGCACTGCGATGGTCTG
>JAQMYF010000027.1:18467391-18502524 GCA_030014195.1 Neosilurus mollespiculum
GTGTGTGTGTGTGTGTGTGTGTGTGTGTGTGTGTGTGTGTGTGTGAGAGAGAGAGAGAGAGACAGAGAGAGAGAGAGCTTTTGTGTGTGTGTGTGTGTGTGTGTGTGTGTGTGTGTGTGTTCTAGGTTTTCATTACTTTCTGTGTACACATTCACATTATAGTGACTTGTCGTTCCTATAGGGATAAAATGCAAGTCCTCATAATGTAAATCATTAAAATGTAAGGGGAAAGCATATGTTAAGGTGGGGGTATGGTGAAGGTTAGGATAGTTAGGCAAGTAGTGGTTATGGTTAGGGTAAGTCTCCAGGGAATAATGTAATGTATTGTCCCCTGAAGTCATAGAAACAAGACTGTGTGTGTGTGTGTGTGTGTGTGTGTGTGTGTGTGTGTGTTTGTGTGTGTGTGTGTGGCAGATGGGAGGATGTTTTTCTGGTCAGGACAGATCAGCAGGCAGGGGGCTTGGTGCATAAGACACACCCCCTCTCTCCCCACCCCTGCCTCATGGGCTGGGCTTCAAGAAAGCAGGGCTCCACTGAACTTAAGGAGCGCCCAGCTGCTGCTCTGCTGTATTTTGCATTGATCTCTCACTCGTTTTCTATTGCTAGACGCCTGCCATGAAGATTCAGGAGGCCATCCACGGCCCGGAGCCTTCAGACGGCTGCGAGGACGTTCCTCGCCTGGACCTGTCTGCTCTAATGGAGGACAACAACTGGGGAGGTGAGTCTCTCTGGATTTCTGTCAGTCTCTTTCCTTCTCCTTCCTTCCCCCTCCCCTTCTTCTGCATGTTTTGCTCCTGCAGCACATGGCTGGCAGCTGCAAAGCTACTCAGTTATGTTTTGGAGATCAGAGATCCGATTACACTGCTTGGGTCATGTTTCTATTTACTGGGAATAAAACACGGCGACTTCTTTTCTGAATTAAAGATTTCGTTGTGCTTTCATTGAGTTTCAGTAAACATACTGTGACTAATTGGAGAGATTAGAGCTGTTCGGGAGATCTCGAGTGGGTGTAATCCTGTATTGGAGACCTCATGGACTTTTTAAGGAGACTGCATTAGTATTTCCATGGCAGAGTCATGCTGTTGTGCAGGCGTAGATAAACATTTCATTACGCTCTCTGTTATGGATTTCGTCTTGCCTATTAGATACAATATCCTGTCGTTTTGTATACAGCATGTAAGAATAACAGCTTTCCACCAAAGGAAGTGGGCAATGTGGCAACAATATCACATGACAGACATGAACTTGTTGAATTAAACATATAAGGTAAACCATAATTGTCCTAACATTGCTATTACTGATACCTACCTGTGACATAAGTAATTAATAATAATGCTATAACAATCATCATAGTTTTAAGAAGAGACAGTAGTATTGTGGATTATATTGTATATATGGGACGCACACACAAATGCATGCATCTTTCTTCCTGATTGTCCTGCAAGCCCTTAAGCTATAAGGTGCACACACACACACACACACACACACACACACACACACACACACACACACACACACACACACAGGGTTTTAATATAGATTGAAGTTTGTTTGGAGGAGAGGAAGCACTGAGTTCCTTCCTGATTGTATTATCACTGTGGAAACTGATTAAATCGGCTGCTGATATATGAGGAAATAAAGCATGCCCATTTCTGCTGTCTATACTAAACGTGCAAAACACACACATACACACACACACACACACACACACACACACACACACACACACACACACTTCCTATACACAAACCAATTTCTTACATAGTTGCCAGTTACAGATGTGCACAAACCTGCATGTCCACATGTATGCACATGCGCATACACCCATGCTCTCTCTCTCCCAAAGACCTTGGCATTGGGACTCTCTGTCTTCACCCCCGCACAGACTTAGTGCCTGTCTCCTCGCTGCTACCCAGAGCTGACCCGACTAGGAGAGTTGCCAGATTGAGTCTTTTTTACTCTTTAACTTGATTGAGCTGTTGGAATTGAGATAAAGGACGGCCAGCGGCAGCTTTTTGCTTTTCCGCATATCTATTTTATTAGCTTTCACCAAACCACAAAATGGTGCTGTGTAATGAAGGACAGTTTTTTTTTTTTTTTTTTTTTTTTTTTTTTTACAGTTAGGGCACACTGATAATCACGTCCAGACATTCCTCTAAAGGCTGGGCATGCTGATACTTTGTATTGCTGTGTTTTTTTTTGGGTGGGGTGAAACATATTCTTCAGTTTCAAGAAACAGTCCAGTGCTTTTCAGTTGAAGCTTTATCCACTACTTCTTAAGTGCCAGTGAACAAAACTGGAGGGGGGAGAAGGGGCTGTGTGGGTGTCAATAAGCGTTATTCAGAACTCTGTAGAGAAACGACCATCCAAGGTGATTTTGATACTGCGAATCGGAATAATCTGTCCCTTCATATACAGAGCTACTTCTTCAGAAGAAGGAATCTGTGATACCGTAATAGCTGTGTAATATTCGGAAAGATAGATAAGACGTTTATTCATGTATTCATCTTCCGTACTTGCTCTATCCCTGAAACACGGTGTGTGGGGAAGGAATACACCATGAACGGAAAGCCAGGCCATTTCAGTGCACCATGCATCCATGCATGAATGCAAAAAAAAACCCGAACACACACTAATTCACAGGGTAGAGAAGCCAGTCCATGTACAGCGTGTTTGTAGGAGGTAGAAGGAACCAGAGAACCCTGAAGAAACCCACACGGACTTGATGGAATACGAACACAGTAACCTGAGCTCAGGATTAAAGCAGAGAAGATGTGAAGTGGAAAAACCCCATCGACTACACCACTGATTTTAAATCTTTTGAAATTTTAAACAGTTATTGTTGCACCCTTAATCTTTCATTTCACTCTTTCACACTAGTTCTGTTCTTTTTTCCCCAGAATGGAAACGGGTTAAAATCAGTGGCCCTTTACCCTTTAATAGATGAACTCATTTTTAATCACCGGCCCATGATTAAAGGATGACACTGCATGATAATGCTCTGCCATCAAAAGATAATCCCATACGTCTTATTCTCGCTCTTTGTCTTTGAAGTCTTGCCTTAATGAAAAAAAAACCCGGAGCACACAGGAGTAGTAATTTATAGAGGATCTCCCCTGGAGAGAGGCTGCACACGCAGCAGATGAGCCTGCTGAAATGGACATGCAGACAGGGAAGGAGGGGGTCAACCTTTGTCCTAGTGTCACCAGTGCCAAAGCTGTTTGTTTCGGAAACCCGCTGTGACTGTAAGTGCCAGGGTACAAAGTATACACAGTGAGCCAGTTCAACATCATTATTTTTACTTTTCTCACATACCACGCCTTCATTCTGTTTAAGTCAAAATGTGTCACACAGGGCTGTTATCGCTTGATCGTCCTTTTTTTTCTCCACACACCGTTAAATTTCAGCTATTCAGGATTTCATGCAGTTACTATGGGGTGATGCAAAAAAAATAAAATAATATCTCTGTTGGCCTTTTCAGGCAAAGTGTCACAGTGATTTAGACCTTTAAATGTGCCCATTCACTAGTGTTTTTTAATCTTGCATCTTGCATAATCAGTTCATTTGGGTTTCCTGGCGAAACCACCCCAGCTCACAGGCTTAGTATCCTTTAGTTACCTGTTTTACATCTGGTTTTGGTTCTGGGTCTGTTTACAATAACAATAACAAGACTGCCTGACCTGAGGAACGATGTTGTTCATGTGTAATTGGCAGTGCAACACTCGTAGAAAGAGGAAAAGTCTGAGATTGAGTGTTAAGAAACAGAAGAAGACATACGTTTTCAAGAGGAGTTTTTATGGAAACTGGATACGATTAAATAATGGAGAGAAATGGGAAAAAATCTCTCCAAAAAACAATAATAATTTTTAAAAAAAGCTCCCAAGTGGTGCATCAACAAGGTGTGGGACAATCAACCTGGAGATCGCAGGTTCAAATCCATCTTGATGCAGCAGCCATCTATGAATGGGAGTCCATTGGAGATCATTGGCCAAGCTCTCACTGGAGGAAGGGATGGCATACGCTCACTTTCCTGACACTCACAGCAATCACCAGCCAATCATGGGCGTGAATCTGAGCCCATTCATACAACAGTGCGGATAGCACTTTCCCCGCTGTTAGATTGCCCCCAAATTAGTTTTATTAATTTATTAATTTGTTTGTAAAGAGCTAAGTGGCAGCATTGAGTGTTATGTGCATGCCTGCCCTGGTTGGTGGAATTGGGAATTAGGGGAGAAAAATAGTGAAAAATCTCCCCCCCACAATAAAAAAGGCTATAATGGGGTTGCTGCTATGGCGCAGTGGTTAGCACTTCCACCTCACAGTACAAAGGTCTGGGTTCGAATCCCCGGCTCAGGTGATTCTGTGTGGAGTTTACATGTTCTCCCCATGCTTGTGTGGGTTTTCTCCGGGTACTTTGATTTCCTCCCACATATATATAAAACATGCACAGTAGGCTGATTGGATGTTCCAAATCGCCCCTAGGTGTGTGTGTTGGCCCTGCAATGGCCTGGCGAGCTGTCCAGGGTGTACTCCTCCCTCACCCAGAGTCGGCTGAGATGGGCGCCAGCCACCCCATGACCCTAATTAGGATTAAGCGTCTTAGAAAAATAAATGAATGAATGATTGTTTACTAATATCATCATGCACAATGCAGGGGTTTTTGAGACTCGTGCACAGGAGTAACCAAATGGTTTCAGAAAGACATTGTGGAGGATTCCATTTTATTCCCAAGAGATAACACTGTATTTCATGTTTATATATTATGCCTAATAAGTGAATAGGCCCCTTTAAGCATTGTTTAATAATGCTTATTATTTAGAAGTAATGGCTGTTGATTTGTTGTATGAGCTCGTCAGGGAAAGTTTGGCATGTGCATATACATCAGTCTGTCACATTACAATAATGGCCAATAAACAGCGTTGGCGTGACAGTGACAGCATTTACTGTGCATGTTAAAATTAAAACAAATAATCTGTGGGAATACTACTTTGCATCAAATCAAAATACCTTCAAAAACATTTAAACTTTGAAGCGTGATGAGTGGGTGTTTGCCTGATGTACAGTATGTGTGCTGTTCAATCTTGCGTCTTTTGCTGCAGTCTTGGCATTGTCACTGCTTGTTTCTTGGCAACAGCATTACATTTTTTAAACGCCATTATTCTCTCACATCAAGCTTTGTTCCTCAGTCCAAGGGCAAACCAAACAAGCCTGACTTTCTCCCATTAAGCTCATATTAATTATATATTCCAGTTTGGGGACTGTGTCAACATCCAGAAGTTTAAAAACAATACGAAACCTGTAAAGTTATTTGTTTAACCATGAGGTTCCAAAGGTCAAGCACATGTTCAACATATGCACCAGTATGCATGGGTGTAGTGTATGTGTTTTTCCAGTTGGATTGCTTGGTATTGATGGATCCATGAACACTGTGCAACCATAGCCCACACCTACATTTGTGTGTGTTTTTAATAGAACCAGTGCCAGCCTACTCGTGGCACCGAGACAACATGGAGAATGAAGAAGCTCACCTCTCACCCCACACCGGCGGCAAAATGATCCGTCAGCTGATTGAGGAAGACTCAGATCCCATGCTTTCACCACGCTTTTACGCCTACGGGAACTCGCAACAGTACCTGGAGGACACCGAGGTGCCTCCCTCGCCACCCAACACACACTCTTTCATTAGGTAAGGGCAAACCTGGAACTAAAGTCAATCAAGAACTAGAGAAAGGCAGTGTAATAATTCATGTTTTATACGCTTTAGTACTCCCACTTTGGGTAAAGCACCAAAGGCTGCATTTCACATCTGGATTTTGCTCATTTGGCTAAACCTATTAACCAAACAGAGTTACAAGTAGGGCAGCAGTTAATAGTTCAAGATTTTGGTCACAATGATGGCATTAATGGATTACGGTGACAGGTGCTTTGATTAACCTGAAAAATCTGCCTAAATGTGCAGCTTTTATTATAAATAGTGGGTGTCTGACGAACATGCATTCACACAATATTTGTACTTATTGCCCGTAGATTTTTTTAATGTTGCAATGCTCGGATCACCTCCACATTTTAATGGTTTGTTACCTGTATCACACCTTACTTTAGTAAACAGAATCATCAAAATCTGTGCATAACTTTTCACTTATATTGCACACAAACAGACAGCCAAAAAAACCCAAACTAACACATTAATAACTATCTAAATAACAAAGAACAAAGACACAGGTGAAAACCTAACCTCCTAGTGGAGGTAATAAATAATAGCTATGTAGTAAAATAGAGCAGATTCAATACATCTGTATTCCAACTAAATGTGAAAGTCTAACAACCCATTGAATGGTAATAATGGTTCACAGTGATGGAAAAAACTAAAACAACAAACAACCATCACCTTGTGAATGGAAAAGGAGAGCCAGTTTAGGATTTAGGATTGTAACAGTCTATAATACAAGATTAGATTCATCAGTGGTGGTGAGGTTGAAGTATTTAGCACTGGTTCTTTGGTGTTCTCTTTTTTGCTAGTTAGTTGAAAGTATCTTTATCTCTTGAGTAAATGAATAATCTGGTGTTCAGTGACTGTTAATGTTCATGAACTGATTATGTTCCTATTACATTTTATGTTCAGCCGACGACGAAGCTCTTCACTCGGCTCCTGTGATAATGAACATGAGGAGCTCACGTCAACGCAGCTCTCCAAAAAGATCCACAGCCTCAAGAAAAAGATCCGCAAGTTTGAAGAAAAGTTCGAAGAAGAGCGCAAATACAGGGTTAGTAATTACGAAAAAAAAAAACCACACACACACATTGTGGAAAATTCCACAACTTTGCAAAGGGTTACGATACAGCCAGAGGAAAATCCAAAGCGATGCCAGAACTACTGTTTCAGAATGGCCCCTTGTGGGTCTGTTTCCTGTTTTCTGAGACAACAATAATGGGCGCTGTGTTTTCCTTCTACAGCCGTCGCACAGTGACAAAGCAGCCAACCCCGAGGTCTTGAGGTGGATGAATGAGCTGGCCAAGCTTCGTAAAGACCTCAAAGGTACGCCTGTAACCCTTCACGTACAAAGCAGGAAGGAAGAATAGGCATGCTTAGCATCTTGTAAGTCAGGCTAATCCAATACTCATGACGCTTTTGTTAAACAAAATACACAAAACTTTCTCCGTTTCAAAGGTCAGTCATTGACTACTTAGCATAACAGCGGAATGAGTAAGCGACTTCGTAAATCTCTGGCGAACCACACATGTGTCCAGGAATCCTAGCTATCCAGCAATTACATATATGAGATAGTCACACAGATCCTGGATAATAAAGCATTAGTGATAAAAATGTAAAGCGTTTATGGAAATGATAAAACTAAAACATCTCCTCTGATCTCTCACAGAGCACAGCTTGCTAAAGTCAGAGGAAGATTTAGCTCCTTTACCAAGGCAACGAAGCAACACTCTACCCAAGAGCTTTGGCTCTCAGCTGGAGAAGAAAAGCAACGAGGCCAAGATGCCCAAACCCCCCGTGGAGAGCACGCTGGAGACAGTGATGAACAAACTGCAGGAGAAACGCACTGAGTCCGGACGACCCGACGACATCAAGGCAAGCATTTACACCACTGTGTTGCTGAATTCTCAGTTCTGATTGGTCAGTAATTCTGACCATAGTTCCAGGTGGAATATATCAAGAAGAATTAGGGACTTGGACAGCAAATGGCTTCATATAAGGCTAATGTTTCTCTTTTTTAAAAACATGCTACTCATTCACAGAGACGGACAGTATAATGACTGCAGTGCTGTGTTAAAAAAACAAAAAAACAAAGATATTTATTTACCATTTATGGAAGAAGTCTCCACTGTTAGAGATGTTTTGTAACCATCAGCAAGTTTTCCGTCACATCAAAGTCTCTGTCTGTGCTTTTCTCAAGCAGCTAAAGGAAGCTTGTATCTACCAGTTTAGCATCGTCACGGGATGTCATTAAGTTTGACCTTAGCTTAACCAACATGAACTGTGTGTGTGTGCGTGTGTGTGTGTGTGTGTGGACAGGGGGTTTGGGGGGTTAGGCATAGGCACTAGTTCTCATCACACTCCCTTCAGACAGTGTCGAGCTGTCAGTGCTTTAAAAAGACTTACTTTAGTCACTGTTAGCTATAAAAATGGTCATCATCTGACTGAATGTTCTATTATTTTCTTCCTCAGTACAAACAATAAGGTTCTTTTGTTACAGACATACAGTAGCTATATTCATTTATTGATTTGCCGAACCACTTAATTTTACTATGGTTGTGGATTATTATTATTATTATGATTATTATTACTATTATTATTATTATCATCATTATTATTATTATTATCATTCTTATCATTATTATTATTATTATTATTATTATTATTATTGATATTATTGTCATTCTTATTATCATTATCATCATTATTATTATTGTCATTCTTATCATTATCATTATTATTATTATTATTATTATTGTTGTTATTATTGTCATTCTTATTATCATCATCATCATCATCATTATTATTATTAATATTATTATTATTATTATTGTTATTGTTATTATTGTCATTCTTATTATCACTATCATCATCATCATCATTATTATTATTATCATCATTACAGTACAGGCATGTTTCATGAACTATTCATGTTTAATAACGTGCAGGTCAGATTATTGTAAATAATTTTCCTTTTCTCAAAATATCTGTGCTTCCGAAACAGGACATGACCAGAGAACAGATTGGCGCTGAGAAAGTAGCCCTGCAGAAAGCGCTGCTGTATTATGAAGGCATCCATGGCAGACCGGTGAGTGTCTTTGTACATAAAACCGACTTTGCTGATTATTTCTTGCATCTGATTGCCAAAAGAAAGGGAATCATGCGTCAAAACAGGTTGTGTGCTGTGTACGTCTGTGTGCTGTGTACGTGTGTGTGTGTGTGTGTGTGTGTGTGTGTGGGCTGCAGAATAGACAGATGAGAAGAATGTGCTTGTGTTCTGCCTGCGTTATTCTGTCAAGACTAAGATCTAAAGTAATCATTGTTCCGAATCGTTGTCCTGCAATTTTATCCTCAAGACCGTCCAGGCTGTCAGAATGCTGAACACATCCGGCGCGTTTAAAAGCCAACAGAAAACAGTATAGTGATGAAAGCGGTTTGTTATTGAACCAAGGTTAATCAGCGTGCTGTAATTACTCTCATCTGGATCAGGGCTTCAGCTCATTAACCACAGGTTAAACACAGCTCAATTTCTCTACTCACTGAGGTTCGCATCCACCATGAAACAATTACAAAATTCTCATTCACTTTTACTGTGAGTTCGACTCAGTATCCCCTCGACTTAATCACAGAGTCTCCACTTGAACAGAAAACAAATCACACTTCTATTAATACACTTACTATCCTATTACGATCACGGGGTGACTGCAGCCTGTCTCCGACGACACTGGGCCAATGCGGGTTACACCCTGAACAGCTCGCCAGGCCATTGCAGGGCCAACACACACACACACACGCACACACACACACACACCTAATGGTGATTTGGAATAACAATTATCCTAATTTGCATGTCTTTGGACGGTGGGAGGTAACCAGAGTAGCCAGAGGAAACCCACGCAAGCATGAAGAGAAACATGCAAACTCCACACGGAAATGCTAAACATGCTGCATGGACTTTTTGTACACTGGAACCTGATTGGCTCAGATTTTATGACGCAGTAACACCCGTCTGTTCAGCACTAACTCTTAGTTCTCTTCTTCCAAGATCACGAAGACTGAAAGACAGCTCCTGAAGCCGCTGTACGATCGATATCGCCTCGTCAAGCAGATCCTATGCAGAGCGTCCACAATTCCAGTCATTGTAAGTACAGACGTCTTCCTTCTGTCTGAATATCTACACATCTGTCTGACAGCAGGATTTCTATTTTACGGCAGTGATCTTATTTATGGTCTGTGAGTTAGCCATGAGATTTGAAAACATGATACACAGGACTGGCAGCTCTGACTGAGACGTTAGTGTTACATTAGTTACCACAAATAGCATTTGGATACATGACATAACTGTAAAAATATTACAAGATGCAACTTCTGTACTTAACTGATCTAAGATCAGTATAACGTAGCGCCGACTTTTAGCTGATCTGAGGTCAGTGTTCTGAGTGGTTGCTTCCTTATGACCTTCCACGAGCAGGGTTCTCCATCCAGCAAGCACCGAGGCCCTCAGCTGCAGCCCATTATCGAGGGGGAACCGGCTCTCTTCTTCGACCACGGCAAGGTGAAGAGCTGCTGCTCAACCAATCAGAAACGATCTAGCCTCCAGCCCCAAGAATTAACCGATCTTGATTGCAGCTTGTTGATTCAGGGTCACATAAATCAATAGCCCCCGACCCCTTCACTAATTGTGATTTTGAAACTCTGATTAAACTCATACATGTGTTTCTTGTGCATGGTGTGTGCTGAGATGAAGAAGAAGAGTGGAAGAGTGGTGGAGACTTCATGCTTGATGTTTAAATAGGCTTAAAGGAGTACTCTGTCAAATTTTAACCGCATCCACTGTATCTGAAGTGTGTGTGTGAGTGTAGGATTACCATGGACCAGCGTGGACATGTTTCGGTAAACTGGAAAGCTGTACACTTGCTAACCGCCTTTGTAATGCAAGTCTTAGGGCAGCTGTTTAGGAAAGTGGAGCAACAGTTAAATAAAAAAAAATTATGATTTGTACTCATTACATGAACTGCTTAATCCTATTAGGGTCGCAGGGAGGCTGGAGCCTATCTCAGCCAACACTGGGCGAAGGCAGGGTACATCCTGAAAAGCTCACCAGACCACAGCAGGGCCAACTTACACACCCAACCATTTAAACTCACACTCACATCTAGGGGCAATTTGCAACAGCCAGTTAGCCTAATGTGCATGTCTTCGAACTGTGGGAGAAAACTGGAGTACCCAGAGGAAACATGCAAGCACAGGAAAAACATGCAACCTCCTTACAGAAACGCCCTCGCTGTGCCTGGAGCCAAACCCAGGACCTTATGTCTCTGAGGCGGATGTGCTAACCAGTATGCCACTGTGCCACCCAAACTGTTTATAAATAAGAGGGATGGCTTTGGAGTCATAGTGCATGGATACCAGAGCACTCTCTAATCTCGAAATAGTATTAGAATTACTGTTTACTGTTGCTCTTGGGCTGAAACATTGGATGAAACCCTTTAAGAACAGCTCTTAGGATGTCGAGCTCATCCTAATACTCTTATTAAAAATACAACATTTATAACACAGTTATAACCACATGTATAACTCCTTTATAAATAGGATTCAGCATTGGCTCCTCGACTTTAGAAGTAAACTGAGAGTAAAAAGGCTTTCGGGTCTTTTCTCAGTCCAGGAAACCTGTTGAAATTGTTGTACACAGACAGACACAGTGGATCGGGATTGCTGAGTGTTCCTTAAACATCCTTAAACCAGGCAGTGTCATCTTCCCTCCCTTCCCCTCATTAATCAATGAATGTTTTGATTGGGTGAATCCTGCATGGAGTTTACCTCAAGATCTTCCCGGCTCAGCCCTTTATTATTTAACTAACCATGCGTAAAACACTGTCTGCACAGGAGGAAGAGGACGGCTCGGACGAAGACAACGACAACAGGACGCAGCAGCTGATGGTCCGCCCAGAGCTGAGCATGCTGGGATTTCTGGACCATTTGGATGAGGAGGTGGATGGGTTTATTTCACCTGTAGACGAGTTGTCACCTTCAAAGAACAGCACCGACATGAGGCTGTCCAACCTGCACGCTGCCACCATGTGAGTGGTGTTTTACCTAAATGTTTTGTTATATTTATTCTTTCTGCACTTCCCATCTTTGTTACCGTAGTAAACAAGTGCATTAATAAAAACCTTACAGCCACAAATATCAGAACAATTATTATGGAAAATCAATCAACACTTCTGACCAATTAGATTCAAGACTTGATCAGCTGTGTTTCACATAAACATGACGCTTTATGTAGAATTCTCATGATTAGTATAACGAGCATGGTACCATACAGACATGTTACACTGCAGCTATGGGCTGTACAACACTGTGTGTAGAACCCTACATGAAACACTACATGGAACATACAGTACGTGGCTGACACTCAAGAAGATGAGACAAGGTGCACGTTGTCAGTTAATAGTGATTCAGAAAGTTGATGCAAATTAAAACTGCATCATGTAAAAGAAAAAAGAGAGAAGACGTTCTCCCTAAAAAGACTTACATTTGTCCATAAACAAATCTACTGACATTGTTTGTGGTATCATCGGTTCTGAACATCCTGCTTCTGCTACAAACACAGACAGGAGCTGGTGGAGCAACTCCAGGAAACTCGAGAGGAAAAGAAAAGGATCCGGAAGAACCTGCGTGAATTCGAGGATCAGTTCTTCAGGCAAAACGGCAGGTAAGCAGCAACCTTACCACAGGAGCAAAATACTTCCTGAAGTATCTTCTGGGCTACTAGCTTAGCACTTAGCGGAACGATAACGATGCTCTTGTTCTTCAGAAACGTGCAGAAGGAAGATCGCTCGCCCTTGGCGGTGGAATACAACGAATACAAGCACATCAAGGCCAAACTGAAGCTGCTGGAAGTCCTGATCAGCAAAAGAGACTCGTCGAAGTTCATCTAACATCTAGAATCAAGGACATAAAGCACAAGAACAAGCAGGTTCTGCTTATGCTAAAGCTAAATAAGCTCATCGAAAGCCCTCCTGTCGAAGTCGCACATTGGGTGTTTTTGGGCCATCTGTAGCTCACAGGCAGATTTGGCGGAAAAAGATCCCCCTCCCCTTCTCCATCTCCTCCTACACCTCCTCGCTGTTGGATTTCTCTACCACTTTTCACACGCACACTAACACAGACTCAGAGGGATACGATCTCCTTCTGCTGGCCTGCAAACAGATGCCCTGTATCTCCGTTCCAGCGCCATCAACCAATCAGCTGTGGCTTTCATCAACCAAACCAGTGGCAATGTGGCATATTTAACACACTAATGGTGTTTTTATACATATCTATACAGTATGTCTAACATATTACATAACAGTAATAATGAGCTGGATTTATTTCATTCCACCCTTCTGTTTTAATGGAGAGAATACTGTTACACTGCCAGTCAGGTGGTTTTAATCACTCGGTTTTAGATTTAGGAGGAAAAAAATAAAAAATACCAAAGACTTGTCTGGCTCGCTGAAGTGGCTGTGTGCTCCGGGTGCAACGAAAAGGGTTACTACAGTCTCCCTGTCAATCACAGCAAAATCAACCAATCGTGTTCGTCTGTGATCTCGTGGACGAAGAAGAGGGCGGAAAGCTCTTTCCCACCCTGTGACGCAGCATAAAGAATAAGTTCAAAAGATGTCGTGCTTTCATACCGAGGACAAGAAGCACATGTTAGCATTCACCCATTAAAGCTTTTTTTTCTTAGAGTGAGAATCTATTCTTTTGAACTATTTTACTTCGAAGTCTTTTGATACTTCGTGTGGCGAAGACGCACAAAGCATCTCGATCAGAGATAACCAGCGAAGCAGATATTTTGCGTGTATTTTTTTTTGCATTCTGTTATTGACTATAAAGTGACTGTGTACCAATGACTTGGGCCAAGAGTGTCATAGCAACATGGCTGCCATTTCCTATTGCAGAGCGATAGTTCTATATGAAAGAAAGAGAGAGAGAGAGTTAAGTTCAGATAATGTAGATTCAGAGCTTTGAATTAGCATGTTAGTCTCTCCTGTTGTTGTTGTTGTTTTTTTTTTCAAGAGATATCTTGCAGTGTGACCTTCGTTTTTATTGAATGTGAACACTGATGGTTTATAATGAATAAGGGTGTGTACATTTTAGTACATGATTTATTTGCATTTTGTACATATGATTTAAAGCAAAACCTATTTTTACTGAACTCACTGGTGTGCTGTGTTTTTTTTTTTTTTTAAACTGGTTTGGTGTGCAGTGTTATGAAGACCTCCAGTACAGGTCTTGGGTGGCTCGATGGTGT
Organism: Neosilurus mollespiculum; assembly: GCA_030014195.1. NCBI lineage: Eukaryota > Metazoa > Chordata > Actinopteri > Siluriformes > Plotosidae > Neosilurus > Neosilurus mollespiculum. The sequence continues at coordinate 18,481,401 of JAQMYF010000027.1, forward strand.
AGTGGTTAGCAAGTCTGCCTTACAACGACACGGTCACGGGATCTATTCTTGAGCTCAGTAAGGGTGTCTCTGTGTGGAGTTTGCACATCCTCCACATGCTTGCGTAGGTTTCCTCTGGGTTCCTCCCACAGTCCAAAGACTGCGGGATGCACATTAGGCTCATTTCTGTTCCAAATTGACCCTAGGTGAGTGTGAATGGTTTTGTGTGTGTGTGTGCTGGCCCGGCGATGGTCTGGTGAGCTGTTCAGGGTGTACCCTGTCTTGTCAGCTGAGATAGGCTCCGGCCTCCCCACACCCCAATTAGGATTAAGCGGTTCGGCAAACGAGTCATTGATGAAAAAACCCCAAACAAAACTAGAGTGGCACGTATAGGTGCAAAGTACCTCCGCCTTGTAGCATGGATAATGTAGCATGTAGGCTCTATAGGGGTATTGGTTTTAATTATTTACCATGTGTTTACAATATGTTTTATACCACGTGACCAGATTAGCAAAGAAAAAAAAAACCTTATTCGAAAGATTTACAAGACGGCTGGGATTCTACCTTTCAAGATCGCTCAGGGTCTCATTTGACAGTCCATGTCATCGACATAAACACAAGACCGGCGAATTTGAATCATACTGTTACACATGCTGGTAAAATACCATGATACAAGTAAAATTAAACAAATATTTGAAATGAAATGTTTTTTTTAGTCTGGAAAACAGAATAAATATTAAAGGCAGCAATTATTCTGTAGATGCGATACTTGCAGAAGAAATGTTCTTCCTTTCGCTTTAGAAATACTATTTTGCATGTTGGAGCAAGTCCTTGGTCATAAGGCCACATAAAGGCAAGTCATGTGCAGGTCGTGTCCAGTCTTGAGTTTATATCTATGGTCCATATGTGGTGTCCTCCTTAATGGTCCAGTGTAACAGCATGCGTGCACGCTCAAACTACAACGCAGCTACGAGTGCTCTATCTCCAAAGTCTTATGAAATCGCTCTGATCTTCACCTTTGACCTTGACATTCCACAGTCAAATCATCTCTGGGACTCAGGATATTGTCCCCACCAAGTAATTTTGATTCTATTCTAGATATTTCTTTTTTTTTTTTTTTTGGCAGTGTACACCTCATTTCTCTTTCCACTCTAATTCACCCCAATTCAGACTGGATTAACTGAGCCTGGTAAAATGGATCATGTGATTATTACTGGATTATCTCTGGGATTTTCATCCGGTCTTAATCCATCACGTTAGTCTTTTTTAATCCATCATGTTATTTTACCGTCTATACAACGACCAGTATATGTAACCACATAGTGTTGAAATGATATCGTGTAGGAATTGGCCATTAATTGGCTGTTCCAAACTGCCCCTAGGTGTGTGAATATAAATAGTTGAGTGTCTTTGCCCTGCGATGGACAGGCAAGCTGTTGAGATGGGGGTGATCACACTAGAGGTGCGATAGAAAATGGACTGACACAAATGGCAATTCCTGGCTGTTGCTTTTCATTCTCAAAATTTGTTTCGTGACACTCACGCCATCGAATGTTGGTCACCTGGTTTGTGAACTCAAATTTTCTGTCGCAAATCGAGTCTCTGACAGGAAAAGCAAGTTGGAGTGCTCCACGTGGAAAGTTAGACTTGCTGGCATCCGCCATATCCTGTGTGTTTCGTCATCATTCGTATTTTACTCACATTTTGTTCATGCTAATAAGCACAAATAAAAAGCCAACAAAACACAACTGACTTACAACAGAGATTCGCAAAGCAGTCATGTGATATACACATTTAAGCTATGAAATATTCACAAGCATGTGGAGTCGCAAGACATCTTGATGCCAATTTTAAAATTCACACACACACACACACACGTCAGTCACTTTTCCATTGCACCTCTAGTGTGATCACCCCCGTATGTTCCAGTCTCCCCATTGGAAAGGGCACGATGAGATGGAGAAGCATAAAGGAGACCAAGCACTATTAAAGCTTAAAACACACACCAGAACCAGACCATTTCAAGAACACCTAAGTGATCTGGTACCTAAAACTGGCTTTGAGTTACCTAAGAATTGGGCATTAGCTTGTGTTAGGACTAAAGTGGGGGATAATACACACTCTGATAGCAACATGCTAGCCATTTATCTGTGATGAGTAATACACATACACTCCCTCACATTAATGAACTGTGCAGTGTTCCTGATTTACCCGTTGAGTACATTTGTCTACTGACTGCGCTAAATCAAGTACACGAGTAAAGTAAGAACAGCAGCCGGGGTGATTTGCCCTCACGTACTCAACTGGTGGAGGGGAAGCTATTTCCGAGTTACGAGATTTTACTCAACTATGCATACATCACTTTAACAACACACGTTTATCCTTTATACATGTGAAGGTCATGTGACCTACTAACGAACAGCAAATCCCCAAAAGCAAGTGTGTGAATAGGGTGAAAGAAATCAGGTGTAGTGTGAGGAGACTGAGTACATCAAAGATATTCCCATCACTGTGATTAATACAGAGGGTGTATCCTGTGTGGATAACTCAGAATTATACACCCTTTACAGCCTCTAGTAACATTACGTATAGAACAGACATCTGTCTGGAAAGTTCTACAACTGACCTTTAAAGATTACAAAGAAAAACACATTCACAGGAAGAGGGGGGGGGGTTCCCCCTTCACTTACTAAGAAAAAGAGAGAAAAGGAGTTTAAGGGAGTGAGAAAGAAGAGGGAGAGAGTGACAAAAGGAAGAGAAAGTGAGTTAGAGGAAGAGAAAGGGGTCAGTGAGTGAATGAGAGAAATATAGTGAGTGACTGAGGGGTGAGAGAGAGAGAGAGAGAGAGAGAGAGAGAGAAAAGGTAAGAGAAAGAGAAAGTGAGTGAGAGAAAGAGGGGCAGCGAGTGAGTGTGAGCAAGAGAGAAAATGAAAAAAGTGAGTAAGAGAAAGAGGGATAGAGAGAGCAACAAAGAGAGTGAGAGAGAAAGAAAGGGATGAAGAGTATGAGTTTATGAGCGAGAGAGAATGAAAAACTGTGAGTAAAAAAGTGGGTGAGTAAGAAAGAAAGATAAGGAGAGATAAGAAAGAGAGTGTGTGTGTGTGTGTGTCTGAGTGAGAGGGAGAATTAAAAAGTGAAAGCGAGTGTGTAAGCAAGAGAGAGAATGAAGTGAGAGAGACAGGGAGGGAGAGATAGAGAGTGTATGACAGAGAGGGGGGTGAGAGAGAGAGAGAGTGCGTTTAACAGAGAGAGAGGGATGCGTGTGTGAGAGAGTATGAGAGAGATGGTGTGAGAGAGTGAGTGACAGAGAGAGGGGGGGGGTGTGAGAGGGAGGGAGAGAGGGAGTTAGAGAGAGAGAGAGAGAGAGAGTGCGTGTGACAGAGAGAGAGGGGTGGGTGTGTGAGAGAGAGGGATGTGTGTGTGAGAGAGAGAGTATGAGAGATGGTGTGAGAGAGTGAGTGACAGAGGGGGGGTGTGAGGGGGAGGGAGAGAGAGAGAGTGAGAGAAAGGAAGAAGTGTGTGAGAGAGATGGTATGAATGAAGTGAGGGAAGAGAGAGAGAGAGAGAGAGAGAGAGAGAGAGAGAGAGGGAGAGAGAGAGAGAGAATCATTAAAAACAGCATGGAGCACAGAACACATGGAGAGGTTGTAATTTCCATTTTAATTTAAATGTTTTGAAAAGAAAAGAAAAATAGATAAAAGGATATATTCCATTTGAAAGAGGTATAAAAGTAAATATATTTTACTAAAATAATGCAGCAGCAGCCACTAACAAGCCCTTGAGTTCTGAAGATGACAGTAAAGTATCGGACGGGAACTCTCAGTGCTGTTTGTTCCAGTGTGGATAAATGAATACTGCAGAACGAGAGAACACTGAGGACACCGTGTGTGTGTGTGTGTGTGTGTGTGTGTGTGTGTGTGTGTACACAAGTCAGTGACAAAAGTCTTGCTGCACATGTGGACATTCATGTATAAAAGCTCATATCTCACCAACCTATTAACTGATTTTAATGAACTATGATTTAAAATATCCCTCTGATGGAACTGAATAATATCTTTACAGCTTCTTAAATATAAACCTTCCTGTTTTTACCTGGACAAGTCTTGTGGCACAGACTTAATTTCACTTTCAAGACTATATTTATAACAGAAAAATAATCAAACGGCCTTGTTTATAACTAAATATATAATATTGTAGCAAATATAACATCATATTGAAAAATTAAAATCATCACTCAAGGTCAACAGTGCCTCTGCAAACATGACCGTGATGGTACCAGACTCCCCGGTGCTGGTCATGATGAATAATTATCATAATAAAATAATCAGATACCTTCAAGATGTTCAAATTACAAATAATTATAATGTGTAAGTGCTACTAAAAATTCTTGAGGCCCAAGACACTTGTAATCCATTTTTAATACATAAGTAAGCTATTTTAGAGGGCAGCTCGTTCATCAAATGGTCAGAAAACAGTGCGTTATCAACCCTATGGTGAGAAATCTGAGCCACCTGTAGGTTTGAAACATAATGGGAGGCAATAATCTGTTGATATTTGTGTCTGGTAATGTTCCCACCCATCCTTCATGGCTTTGTGATACCTGTGTACTGGAGGTGATCTTAAACCATGATGTTTCACTTTCATACATCACTGGGTCTTCGGGGAACTCTGGGTCCAGTAATTTTCTAGCTGGTCAGTAACAACATGGTGGCAGAGCGATATGATTTCTGCTAATAACAGTCTCCATGCGTTCGGGCCTTGGTAAGCACATCATGGTGTTCTAGCTGTGTCTTGTACAGGACCTGTATGGTGGAAGGTGGATGGTGACTACTGCAAGAAATATATTGTAAAGTTCACAGCTATGAGTCCTAATGGAGCTTCTGAGGGAGTCATCAGGAGGAACTACAACTTTTGTGCAGCCAGTTGTTCTGTGGATAGTTTTCCTTGCATGACCGAGCTTACCCATGTGTACCAAGGGTGTCTGAAATTTCTTACTACTGCTTACAAATTATTTTCATTTGCTTTTAGGAGATCTTGATGGTTTCTACAGTTTTTGCAAAAAGGTTTTATAAACTGTCTTAAAGCTGCTTTAATACCTGTATTTATGTATATTTATTCAATCAAGCACTTTTCATTAAATTTTACTAATTACTTTGATCCAAAATTTGATGTTACATGATTGCGACAAGTCTTTTGTCCAGCCTAGAATGAATATGTTCATCTTTTATTAGCTGTAAAAAGTATAAATAAATGTAAAATTTCCTGTTGCTTTTACAAAACAATCGGTATACTTGTAGGATTGATGTCAGGCAGAGTTGATTAAAATCACTTAATAGGTTGGTGAGATATGGGCTTTTATACATGAGTGTCCACATGTGCGACAAGACTTTTGTCAATGACCGTGTGTGTGTGTGTGTGTGTGTGTGTGTGTGTGTGTGTGTGTGCGCAGTGTTCCTCTCCTGCAGCTTCATCACCACTATCATCACATGGCTTCATTGTGTCACTTCACACACCAAGTGCTTCTGATCCGATACTTGATGTCAGAGCGTCGTGGCTGTGGAAAGGAAATCCCTTTTTAACGTCCTAGTCTTCGTCCCTGCACGATCCTCAGATATGGTACGCAGTAGTGCTAAAGAAACTCAAATCATCAAAAAAAAAAAAAAAAAAAAAAAAAAACACCAAAAAAAGTCCCACCCACATTACCAGGTGTCCATGCGAATGTGGTGCTGTACGCCTCTAGTCCAGCGCAGGACAGTGACTTCCTCCTCCAACACCAAAAACATCCTGATTCATCATCATCATTTTAAAAAACAAATAATGAGGGCGGAGCTTGACTTAATACTGAAGATTCATTTATCCGTTATACGTTCGCCGACCTGCTTAATCCTACTAGGGCCGCGGGGAGGCTGGAGCCTATCTCAGCTGACTCTGGGTGAAGGCAGGGTACACACTAAACTCGCCAGACCATTGCAGGGCAACACACACACACACACACACACACGCACAACCATTCACACTCACACCTAGGCGCAATTTGGAACAGTCAGTTAGCCTAATCTGCATGTTTATGGACTGTGGGAGGAAACCAGAGTATCCGGAGGAAACCGGGAGAACATGCAAACTCCACATAGCCCTTGCCGAGCTTGGGGTCTCAAACCAAGGACCTTGTTGCTGTAAGGCGGACATCGATGCGCAAATCACAAACTGTAGCATAAAATTTTAGTGTTCAGGGTGTACCACGCCCTCGCCCCGAGTCAGCTGAGATAGGCTCCAGCCTCTATTTTCCATTTTCTCAGCACTGTCTTTAGCCCCGCCCCTTTCTCTATATGTTACCTGAGTGCAGAAAATCTCCTGCCTACAACCTTTCCTCCACTTGTATAAATCACTCTATCACTGAAATCTGACTGAATTTTTCAGCATCACTAATGAAAAGCACGGAATACGAGACGCAGCTCGCGGTATTTAAGATCCACTCAGGGATTATGATGTAATAAAACAGAAATCCCATCAACACATGGTGCTTATGCTCGATGTGCAATCAGTGTAAACAGAAGAACATTTAAAAAGACGGACTGTGTGTTGATGGTTCTTGAGAAACCTGTTAACATTATATTATTATATTACTGACCAACATTAACTGTTGGGTTTCGATCAGGAAGTGTTCGATCAGGAAGCTCCGCCCTGGACTCAGGACACGCACAGGACCAGCGCTCAGCTCCGCTCATTCCACAGATCCATGGTTATGCATAGTCCGGCCTTCCGATCAAACCCATATAGAAGCATCACCATGTTATTTCTGGATCTCCCTTTTTTTCCATCAAATCAGCGTCGGTTACAGCCGTCAATCCTTGGCTGTACTCATTTGCTTCCCCATACATTAATAACAAGTTTTGGGTTTACCGTATACATATTTATTGTGTCACTAAACAGTCTTTATCAGGCTCAGCTTTCACTCTGGACGCCACACTTGCATGCACGCTAATGCTGAGGGTGGGGGGAATAAAGGAAAGCAGTAGGCGTTCCCTTGCTAGTGGCTCGTATTAAAGGCAAAGTAGTAAATGGACTTGCGGGACGTCACTGGTTGAGTTAGGAATAAGCAGAGAGGATTAATAGGCTTTATTCACGTCTGGATAATGGCTTATTCCGTCCTCCGTCTCTTCAGCAGCAGGTCTGGACATCTCCAGTCAAAAAGCAGAGGACAAGGACATGTTTCTGTCTTTATAGCATGTTCTCTTTCTTTCCCACCAAGATGGAAAGAGAAAGCGAGAAAAAAAAAAAAAAAACAAGTCGGCAAAGAAACACCCCCCCAAAGAAAATCCCAAGCGCCCGGGTGTGCCTCCAAACCAACCGAAAATATTTCCTGTCTCGCCGTAGACTGGCAGATTTGTCTACCATACACAATCCTGACCCTGATCCCAGACTTCAGAAAGGAACAGGAAAGCAAAAGGCGCTCAGAATAACAGTGTGCACGATAGGAATTCTTGCACTAACACTCAAAAAAAAAAACAAAAAAAAAAAAAACAAAAACAAAATCGAATAAAAGATTTATTCCGCTCAGAGTTCAGCGGAGTTCAGTGTCTCTATATTTACGATCCTACTCACATTTTCAGAGGCGCTCTGCGTGGGGGGTAGTACAGACGTCGGCCGTTCTCGGTGAAGATGCGAGAGTGTGTATGCGCGTGTGAGAGAGAGAGAGAGAGAGAGAGGTGAGCACGGCCATGTGTTCTCACACCAGGCTGAAGCCTTCGTACTGTTCGATGGCGCGCGTGAGCCTGGAGCGGAGCGTCGCTTTGCTCCTGTAGCACGGCAGATCCAGCAGGTTGTAGCAAGTGTGAGCGACGGGCAGGAAGTGCTCCTCTGCCGACGTGGACTGGATCATGATGCGCAGGCTGGACATGCCGTGGATGGGGATCCGGTCACTGCCTGTGAGGAACACTGGTACGAGGAGAGAGAGGGAGACTATTAGTCTTAACACTGGACAGTAAACACTGTAACACTGTTATACATGTACAGGTGCAGCTCATCTGTTCCACATTTAACTTCTGAACACAGCAAAGCTGACGGCAGAATTTGATTGGTTGGTGACCTGAATCAAGCAGGGTTGCAGGAAGGCTGGAGCCTATCTCAACCTACTCTGGGCAAAAGCAGTGTACACCCTGAACAGCTCACCAGTCTATCGCATGGCAACACACACACACACACACACACACACACACATACATACACACTCACACCTAGGAGCAATTTGAAACAGCCAGTTAGCTTACCGTGCATATCTTTGAACTGTGGGAGGAAACTGGATTCCCCCGAGGAAACCCACACAAGGACAAGGAGAACATAAAAACCCCACACAGAAATGCCATCACCAAACCCAGGACTTGAACCTAGAACCTTCTTGTTGTGATGCGGCCATGCTAACCACTATGTCACTGTCCCGCCCCGTCGTAATCGGTTTTGTTTTGTAAGTATCTTCCTCTGGTATGCTTTTTCACTTATGTTCCTATGTAGTGTTTCACCTCAGGCTCGGCGGATTCGCCTCACTACTAACACTTCTACTAATTATTCACCTCACGGATTCTGAAATGCTAGAAAATGATCAAAATGCCCCTTCAAACAATACGAAGAAAGCTACACAATGAGCTTCATGGATTCAAACCTCGAAGGAATTTCAAAAGATCCCCTAATGGAGCGAATGTGACCAGTGTCCTGCTTTATAAGCCATATATAACTTTTAGTTCTTCACCTCGGGCTTGGTGGAACAGACCACTCGACATTCCGTCTCAGTGACTATTCCAAGATATTCATCTCGTCGTTGACGAATAAGTGTTACATATTCACCTTCCTGTGGCTTTTTAAACTTCATCCACTCAACCAATAAGAATTGAGTATTCAAAGTCTCTGGCTACTAGCTATAAAATATTGAAGCTTGCAGTGTAATTGGCTCTGTTCACTTCTACCTACACACTTTTGAACACAATCCGCTTACTTGGAACCAAGTCTGAAGGAAGACGGAGAATTGTCTGGAGTATTCTGTTGTGAGAAAACAGGGTGGGTGGTTTGTAATCAAACGCCTTTTCCTGTGAAAGTCCTTTTTGGACAAGTAAAGCCAAAGCTAGACGTCTACACTAGGCGACAGTTAGTAATTAGACACCTACAAAGTGACCTACATGATATTTATTTCAACTGATTGGACAATTATACCGAGTCGGGATATAAAAAGAGGAGGAACATTTGTGAACATCTTGCTTGTTTATGTGAATGAATGAAACATCAGAAATAGTCCCGAAACGTCCTTGTTGAGTTTGTGAAACAAAGTGACCTACACACGACTTACAGTGGGAACAGATTCACCTGAACTGAACAGCCTTCATCAATTCTTTCTACTTCCTTTCCTTTTTCACCATCAGTTTTCTCTTATTCCTTTCACACTTGTTCTTTTTAACTTCTTTCTTTATTATTTTCTTTCTAAACCGCCATCAAAAAAAGTCATCATTTTCATTTCTTTCTTTTTTTCTTTCGTTTTATTTCTCTTTATCTTATTTCCTTATTTCATTCTTTCCTTAATTTTTTTCCCTAATAACCTTGCCCCATTTTTGTTTTTCTTTCCTTTCATTTTTTTCCTTTCTACCTTTTTTCCTTTTCTTTTAACACTTGTTCTTTCCGTTCATTAATTACCTCTTTCCTTTCTACTATAATTCTTTTATATTTCATTTCATTTTCTTTCCTTCTTTGTTTAATTTTCTTTGTTTCCTTTTTCTCAATCTGCCTTTTTCTTCCCTCTTTCCTTTTTCTATCTCTCACCTAGTCTTTTTCCTATCTTCACATGTGCAGTTTTGGGGAGTCTGTGCCCACTTGGTTTCCTGTTCATGGCTGAGAGGAGCGGAACTTGTTGTTATTTAAGTTCTTGTAGCCTTGTGGTCAGCTCCAGTCTGGCCATTCTCCTCTGAGTGCTCTCATCAATAAAGCGCAGAATGTTTTTTTTTTCTTTTTTTTTTCACGTCTGTTCATGCAAACTTTTTGCACAGCTGTCCGTGAAACTTGCAGGAGATTGTGAAATACACAAACGTCCAACCCCCAGTGAACATTAACAGGAGCTTTTGAGCCTCTAACAACAGGAGTTTAAACATCACACTGCTCTTTCATGCTCCACCGGCTGATTGGACAGCCGTGTGAATGAGTTTTCTTTTCTCTGTGCGCCTGCTTTACACTTGAACTTCTCTCAGCTGATGCATTCCTACAGCTTCACCTGCAGTGCACCACGCCTTCCTCACACAAGGGCGTACGTCTGAATGCTGAACCACATGCAACAGTTTCAGTAATATGACCGTGTACCGAGACACTTACATAAGAACTGTTTCTTTTTCTCCAAGGGAAACTCGTGGAACACCTCCCAGAACATCCGAACTGTAGGGTGGGAGGCCGAGAACTCGCCTTTGTAGCTGGCATTCTGTAAAGCAGCACGAAACACTTCAGCATAACAGCACAGTGAAAGAGAAGAGGGTTCAAAAAACATCAATAAAACTGAGGAATTATCTAATGTACAAGATAAGTGGATTTTACAGCAAGACAGAATTAGAGCTCAGTGTGTGTGTGTGTGTGTGTGTGTGTGTGTGTGTGTGTGTGTGTGTTTTAGACACTTCCTACATTCTGTCTAACACAGAGAGATAGAGCGCAGCTTCTACAATGAGACACAGGTGTGGAGTTACCTAACCAGCCGTCTGGTACCCTAATTACCCAGCATGCTTTCTGTCTGAGACTGAAATTAATACACAACAGCTGCATTTGAGCACTTTATTATTTAAAAAAAATATGACGAGTGCTTTCATGCACCACCTCATGCTGGAATCTTCTGGAGTTTCTGAATAGTCGAGACCCAGTTAGTTCCACTACTGAAACTTTTAGCATTCATTTCTTCGCCGAATCTCTTGATTCTACTCGGAGAGGCTGGAGTCTATCTCATTCGAATCTAAGCAAAGGTGCTCTAAACCCTAACCAGCCAATAAGCCTAATGTGCATGTCTTTGGTGAGGAAACCCACACAAAACACAGTGATAATATTCAAACTCCACACAGAAACACCCACGCCGAGCTCAGGGCCTTCTTGCCGTATAGCGGATATGCTAACCACAACGACGTATAGCGGATATGCTAACCACAACGCCACCGCGCCGGCCCAGAAACTTTTAAATGTTTCCAAATGGACATGGTTACGGAGTTAAACAAAAGGACAGGGGAAGGAAAACATGCTCTGGGATTTGCAGATTGTGTTACTGAGGGGACAAAATTAACCAGCTAAGTTGCATTAACATTGTACACATTGCTAACTCGACACACTTCCGTACAAGATCAACTCGAACTAAACGGGTAGCAAGAAAGGTTATAAATATGAACTCAATCTCATTGACTCTTCCTCAGTCTTACTTCAAGACTCTGTACAACTGATACGCATTAAACACAACTCTAATTAACTGCACAATCAGATCACGTGCAGCAGCACACGTGGAGGTGAAGACGACGACACAACCTGTAACCCGGTTTCCTCCAGTACGCTGCTCCTGTCTCCGATGCGTTCGCCCCTCTCTTCATAACCCCTCTTACTGATATATCTACCCTCTCTTCACTACAATTTCTTTCGCTCCCCATATTTCACCTTCCCTCCTTTCCTGTTGTTTCTCCTGGTTGTCTTTCATTCCTTCTTTCCCATCTTCTCCACCCCCCCCCCCCCCCCCCGATCATTAGTTCTTTCTTTCTTTTCCTTTCTCCTTCCTTCCTTCATCCTTCATTCTTTCTTTTCTTCTTACTTTCCTTTTTCTACAGCTTTCTTTCCTCTTCTTTCCCTTTCTATTCATCCTTTTGACTTTCTTTCCTTCTCTCCCTCCCTTCCTTCCTTCCTCTCTAAAGCTCTATGCATGAAAATACCACTCATTTGCTCACTTATCAAACTGCTTACTCCTATTTGGGTCACAAGGAGAGGCTGAAGCCTATCTCATCAGACACCAGGCAAAGACAGGGCACACCCTGAACACCTCACCAGACCATTGCAGGCCATCTCTCTCTCTCTCTTACTCACTCACACACTCTCACGCACACACATTCACACACACACTCACTCACACACTCTCACTCATACACTCCTAGGGGCAATTTGGAACAGCCAATTCACCTAATGTGCATGTTTTTGGACTGTGGGAGAAAACCGGAGCACCCAGAGGAAACCCATGCTAGCACGGGAAAACATGCAAACTCCACATGAAAACAGCCAATCCCAGGACTCGAATCCAGGAGCTTCTTGCTGTGGGACGGACGTGCTAACCACTAAATCGCAGTGTTGGACGCTGAAAATACCAATTATTACCATATCATATAAGTGCTGTATAACTAAAATAAAATTGTGTTTATTATATTTACATAATACACACACAATACGTATATATGTGTATGTGCGTGTCTGTGTGTGTGAAACTGTCTTTCAGCTACTCTCCCACCTTCTCCAGCTCCTCCCAGTTGTAGCTGCTGTTGCCCACCACCATGGCCATGAGCTCAGACGGCTGGAATAGAGAGAGGATCCTCCCACCGCACACCTTCAGGAAACCGCTGGCAAACGCAGAGTACAGCTCTTGCACTGACTCAGTGAATACATATTGCAGATAGGCCAGGACGAACTCCTCTCTGAAACACACACACACACATTCCGGTTCAGTAGGCAGGAAGTTAGGCTTATTGCCATTATAGGATCTGAGGCTACATCAATGCAAGACGGTATCTTAGATATGTTAATGGCCCAGAGAAGTCTTTCTGAAGTACATGGACCAAAACACATAGAGAGATGGTTATAAAATGAAAAAAAAAAACATGCTAGAGGGTATCAGGTTACACATGGCTGATAAATAAAGTTATACCAGAGAGTAAATAAGTCGATTACATGCTTCAGCTTCATCTGCGAGACAAATCTGAGAACTTTTGGTGCAGGAACCTTGTTGAATATATTACACAACATGCTTTGAGAATAAAGTTCTTAAAAAAAGCAGCGATAGCTCAATAATTAAGGCTCTAGGTTACCAATCAGAAGGTTGGGGGTTCAAGTCCCAGTACTGCCAATCTGCCACCATTGGGCCCTTGAGCATGGCCCTTAACCTTCAACTGCTCAGTTGTATAAATGAGATAAAAATGTAAGTCTCCCTGGATAAGGGCGTCTGTCAAATGCTGTAAATGGAAATCTAAGTAAAGGCAGGGCAGAAGTTAAAAATGTTTTATTGACAGGGGAGCTACACAAAGGTGGCCGGTGTCATCAGCAAGTGAGAAGGTGTGGGCGAGTGAGGTGATGGGGTAGCTTGGTCATTATATTAAATTAACACACAGGACATTCTGTCACCTGCCTGAGAACACTGATACAAGTGTGTATGTGTGTGTGTCCCTGACAACCCCACTGCAATCTGCAGGGTCTGGTGTCCGTCTGGTGTCCATCAGTGTTGTGATGTGAATCCTGAAACGCTTCCAAACTGAATTAAAGCTTTATAATCTAACACGGGCTGAGGATCTCTAATCTGTTCAAAGGATCAGGCAACAGCATCACGTCTGTCCTGCATGAAAGTGTCTCTGTGACTGTATGTGTGTAAAGCAAACTTTACTCCTACACACACTGTTTTGCCACCTGCCTAATTTCTGTGATGGATATCTGGCTCAGCCGACCGTGTGGTAAGAGATACAGATGCTACGCTCACGTCTCCCTTACACTTCAAACCAAACAGCCTCACAGCAAGAAGGTCCTGGGTTCGAGGCCTGGGCTTAGCGAGGGTGTTTCTGTTTGAACTTTGCATGTTTTTCCCTATGCCTGTGTGGGTTTCCTCTGGGTACTTCGATTTTCCTTCCACAGTCCAAAGACATGCACATTAGGCTAACTGGCTAATCGTGCTATGTCAGGCTGTATCACATCATCCGATGCTTTACTTTAATATTTCCCTACAGTACCACACCCCAAGTGTTCCTTCAAAAATAAACAAAATTACATGTTTCTGCTGAAAAGGTAGAGAAACTCTATAGTCCACTATCCATATTGATGTACTGAGAGCCATACACACATATGAACACAGAGAGGAAAATGAATCTCAGAGATGTACAGATAGCCTTAGTGCAGATGCTGTGTGGAGTGCATCATGGACCTTCCTGTATGCTGCACATTGTTGAATTCTACCAGCTGATTTACGTTTTAGAGCAGAAACTGTGTGGCAGAACGCCATGTTCTGAAAAGCCACAGCAAGGCTGTTATTAAAATGGCTGCTTTGTGATACTGCCAGTGGATCTGTTCCGTTTTGGCAGAATAACTGTGTGCGTGTGTGTGTGTGTATTTTACTGTCCTCTGGGACAATGCTCTGTGGGCTTAGGCCCAAAGCCTAATGCAATGTGCGCGCGCGTGTGTGTGTGGTAGCGTCCCATCTGTCTGCAGTGCCGATGAAATCTCTAATTTCTGTCCCAAGTTCTCGTTCTCTCTCTCTCTCTCTCTCTCAACATTTGGCTTCAGGCTTAAACGATCATAGTGCATCGTCCCAGAGGACATAACCCACACACAGATCCTTTTTAAACTCTTTAAGACAGTACATAAGACTGTAGTGAGCGAACAATACATCTTAGGCCTGAGTAATATACCTGTTGGACTTGTCCACTGTTTTGCTCTCTCCTCCAGGGACGAGCTCCTTCACCTCAGTTACCCCATAATACTCCCGGCTAATCTGTTAACAGAAGCATCTCCGTTAACGTTCAAGACCTCACAAAGCAAGAACTTGGAGTTTAACATACATATACCATATTAAACAAGGAGTGTACACAAGTGACCTTGACTCCCATATCCCCCCCTCCCCCCCTGTTCCCACAAATTGGAAGTAAACAAATGGGTAGTATGTTTTTGCACACTGGAACATTACAGTTTCCCATCAGTGGATCTAAAACGGCTGCTGCATCATCTAGAGATCAAAAATCCAAATCCTGACGATGCTACGGATATCCATAGCTGGGAGCCTAAGAGAGGAAATTTGGCCGTACTCTCAGAGGGGGAGGGAGGAGGGGTGGTACACTCTTTATCTCCATTATCAATAACTGTGATTAGCCAATCATGAGCAGCAGGTTGAAAAGATTGGATTCATGTGCCTTACAGAAAGCACATGATAGCTGGGGCCCTTGTTTCATAAGGGAGAGATGCTTCAGTGGTGGGAATTGAGTGGGAAATTAGGGAGTCAGTCTGGGCAGGCTTTGTCTGCTTGTTGAACAATCAGAAAGAAAATAAACAAAATGATATTGCCCATATTTAAATTTACTTTACAAACTTGTATATGAATGATAATAATAATAGTAGTAATAATAAGAGGGGCACTGAGAGGTACCCGTGCCCGGAACATACGGATAATGGTGACAACTGCATTGCTTAACCTGAACAATCTGTCTAAGACTGCAGGTTTTCTTAAAATTGGTGATAATGAAATGTCTCCCCCTTCTGGGCATCTAATGAACACCTAAAAAATAATCACCCCATGTTAAAGAACGGGGATTTTTTTTCCTAACTTTATGATTTTGCTGTGACGTTGACCTTTGACCTTGACCTTACAAAAACAAATAATTTCCAGAATTTAGGTAAAGTGACATATTGACCATATCTGGCTGAAATCCGTCTGATAGTTTTGTCAAGAGATAGCTCACAAACAGGCAGACAGTCAGACAGACGCTGATAGTCCCTCCAGGTAATAATAATAATAATAATAATAATAATAATGAAAACTTACAGCAAAGTTGAGACAGAAGGCATCCTCTATGTCATCCTCCTCATAGTCCAACAGCTGCTGGAGACTCCTGTATCAAAACCAGACCTATGTTGAGAATCACAATCAGCAGCACTGTGACTCTTATACTAATAAGAAAACTTTATACAGGCTGTGTTTATGAAGGGCAGTGTGTCCTCAGTTCCACCTCCTCATACATTTTTTATTTAAAAAGTTTGGATGTTCTTTTCTGCACATTTAACTTTAGCATCCGCACAGTATTAATCTCAGTCTAAATTCACTGCACCAGCTGAGGCTTCCAGTCCCACAACGCCTGGATTAAGAGTGCTGACAGACTGCGGCTTTCCATTACTCAACACGCGCCACATCTCGAATCACTGTTTTAACATTAGGCCTCTAGTGGCAGTATGAAACGCTCCCTTTTTAGAGATTTGGTAAGCAAACAATGATGCATGTAAAGCCTTTAGAATATGAAGCAACAGCTGGGACCCCTTAACAAGAGACAAACACTTGTGCTGTCAATCAGTAGCAAGCATGCTCTCCTTGTGTCTTTCTAGAAGCTTCTTAACGTTGAGTAAAACAGTAAACTACATATAAAGACATCAAACAGCAAACAGTAATAAAAGATATCTTGGCAGCATCTTATCTTAACTGTTCAACCAGTTCACAAACAGCTGATACCAATAAAAGTGTGTACAAAAGAGTGCACAATAAAAGAAATACCTCCCATGTGTTCCAGTAAACACACAAAAACATCAACAAAACATTCATTAGCCGACACGTTTACAACATAAATGCCAGCCCTTGCGTTTCGTGATTCCTTAGTGCCAATGAGGAGATCATTGGCTAATTTTTTCTGCTGACATTAAGAAATAATTAGTGGCTAACAGCACATGTCGTCCATTTGATCCAGGGTATCTGCTGTGCGCTAATTAAACCTTTCATAACAACTGGCGGTTACGTAACAGCCTGAAAAGTGCATAGGCTGGAAAACAAGGCAAGTGTGTTTAAACTGAACGCCTCTGTGTTCACCCAGGCATATCACTGCTGTAAACATAAGGGCTTCATTACAACGTGCAAACCCTTTCAGATCTATTCAGTTATTTACAACCTGTAGGAAATATAGGCTTTTGTGTAGCATACATTTTGTAGCCTGTTTGGCGGTCATGCTGCCGTCTCATGACATACAAATGCAATAAAACCTAAATGGTGAATTCTAGCATGAGGCGATTTCAGACCATAGGAACTACTGACAGTTCCTATAACTGTCGGAGGAAGGACCCCCCTTTTTCATGTGTGGTCACTCAGCAGGAAATGCAAACGATTTCAGGGTAGGTACTCTTACACCTACCAGATTCAGGGTAGGTACTCTTCCAGCACAATAGGAACTGTGAGTGACGTACATATAAAGTAATTGGTCCAGTAGCCCTGGCAACTGCCATATTTACGCCATAATGAACTGTGTTATTGTCATGAAACCAGTGACACCCAACAAACACACAGCTCGGATCATGGCATCCTCCATTCTGCTGTTGTTGTATGTTGCACAGAAGTGGCTATACCAGCCGTTGGCTGGGTGACATCACTTTATTGTTCCCACTGACAGTGTAAATGCAAAAAACAGGAAAAAATAAACCACATGGTGGTTTTTAGCTTGCGGGGAGCACCCCAGGGGATAGTTCCTCAGAAATGATCCTTAGAGCTGTTCGGTCCAAAAGCACCTATTGTGAACACGAATCTAAAGACAATTACAGCCAAGACACATTTGTCTTCACTAGCGTGCGTTAGCATGATTTTATCTGCGTACCTGCCCTCAGTAGGGGACAGTTCCTTCAGGTCATCCAGCACTGGAGAAACATCTAGAAGCTTCTTGTAGAGCACAAGGGGGAAGTGCAGGTCCACTACGGTGGAGTTGTAGATAGCCAGGCCGCAGACGATCCCAATCAAGTGGAACCAGTTGTGTTCAACAAAACACTGTAGTTCAATAGAAAATCAAAACCAATCCATTATTTATTGTAAATAAAATAGTTAAATCTTGCGGATTCCACAAGTCTATCTGCCTTTTGACCAAGTGATTAGTATTTAATTCCATCCTAATGAGCTCCTAATTTATTCTTCTTCAGTAAGTGCTAGTCCGGGTTGCAGCGGATTCAGAATTTATTCGTTAAACAAAGGCAGGAAGGTGACATGGAACTTCTGTCCATCAGAAAATCGGCAGAGAAAGCACACACAAATCCATTCTCTCATTCACACCTAGATACACATGCCTACTTGCTATTAGTACTGAGAATATTTTTGAGTGGGAGAATCTGAAAGTAACCCAAGCAAAGATGTGGTAAATACATAGAAAAACTGTACGGATGGTAATCTCAGGAGAATAGGGTCAAACCCGGGGCAGTAAACCTATTCACTGTGCTGCCTGAGTAAACACCGCCTTGCGAAATTCTTTAGTTTCTGCAGATTTGTTTTCCACCCCCAGTAAGGAGTTACCTTAGGTCCTCGGTGTTGTCTTACAGTACATAGGACTGCACACAACCCACCAACCTGATTTCCATGAAACTTAATGGAAAGGTGTAACACAGGCCAGGAAAGATCCTATTACATCCTGTGGTAGTTCCAATAAATTATTTTCAGTTTTTCTAATGTTGCTATGGTATTCGCTATTCCTTACACAAGCCAGTAAATGTCAAAAATGTAGAAATATGATGAACAGGGTCTGTACACCCTCAGGGTTGTAAAATTCAAGGACTTTGCCATGACTTTCCAAGACAGGACAGACACAATTCTATAACCTCTACAAAACAATTCCATGGATTTTTCAATGACTCTATTATGCCTTTGCAAAAAATTTCACAATATATATTTGCCAACTAAATTTAGAAAGAAAAAAAATACATAATGCAAATTTTATCACGTGTTACTGTACAACACAAACTATTGTATTGTTCATAAGTATTTGTTATGAAAGTTATCTTTTGACTTTCGGCATCTGTGATTGGGCAAAATGTATGACGCACTTGAACAAGCCAGTCAAAAATACTCTTGACCTCCAGGAGTCACTGGACGTGCAGTCGCGTCCGAATCACATGACCGATTTAAGATGACGTAACAGGAAAACGCAGTCTCTCCGAGTCTCAGTTTCAACATGTGTCAGAAGTGCAGACTTCAAACTATATACCAGTTTTAAATGCTATTGATAGGCCAAGTAAAATCAGAGTTAAGACAAATAATTCATGCCATGCTTTTTTCCTGAATAAAAAAATGACACACCCCTTTCTAGCATCAGCCAATCAAAAAAAAAATACACGCAACCCGCCACATGTTGTTCCTGGGGAAGAGGGGGAGCTTTTAAAAAAGAGGGGGGAGATGCGTGTGTATTAAAAACATCGCTGCATCAACCGCCGGGTTCAATGAAATTTCAGCACTTTCTCAATTCAAGTACTTTCCATGACCTCAAGCACCTCGTACGAACCCTGGACGAATCCACATCCCAGTTCACATTCATGGGTACCAGTACTCTTCTGGGATACACAAGATAATGTATAGTAGACACATAATGCCAATCAATACTGTATAATCCAGATATATAATGTGGCTACAGGTGCAGAGTTGCATATCATAGCTATTGTCTTGGTGGAGGTGTATAACTCTGAGTGTCCTTTAAGATTCATATCTAAAATTATTTGCAAAACAAAAAGCATAAGATATCATACCAACACTTCATATCATATGATAATTGCAACTCTAGGCCGTTGAAAAAATAGAATTTCTGCCTGGTGCCTACATGTCTATGTGAGGTTTCTCTGTGAAGACCTTTAAAATCTAATCAGTTCATCCTTGAGTCAATGTGGATATTAAAAGTTAAAGAAAATCCGTCAAAGCCTTTGAGATATCGCCTTCACAAAAATGGCCCACGAGATCACAATGGCCTTAACCTTTGACCTGCAAAATCTAACCAGTTCATCCATCCGTCAGAGCAGACTTGTATGCAAAGTTCGAAGAAAATCCCTTAATGCGTTCTTGAGATTGGACTGACATATAAATGGACAGACGGACAACTCGAAAACAAAATGCCTTTGGCCCTGGATATCAATATATAAATGATTTGCAAATATTTTCATTTACCATTCACAAAAATGTAAATAAACAATCTAACATGGCATGGTGGCGTAATGGGTAGTGCTGTTCTCACATCTCATGGTTCCCCAAGTTCTCCTGTTGAATCCTACCCCCCAAAACATTGCCAATAGATTAGATTGGAGATACAAACTTGCCCCTAGGTGTAAATATGCATGCGTGTGATGCCTTGAGAACTGGTCCACTAACTTGTCAGACTTAAGAAAATTCCACTTATACCCTTGAAAACTGGGGGAGAGAAAAGATCATTGACCTTTTGCCCCCTGAGTGCAAGACACTACAAGCCTGCCCTCTCCCGGTCACGTACAGATAAGCAAAACAGCTACAATCCTGGGAAATGACTATTTTCGACTAACTTGGGGAAAAAATACAAACACGCTGTACAGCCTGTTACTGATGCCCACGTACTATCCTGCACCATGCTTTGTATACAGTATATAAGTGCGTAGGCTTTCCATGTGCTTCTACAAATCTAGCAGGGTAAATACACTTCCAGGAATAAGAACAAAATCCTTCAAAATCAATCGTCTCCGTGATGTGAGACACGACTTGTGATGTTTTGTGTATCAACATTTTTTCACCCTGGCATAACACAGCCAGAAAGAACAGCAGACAGCTTTTAAGGGTAGATAAAAATCAACCGGAAGAAATGACAATGATAAAAATATTACCTGTAAGGCTGGATATTTACATTAGTCTTTATTATTACTACACTCAGGCAGGGCAGCAGGACCGGATGGGGTAAGCCCCCGTGTCCTTAAAGCCTGTGCCCGCCTTGTTCCTGTACCAAAAGAGCCCATGTCCCAGTGGCTCCAGGATTACAGACCCGTGGCACTGACTTCGCATGTCATGAAGACCCTCGAGAGACTCATACTGGATCAACTCCTACGCATGGTTAGACCACATATGGACCCCCTTCACTTCCCTGACCAGCCTCGTCTCGGACGCCGTCATCTACCTGCTGTGTCTACCAGCCGGCGAGCACTGTGAGGGTCATGCTTTTCCAGTGCATTCAACACCATCAGGCCGGACCTCCTGGGTAAGAAGCTGACAGCGATGCAGGTGGATGCCTCTCTTGTGCCCTGGATTGTGGACTACCTGACCGGAAGACCACAGTATGCGCGCCTGCAGCTCTGCTTGTCGGACATAGTGGTCTGCAACAACAGAGCACCACAAGGGACCGTCCTCTCCCCTTTTCTCTTCACTCTCTACACAACTGACTTCAGCTACTGCACAGAGACC
>JAQMYF010000027.1:18503803-18532723 GCA_030014195.1 Neosilurus mollespiculum
AGTGTCTTTGCTTTCGTAAAACACACTGGGTTTAAATGTACAGTAGGCCTGTCATAGTAGTAATAGTCAAATAATCACCCCATCGTACAATTGACACAAATAATCACAACCATGATCCATTGCTAAAATTAATGTGTGCTTATTTACATAAAACTAACTAACTAAATAAATAAATAAATGCATAAATTTAAAAAAGCGCAAAACCACAACAACTTAGTTACTGTTTCTCAGGTCACAACAAAGAAGTCTCGGTGACCTCTGACCTTTAGGGGCTTCTTTAAGTCCACATCATTATAAATGGTGAGCTCACGCAGCGCGTCGCTGACCAGGTGATCCCGCCGCACGTGCAGGACGAGAAACGGGTTTTGTGCCAGCAAGGGTTCCAGGGTTAACAGCATAAACACGTTGTGCAGGTTGGCGCCGCTCACCGCCATCTTAAACATTAATAAGTGATAAAAGACCCTTTTAATGATCACGCTGAATCGTTTTCACGGAAACTGTAATCCGGTCAGCTGATTAGGTTTAAGATGAAAACTTACAATACATGTAATAAAAATGCAGCAAGACAAAAAGAAGAAACATGCAGTTTAATGGGAGGGTGTTACCTGCATCTGCAATTCCGCATCCGTCTGCAGCATGGTTGTCTTAGCTTGAGCGTTCAATATGAACGGATAGGCACATAACGTAACCGAATTCTGAAAATATAGCACTTTTAGTCATTTTTAATTAATTTCTAACAGTTTGAAATTGTATAAATGTACTAGATAAAAAGGTATACTTTTAATAACCTACCTGCACTGGAGGAGAACGCATTTTCTATAAGATAAATAAAGAAACAAAATGTAATCATACTGTTTCATTACCTTCATTACTTTATATTAGTTGTTTTATTCTAGAAATATTTTTTTGGGGGGTGGGAAGGAGTGGGGAGGGGGATCAGTTTCACAACATCCCATCATGCTGATTTATGACCGAGACCCATTCAGACAGTTTAATGAGACTCTGTAGGAGCTGGCTGGCAATAGGAGGACATGTTTTACTAGAGGATATAGAGTGACCTAAACCATCACTCTGTGCTAATAAATAACCGGGTAATAAATAACACTCATCAGAGTGACTTAGCACCAGCAGGAGCTGGAAAGATAACAGAGAGAGAGGGAAAAGTAAAAGAGGAGGAGGGGGCGGGGTTTACTCACAATCTCGGCTTTGCTTAGGAACCATTTGAGGTAGTCTTCCTGGATGTCCACCAGGCTGGTGATGTCGGGGATGTAGAAGCGGTTGTACTCCACATGGTGGGCTTTCTGGTTCACCTACAACAAAAACAATGAGCAGTTCTAAACTCAGTATCTTACAGAGCATCATGATCATAGTGGTGATATTGTTTTTACCCGCCTACGTTATAATATGCAGGTTAGACCTCTATAGTACTGTAGAATTGCTGAACTGAATAGTTCTGAATAACACACCTGAAAAAGGCACTTGTGCCAATAAAACAACTTTACATTTCTTTATCATTTTTTTTAAAGAGTTTAAAAGCTGTGCTATATCTCAGAGACCGGTTACTTCCTGGCATTATTTTTGTTTAGGACATTGGTCACATTATCCTTGCACAGGTGTCAAACACATCAAACCACACCTTAGTCGATCACAGCGAGCACGTCCCAGAGTGAGGTACCTACACGGACTTCCCTAGGTCCCGCAGAGATCATACATTGCACATGCGTGGTGCCCCATGTAATAAGGGTCAGGCCCCTCCCATATATGGTAATCAACACTGTTGGTGTCGTTCAAGCTTTCCTTATAGGAAAATGCTGATTTAGTTAATTAAAACCTTGTTGACGTGGATGAGTTAATGCAGCCAAGTCTTATGAAAACACTCAAAGTGTTTTCATTGAATCTTTTTCATTCAATTTATTAACTGTACCAAGATAATTTTTTAAATTCCGCTTTAAGGCAGCAGCAGCAAAAAACTATACTAAATTATTAGTAGTAATTTTTGCCTTGAGATGGAGCATTCCTAATACAAGTTCCTGTTGTTAAAGCAACAATAAAGTATTATAGCAAATTCATTAATACAAGCATATCACTCATGTATATAGTGCCAGGACTACGACCCGAGTCATACACATAAAACCTTTCAGGGAACATCAGCTGGGGAATTCTGGAAATATTCCAAGTTGAAAATGGGAATTTCCTTTAGAATTAACTTGAAATTTTGCGTGATTTACACAAACTGCATTTAGTTTTGTCATGAGAAGACATACATGCAAACATTTTTCATACAAACTTGATTTGTATCTTCAGAGTGTAGAACTTCAGCTAAATTTGCATGAAATCTGGTTGTTTTTACCAAGATTACAATGCAAGATGTTTTATTTCAACTACATTTAAAGTTTCCTGTTATTGACTAACCTGCAATTATGCAAATTACCAGTTTATTCCTGTTGATTCCCATGGAAAGTTCCCAGAATCTTGCAACCCTACTTGGCGGTCGTTCTCACTCTTTAAGTTTTATTTCAATTCAAATGAGAAGTCCAATGTGCTGAATTAAAATAACAGCACCCCCTGAATCACTGCTGCCAGGTTAGCATTTTGCTTCTTTGGTGAATCTATTTTTCCAAAAAATGACAAGCTTTTAAATAATGAAAAACACATGGAACAGCTTGCAATTAGGCACCAGCTCTGGAAATATTTCCAGCTGTGCATGAGGTGCTTTGTGTCTAAAAATACACAAGTACAGCATTCCCCTGTGAGGAAACTGCACCTGGGCTTCACTTCCGAAAAGCTGAATGAGACCAGTTTCAAACTAACACACACACACATACACACACACACACAGCACTGATTTACTCTTGTTCTTTTATAGTGTGTATCTGTAATTATTGGAAGACGGTCACTGGGGATTGATTTGTGACGCTCCTTAAGATATTTTTTTTTTGACAAAGTGAAGCCTTGCAGATGTTTTCATCTTCATGTCAAATCCTGATGTCTTCATTTTCAAATCATGGGGATAAAATTATGATTAATAATAAAAGGCCACATTAGGGATTTACCTTGTGTAGTTTCTCTAGTAGTTTCAGCGTAGCGCTAATGTAGCTTTCCAGAAACACAGGAATGAGGACTGCTTTGCCACCAGTGAGCAGGAACACCACAATACTCTTGTACATCTCTACCAACCTGCAGAAGACTTCATCGTCCAGCAGTGACCACCAATTATCTACAAAGAAAACACAACAAAACTGCTTTCAATATCTATTTTTACATTGAGCATCCTCATCAGCATTCAGCTCAGTAACCCTAACCCTATTCAGACAGGAGCAGAGGTAACTCAAGACTTTTCCCCACAGCTATTTTGGAAACGCTTTAGCACACCAAATCCTACTGATTTCTCCAGTCCAGGGTTGTTTGCTAATTTTAGTTTTGTCCACAGACATCTCAGAGACATTAAATGTTTCCTCATACAGTAGATCTCTGCTGGATTTAGCCCTTGCTGCTCCAGAGAGTTTTTAACGACTTCCTGCAATCACGAAATGTTTTTTTGTTGTTTTTGTTTGGAAGACTCATTTACATAATTTAGGTCATATTTCACCTCCAGTCTGTCAACACTGGGAGGAAAAGGATACAGTCAGTTTACTGCATTTTATAAAATGCAACAAAACAATAGCACGTTTTAGTGTTTCTTCTTTAAGAATTACTTTATTTGCAATTAAATTTAATATTATGTAAGGCTGTGCTCACAAGACACCAATTATTATACCAATTTGCCCTGATCATATTCCAGTGTAACCTCAGAGAAACTCTGAAATATTGGTACACAATGGAATCATACAATGGAATGGAAACATCAGAAAACATTGGCATACAATGGAGAATGATAGATTACATCGGTGTACATCAGAAAACATCGGTATATATAGGTTTACATTAGAGAACATTGGTATACAACGGTATTTGTCAGAAAAAAATCAGTGTATGTCGAAAAACATCGGTTTACGTCAGAAAACATTGGTATACATTGGAGAACAACGATTTACATCAGTTTACATCGGAGAACATTGGTATACACCGGAAAACATCAGAATACATCAGAAAACATCGGTATACATAGGTTTACATTAGAGAACATTGGTATACAACGGTATTTGTCGGAAAAAAATCAGTTTATGTTAAAAAACATCGGTTTACGTCGGAAAACATTGGTATACATTGGAAAACAACGATTTACATCAGTATACACATCAGTATACATCGGAGAACAACGGTATACACCGGAAAACATCAGTTTACGTCAGAAAACATCAGTTTACGTCGGAGAACATCAGTTTATGTCGGACAACACTGGTTTACATCACAGAACATCAGTATACATTGGAGAACATCGGTTTACATCAGAGTACATCGGTATATATCGGAGAACTTAGTATAAGTCAGAGCTGACTTCTCGATCATTGACATCAAATCGGATAAGT
Organism: Neosilurus mollespiculum; assembly: GCA_030014195.1. NCBI lineage: Eukaryota > Metazoa > Chordata > Actinopteri > Siluriformes > Plotosidae > Neosilurus > Neosilurus mollespiculum. Next base: position 18,508,273 of record JAQMYF010000027.1, read on the forward strand.
TGCATGATTTTTGCATGACTGGAAAGCGCCAATGTTCTTCCTTATAGATATCACATAAAATAGATTAGCTATGCCCCAAAGCAGAAGGCTCCATCTGTTTGCCTTTTTGGTTAGTTAATTAGTAAAATTTACAGCGACGCACTGCAGCCCTGAGTTGTCGAAACTTTATTTTATTTTCTCACTATTTATGCTGTTGTTCCACCAGCCAACAGTGCTGTCAGTAGGGTGCAGCCTATTTATCGTTTGCCTTAAATTCATTTTACTGAGGCTCTGATTGACCTGAATATTACATTTTTCGAAAATAAGCAACAAAATGTCTCTACCTGCTTTAACTGTACAGCTACAGATAACACAGAATAACAGATAAACACCCCACTCCAAAAGAAATGACATTTTACAAATTGCATAGACGCAGGTCAAACGGCTCTGCTGTACTTGGTCTGCAGTTGTTTGTTGTGATCCGACACGACGGACTGAACAAATCATTTATAACAAAAGCCAGGAAATATGCCACTCATTGCTTGTTCCAGTACATTTTTTAGTTGCTGAACATTCAGTGTATGTTGTAACAACATCCTACCGAGCACTTTGCTGGGGTTGGCGTCCAGCCGGAGAATGGCCATGGCAAGTGGAATGGTGAGGGAAATGTAGTTTTTGGAGTCGTGCAGAGCCGGACACTCAGAGAGGATCAGGTAAATGCGCATTGCTTCTACATCAGGAGGGGAGCAGGGTAGCTGAGGGATCAGCAAACTCTCGAAACTCTTCATGGTCTAGAAAAACACGCAGCCTGTAGTCAACCACCCACTCAGTGGACTTACTGGGTGACGACTAACATTTGTACAGGTACAGATATTTCTTTCCTTTGTTTATTATTATTTTTGTAATTTCAATATTGTGGATCAATTTTTTGGCCACGAGCAGCCAATCAGAACAAACACAACTAATTAGTCTATTATTTAAGGAATAATACATGGTACGCTGATTTAAGAAAATAAACAAATGTGATGCAATTCAATGTCGCTTCCTGCGTGGATGCAGCTGTAGTCAGTTGTTTGGTACTTCTCCACAACATTTACTTAAAACACATTAACACCCTCTAATCAGAGGGCGTGGCTGATCGAGACTCACTGAGCAACTTCTGCCTCACATATCTTCAGCATAACAGTTCTATCTTAAAAAATTGCTGTATTTCAATCAGGTTTAAAGCTTGCCCTTTACAATCTCAGACAGTACAGGAAACAAGGGATTGCTTCGAGTTTAGGTAAAGTAGTCAGCAACAAAAATTCAAAATGTGATCCATCAGGTCTATAAATAAAAACCTGCTCATTACTGTGCAAGCACCACCCCAGGTTCCAAACCATGAACAATAAGTTAAGTCTAGTTGATGGGTAGAAACTCCCATGTGCTATTAATACACTGCTTTTAGCCATAATGACTCATCTTTTGACAATGAAACACAAAAAAAAAAAAAAAAAAAAAAAAAAAAAACACCACCACAAACATCAGACCACCTCGGGGCTGAAATAAGCTTTCTCAGAAACTGTCTCAAGCTATCTGGCTGGGGTGGATTAGGGCAAAACATTCCAAACTCGTCTTTGGAGTGAAATATATTACAATCATAAAAATAAATTCAAGTTGCATCATGCTCATAAGCTGTTCAGTGCAGTTTACATGCCGTCTTGCTGTTGTGTAATGTAATGTGCGATACCTGCTCCAACAGACGGGAGTAACCTGGTCTCATCAATATCTCGAACAGCAGCCTGACTGAGTTGAGGTCAATCCCAGGTACTTTGGGGTTGGTTTTAAAGTGACCATCATCACTGCAAAAGAAGTAGGTGACCAACAGGGGAGTTTAAGTAAGCTAAATCTTAGGGCCATGACACAGCATGCAGATGTTAAGAGTACCAATCACAACAACTCACAATTAATGGACAAAGTATATAAGTGCAAACATCTGTACGTCATCAAAGAATGAAAACTGGAAGACCCAATATCACGGAAAAAAAAAAAAAAAAAAAAAAAAACATACTTTCCAGAGAGCTACCCTCTCAGATTCTCAATTAGATTTAAGCTGGACTAATCCAAATCTTCTTCTGGTGAAGCCATTCCTTTAATGATATGGAGGCACACTTTGGGTCGTTGTTGCCCTGAAAGATGCATCTTCAGTTTTTAAGCAAAAAGACAGTTTTGTGCCAAAACTGACTGCAATGTTTTAACTGTTCCCTCCACCTTGACTTGTTTCCAGTTCCAGCTGAAGAAAAACAGCCCCGAAGCTTGATGCTACCACCATCATGCTTCACCGTGGACATGCCGTTCTTTTGTTGACATGAAGGCTTGTTTTTACACCAAATATTCCTTGTGGAACAGTTGAATTATAGTGGAATTATACCCAAAAAGTTCAATCTTGGTCTCATCAGACCATAACACATTTTCCCACATGCTTACAGGAGGCTTGATGAAGGTTTCTGCAACCTTTAGTTAGGCTTGGATGTTTTCCTTATTAAGAAAAGATTTCGGCGATATATAAACAACACATGAAATTTGTTGTCACATGTAGAACACAACCAGTACATGCCAGAAATTCCTACAGTCCCGTTCCTTGCAATGTGCCATATATTCTCCACTGGTGACGACTGTCTTCACTGTGTTTCGTGGTAAGTATAATGCCTTGGAAACACTTCTGTATTCTTCTCCTGACCTTTTTACAATGACGCTTTGTAAGCTCTTTGCAGGAAATGGATTTTCCTGTATGAGGTAACAAATGTATTGTCAGAAAAATTCTACTAGAACATTGTTTCATTTTTCCAAACCGTTTTGTCCTACTAAGGTCAAACTGTGGGCAATGGCGGGGTACACCCTGTGCAGCTCACCAGTCCATCGCAGAGCCAAGACACACATAACCATTCACACACAGACACACACTTAGGGGCAACTGGGAACAGCCAATCAGGAAACTGGAGCACCCAGAGGAAACCCATCCGACCATGCGGAGAACATGCAAACACACTCAATGAGCCCCAGACACGGAGGACTTTCTTGCTGTGAAGCAGACATGCCAACTACTATGCCACTGTGCCGACCCTTTCTAGAACAGAACTTTATATGGGGATCATCAGAGTCACTTTAATTCACGAGAAGTGTGTACTCACTACTATTTAAAAAAAAAAAAAAAACCGTTTTCGCAAAATATGAAAAATGTTGTCGATTCAAGTGATAAGTTGAATGAAAAGGATACCTCGATTCATTTTCTAAGACTTGGGTGCCTTGATGCATGCACATCGACACAATTTTAAATGACCTAAACGAGTGTTTCCCTATACGGCCAAATCAGAAAAACGCACAGCAGAGTCCATTACTATATATGGAAGGAGGCTAGACCTTATTACATGGGGCACTGCATGTGCAATTCTGCATAACCAAGAGGCGTTTGGGTGGTTACTTTGCTTTGCTAAGGGTATGCTGTGGTTGAATAAGGAGTGCTTTAATGTGTTCAGTGCTCAAGTTTAATTTAAAAAAAACAGCCACACCCCCAATTATATGACAATGACACTTTCGCAGTCAGTCTTGAGCATTCTTAATCAGTGCTAGTCAGAAGTGAAAAGTGACAGTCAATAACTATAGTGCAGGACATATTGCAAAAGCTACAGTCAAGAGTCAGTTTTCAGTCCTCTTAGAGTCCGAATCTCTCCATCTGTATTTAATGAGGGGTTGATGCAGGTTAATGTTTTCAGTAGAAACTCAAGAGTTAATCCATTACGTACAAATACCATGATGACTTGTGAAGCATCAAGGTCAGACCACTATTTACAGTGTGCACTCCGATATAAAGAAATATAAAACCATAATAAATAAGGCTGATATTTTGGACTATGATATTCCATGAGTACTTAAAGTTTAAACCCCGCCCAGCCAACATTCCTAGATACAGTAAATTAATCACTGCATATACCCACACACACACACACACACACACACACACACACACGTTTCCGTAAACCCGACACTGTGCAAAGCTGACTCCTTTAACCACATATTTCAAATACTATGTTTAGACAAAACTCATTTCTCTCAGGCATTATCATACACTCCGGGTGTAAACTGACACCAGCTGTGTGTTACATAATCAGATAATCCCAACTGCACTTTTTTTTTTATTTAATCAGAGGGAAACATGCTAGCAAGTAACCTAGCAAGCACAGCAGTATACAGATAAAAATAATAACACTGATGACTCCAAGGGTCATTCCTTGTGAAATCTGCCAAGTGATGTCCCAGAGCTTTAAAGGACACGACAGGAAATAAAAGATGCGTGTACGTGCATGTGATCTTGTGTGTGTGCTCGTGTGTGGGTTTGGGCGCATCAGCATATTTAGACAGTAATTCAAACAACAGAGCAGGCAAATAAAACATTTCTCTTTATATAATGTTTCTGGCTGCCATCGTTAATGTTTGTTAGAAAGCCAGTGTTGCTAATGATAAATCAAATACAGCACATAAAGTCATGCTGAGTTCAACGTGAGAGTGAAATAAAGCATGAGAACTAGCTGTCTTGTAAAATGAGCAGTGTTGAAAAGATACAGCTTTAAAAAGGGATAAAAGATGATGATTAATCATTACAGTGATGAATCAATGATATCCTACCTCTGGTCCAGGAAGCTGGCGTTCCAGCATGCGGTGGAGGACAAAAGCAGAATGATGTCGCTGCGAAGAAACAAAGAAAAAGATGTTCATAAAGAATCACAACGAGAAAATGTGCAGTGAAGAATATCCACATGACCAAAAAAGGAAAAATCAACCTGTAAAATCTCGTTTTAGTTTTGCTTTTCTTATGTTCACATGTAGTATATATTATAACAGTTATTCACCTCGTACTCGGTGGATAATTGTTATAATATATACTACATGTGAACATCAGGAAAGCAAAACTAAAACGAGATTTCACAGGTTGATTTTTCCTTTTTTGGTCATGTGCGCTCCATTACATCACACTTGGGTATCGAGGCAAATCTTTGCATTAAACATTTCACCATCAAAAGGGATGTGCTGTATGGTCCAGCCCTTCTGGTAGCTCTTTTTTCACTAAAACGGTTTCTTTCTTTCGAGCTCAAAATACTTTTCACCAATCACAAAGTTTTTACATAGCAAGAACTTCTACTGGTTTCCCTAAGCCTTATGGACATGTTCAAGGTGACCAAAAACAGGCTGTTACCTTCTTGTAGTTTGGATAGACCTTAAAATATTCCTTTCTAGCATTCTTTTTTGTAGCTAGCCATTTTCGGCCACTTTCACCAAAGTTCAAAGTACTTCAGAAAATTTCCTCATAGAGATATGATAAAAGAACACATGGCAGGTAGCTCCATCCATCCACGGGGTGACAGTTATAACTTCACTTGCTGGAAAATCTCATCAAAGGCGTGGAGGCATTGTGAAGCAGTTGATGGAATGGTGGGGAATGTGTTAAGAGTTTGCCTTGACCAATTTATCAACTTCAAACAAGCTTTTTACAATTCCTCAGGTCAGGGGTCTTAAATAGACAGTTGGCTGAATTTCCCCAGTCTTGCTTAATGGTTTTAAAAATTAGGTTAATATTTATTTGGTTTCAGTGCATTCAGGACTGTCCATGATAGAAAACAGCTTTTTGTTGATGAATCAAAGGCAGCCCTCATGGATATAAGACTTGCTTTGCCATAGTAGCCTCCACTCTGGCTTCTCACACAAAAGTAAAATTTCCTTAAACACTCATCAAACTTTCTTTTTTCTGTGTTTTGTATTTCTTTAACCAATACATTGGTATGAGCATACCTAACAACTTATGTCTGTACTTCTGAGATACACATGCTACTTCTGAGATACCAGTAATCCTGTTTCTTCTGGTCTCTGAATCCTGAGGTCCATCCTGATGTGCTAGCAATATAATAAAAAGCAGCTTGTTGTTTGGTTGATTTTGAAACTGTGACAGCAATGATAATTCTTAAAACAATGTCTGCCCTAAATTTATACGAGGATTGCTTTGCTGTAGAGCCTCCAGTCTGGCTTCTCACACAAAGTTAAAATTTCCTTAGATACTCATCTATCTTTCCTTTTTGAATGTCTTGTATTTCTGTTTCGAGAATTTGCCTTGTTGTGCAAAACAATCTAAAGTAAACAGCAACTGAAACAAGAATAAGTATTGTTTAATGAAGTCTTAAAATAAAACGGTCATCTATAAGACAACAAACTGAATTGTTTAATGACATCTCTGTGACTTTACTACAAAATAAAATGCAATAACTGTAATCAGACTGACAAAAAACAAAACAAACAAACAAAAAAAAAACCAGGTCCAACTTACTGACCCCAACCTGGGGGGAAGTGATCATAAAATCAAAAATGGATGATGATCTCCAGTGCTCACTGCTGCACTGTAAACACCTCTGTTTCTGCAGTAGAAAAACCCAAACATATGTTGAAGGCCACGTCAGGCTTGATAAGTGCACTCACTTTGTGATGCTGGAGTCAGAGCTGTCCAGAAGCTTCAGCCTCCAAATGTTTAGACTTTCTTTATTAATCACGGAGATGCTTTTCGATGTGTTGATAACGCGGAAGTCCTCTGGGTAAGTCTGTTAGGAGAACAATAACCAAACAATTTCCTTCTGGGCACATCTGCAAGGCCATCTCACATCTCAGTTTAGACTAAAAGTGTCTCCAAGCAAAGAACAAACAGGAAATCCAAAACCAGGCTTATTTTCTTCTGTCTAAATATTTCACCAGACTTTGAGCACCCCCACGTGGACAAAAGTACAAGCACAATATTATTTAAATGGATAAGACACTCATTAACAAGCTCAAAATATATATTTTTGGTAAACAGACAGAATGAAGTGTTTAATACAAGATTAATTCCAACATATTCACTTGCTCAGCTTCTACATTTGTATTTCTTGGCATGTTGTCAATATCTAATGGCTCACCTTGTCATGTGAGAGCACCAGAAAGCTGTGGTCGCCTCCGCAGTGAATCCTTCTGATGCTGTACTGATCTGTGCCTGGGTCAGCAAAAATATTACCATAGACTTAATACAGAAGTGTAACTGTAGTTAACTTTTTTCCACCATTTTCTGATACCTAATGGACAAAATTTGTGTCACATCCTGATACTGCCACTATCATTCATGTGCATATTGCCGGTGGCGAAGTGGCTGACTACCTTATGTCACAGGGTGCCCCCATATCTGTCTTCCTTCTGGCTCTCTCTTTTTAATTATGCTATCATAGTCAGTCATGCTGGAGTCCCTGCTTGCACTCAGCACTGACAGCCTCTCCTCTTTAACCATTACTATGTTATGAACATACCTAACAACCTCTCTGCCTGTCTGTCAGTCTGTCTATGCTTATGAGGTACACATGCTACTTCTGGGATACCAGTGATCCTGATCCTTCTGCTTTCTGAATCCTGTGACCTGTCCTGATGTGCTACTACTGTTTGCATGTTGGAAGCCATTCACTGCTGTTGATGATGATCTACATGTACCTAAAAATACATTCAGAGATTGTGAAGATGACTTTCCACTGCTGCTGATAAAAAAAAAAAATTAAAATAAAAAAAAAAAAAAGTCTTTTACTAAAATGTTTTAGGGCTTTAATTACCACGACAGCTATGACCAACTTATAGCCTTACAACTAGAAATATTACTGAATAGTACTGGAATGAATACTTCATCTTGCGTATGCATCATATTTATTTCTGAGAACAATTGATGCAGGTATATATATATAAGGAAGCCATTATGAACACATAAATGCATTTTTAAAAGCAAGTATATTGGATTTCCAGCCTAATTAATTATTTTATTTATTTTTTTTTGTGTTGTTACCCTTTAAGAGACAGAGAGATAAAGAAAGGACAACTATAATATAATTGATAACGGGACCTAAATTGTTTTATACTATAAACACTATAAATAGGTAAATAATACATAAAAGCTGTAATTGTCGCCAAAGTGTAAAGCAAGTAATAAACCACAGAAAACAACACACAATCGTGTTCCAATCGTAAAGTGTTAGCTAGCATGCGACCATGGGAATAACACAATCTGCTAATTACTGCTAGCATGGAAATGGCACAGTCGGATTAGTTTACTATCTTAGGATGGTTATAACAATTATGCGCTGAAGATAAGGAGGATGTCAGTGAATAGGTCAGTGGTGGGTCAGTGGTTAAGGCTCTGGGTTGCTAATCTGAAGGCCCGCAGTTCAAGCCCCACTATCACCAAGCTGCCACTGTTGGGCCATTGAGCATGGCCCTTAACCCCCAATTGCTCAGTTGTATAAAAAATGCAAATCCTGCCAAATGCTGTAAATTTATTTGAATAGGATGATTCAATGCGGCAACGTCCACCAAGCCTGAGCCATAATTGCTTTAGTATATTCTACACAGGAACATAAGCAAAAAACAAAAAAACTCTAAAAGCACTCATCTCTATTCTATGTGACTGATGTGGAAGCAAAAGCTCCTGGGTGTCTGGGAATTAGGTCAGTAAATATTTCTAAATAAAATATTTTGTGGTGGTGAGACACATTTTTCCCAAACACGGAACCAGCAAAAGGTAGTGAAAATGCTTGTATAAGGGTAAAGACGCATAGCATTACTTATGTCACAATGTTGTGTTTAACCACCTGTTTGTGTGTCTGTGAGAAAAGGAGGCTGGACGTTTCGGACTGGCAGGGGGGTCATGGTGCTTCCTCTGGTCCCTAAGCCCAGCTGGCCCTGAGCATTACAGCCAAAGGCATACACCAGGCCGGTGGAGGGCACGAATGCCAGTGTGTGGTGTCTGGAACAGATACAAAGGTAAAATTGTGATCAAGTTCACTAAATCAAAACCAAAAGTAAGCGATTAAACAGGTTGAGTAATAAAACATGTTTATAATGTGAAAATGTAATAATTTTTATTATTATTTTTTTTTAACTGACAGATTTGCCCTCTTCAAAAAAAGAGCTGTGGTCGTGGCTAAAGCAAAGCCTCACATAGGGGCGGTTCAGAGTGGTTGCAAACCATGTTGGCCCACAGTGACATCTTGACACTCTTGACACCGTGATGATGTTCGCCGTCGACCACCACTGACCGCCACAAACCATGACAATTTCAAAATGTTTAAAATTTCATAGGGGCTCTCAAAACCGTAGCTGCATTGTAGCTGCTGTGTTGTCACCATTCTTAACCGCATTCAATACGGCCTTGTTACAACCTATTCACACCATGTTTCCACCTACTGCGCACAACTGCTTTGCAACACCACCATTATATTAAACTGCGCTGAACCACCTTCGAAACCACATGTGAAACCCATGTGAAACTGTTTTGCCACACCGCCATCATATTTTGACGGTTTAGCACGGCCATCAGAAACACCCCCGCGTCCTTAATATAAAGTGTTGTTCGATTTATTAGGGCTGCAACATGCATGCTGTTCAGAATATCTCTCTCTCTCTCTCTGTCTCAACTCATTATTCTTAATGCAGCAACAAAAAGTAATAAATGAACACCATCATAAATCTTAGTCACGAATTCCTACATACCTGCCACAGGCGATCTGGGACACCTCAGTACCCATGAGCTCCAAAACCATGCGTGGCAGAGGCTCGTTGTTGGTAGAATCATGTCCCAGCTGTCCTCTTGACCCACTTCCAAATGTAAACAGGCCTCCATCCTGGACACACACACAAAAAAAGTTGAAATGCTAAATATTTGTTAGCTTTTATGTTCAGTCTACTTGCATATCAGGCAACAACAAATAAAACACCAACAGCTCGGCCACACAGAACTCTCCTAGTCCCAGGTTAGTGATCTAACCAGATCAAAACATCATATTATTATTCAACTTATTCATTATTATGGCCTTCAGGATTTTACTCCAGAAATCCAGATGCATAGATTCATTTATTAACTAACACTACAGAATAAAAACCCCCCATTTTAACGGAGAAGACAGCAAAACTCAATAAAAACTTTATATTAAAAGCTGTCTGTGAGCAAAAGGCCAATCTTAAACCAATAGCTGCTATATTTATTTATTTTTTTGGGGCGGCGGTGGAAATTCACCCCATTTTTCTCCCCTAATTTAGACACATCCAATTCCCACCTGTCAAGTGTTGCCTTTCCCACCACCAACCAAGGCAACCCCCTGCGTGACATGCAAAACTACCTCTTAACAAACTGCTGCGCATGTGTATTCAGGGGAAATCTAACACAATCAAAGCGCTATCTGTACCCTTAGACGAGTAATACGTACCCTTATACGAGTGAGCACACTGACGCCCATGATTGGCAGCTGATCACTGTGACAGTGAAGTGAGCATATGCCATCCCTCCCTCGTATTGAGAGCTCGGCCAATTAGCTCCAATGGACTCCCTTTCACGAATGGCTGCTTCATTCGAACTAAAACCTCCAGGTTGATAGTCACGCTCACTGTCGATGCGCCACTCGGAAGCTTGATAGCTGCTATTTTAACGATTTTCTGAGGGTTTACTTGAAAACTGAATATCAGAATGATGACATCATCAAAGCTCATGGTAACATGGAGCAGTATAGCTTTAAACATAATGTCATTCAGTATTTCAGGTGTTTGGGCTTAAATGTATGAATACTGGTGTATATATAGTTTCCCACTACACAGGCAATGATTTTAATGTAAGCCTTTTGACAACTCCAACACAAATCTGTTAATAAATGACACGAATGTATCGAAAATCCTACATTTGTACATGTTAACTTGAGCCCCGATGACTTCATCATTCTGAGACTCAATTGTCAAATTTTGAGATTTTGAACAGAGATCTAAATGAATCTAGAGATTTGATGAAGGTTGTCTTTTAATAAGTGCTGTCTACTCCTTTAATCCAATATCTATACTTCATTTAACTCTCAGAGATTTCATGCAGATCCACCAGGTGACGACGTGGACGCCAAGTGTCCCTGTACCTTGGTCAGAGCAGCCGTGTGTTCCTCTCCACAGCTGATGTAGACCACTTTCTGTGAGCGCAAGAATTTAATATGGCAGGGAACAGCGCGATCTGTTAGAACGATAAGAAAACACACAAACTTGGATTTCTTTCTCCACATGTGCATGCCAGTAACTGATCAGCTGCAACTGATTTGGTATCTGTATGCAGCTCAGAAGAGCATCCCAAAATATTATAATAATAAATCAATATTCAAATCAAATGATGTCATCCAAGTGACAGGCAACAACATTTTCATAAGTCTTCTGCCTGAGGTAGAGTTCTGACTTCAGGACGGGAGCTATTACTTTTTACTGTAACCCAGTATTTCCTTGTTCATGTGACGCGTCCCTCGCTCTCACATAGCTGAAACGACTTCTCAACAGACAACAGTAAACAACAGTTTTGCCTTCCGGGGTTCTACTGGCATTATCCCATAAGCTTTCTGCACACTGCCATCAGAATACATGGCTTCCATTGGTGGAAAGCGTGCTTGTGTTGAAAATTACCGTGGGTTAAGTGCCGGATCAATTCAACCCAGATGCAAGCGAGTGCATATTTCAATGGCACCGTATTTTTGCGACAGACTTCCACCAAAATCCACCTGAATGGTCACAGCATGGCCACGGTCCTAAGTAACTGTAACAAGATGTTCTTCACTTCACATATCAGAGGTTTTAATGTTATGTGTATATTCAAAAAAAACAGTACGTTTCCATGAACAAGGAGGAGCAGCTGACAATAAGTCAGAGGAAATGTGATGTTAACATGCAATCCAAACACAGTTGTTGTCTTGCTTCGCCATGACATCTAGTTACACATCTGAAGGGGTGCATGTCAGCCAGTGGCACAGGGTATATACCAGTGTACGGCGTGGATTCATAGAATCTAAATTTACCTTGCCCTTTAATTTGCAATAGGATGCTTTGCTGCACTGAGACATGAATGTAATATCAGACTTATAAGAAAAATGGCAACGTTAAGGCACAAACATGACTGGGTTTACAGTACACAGAGTCACTGAAGGTCCCACCCATTTTTTGGCGACAGGAGCTCAAACCAAAAGTGAATGTATTACCAGAGTGCATTAACATAAACCTGAGTCACAACTGGCACTACAGTCCAAACTGCCATTCTAAAAAAATTCAACATCACCTTGCACAATCAGAATAAAGAATTCAGCAGCACTAAGAATTCAGATGGATGATGGGTCCTGTCATTCGAGTGCTACTTCTATTGTATGTTCGTATTTAAGTATGGCTACCTCCGTCCTCAGGCTCTCTCACCTTGCTCGTCATTGAGGCCCAGCTGCCCGGCACTGTTTCTGCCCCAGCCGAACACGGCTCCAGAGAGAGACAGGGCGAAGCTGTGATCTCCTCCAGCGCTGATCTGAGCCAGAGGAATCCCACACAGAGACTTTAGAGGTTGAGGAGACAAAGAACTCGGCTCACCTTTCCCCAAACCCAGCTGACCACTCGAGTTCTGACCCCAAGTGAACAACTGACCGTCTGAGAGCATGGAAAACGAGTAGACCGTTGGGGTCATCGGTCATCAATATACAAACACATCAACAGTGCGTCTAATAGGAGTACGGTATTATAATAAAAGAGTAGGTCTGATGGCTCACCTTTAGAAAGTGCGATACAGTGCTGGTTGCCACACATGACCTGCGAGATCCGATGTTCACACAACTTCTTGATCAAGCTGTACGTTATCATGATATGAGAAATAAGTACTGTGCATTACTCCACTTAGACACACAACAACTTACATTTCACATTCACAATCATTACAAATTAAAGGTACAGTGTGTAATATTTTGGATGATCTATGAGCAGAAATGAGCCCCTGAGAGCAACAGTGGGATAATTTTTTTTGTGTTTTTGTGAATTTTTAGGAGAACGCTTTAAAGTTTCAAGGCTATAATAAAAAAGTCAGTAGGATCCATATTTCAATGCCTTCAGTCTCACTGAATACTTCTCTTAAGTACCCTTTTCAGCCTAAATTGTTGTGTTGCTGGGACTTTGGAGTTTTGCCAAAAATTGCAATTTTGGACCTAGAAGGATTGCAACAAAACCGGGCTGAAATTTTTGTATTTTTCAGTGCAACAGTGGTCCAAGTCCAAATGTCCAGGAAATGAAGCAATATTACGAAAAATAATGAATAACACTGTTAAAAACTAAAAAGCTAAAGTAATACATTCCAAGTTTTACTTCCTACATGTGGAGGCTTCACACATGGTGTGTCCATCTTGAATTTAGGACTTGGCCCACTGGTGCACTAGTAAATCAGTGAGATAGCTAAGAGCAATAGTTAAGTTCACCCATTATTCACAAAATTGGAACTCTACCTGGACTTAGACCAGAATTCAACTGAAATATTTTATTTTCTCTATTCATTTCTGTACTCAAATCAAAATTGACAAAAATGGACTAATCCCACTGTTGCTCTAAGGAGCTTAAATTAAGTATATCATCAATAAATAAGTTTTAATTCATTTATAAATCATCATCATCATCATCATCATCATCATCATCTTCTTCCGCTTATACTACAATAATAATTATACTACAATAAGTAGTTAAATTATCAGAAACGTAGCGTAAGCTGTTCATATCTACATGGGGTGCGGGTCTCGTCTCATGGAGGCCACCATCTTGCACCGCCATGTTTCTAGAGTAGCCCAGAACCATGCAGGCTTTTTGGGAGGGGTTGCAATCTCAATCCTTACTACTAAGTGCTGCTACATACCAAAAAATCTTACACACCGAACCTTTAAAATCATCTTATTATGATAACATCAATACACTGACAGTAAAATACAAATTTCTTTGTGCAGCATCAGGTTTTTGTTCCCTGGCATTGACACTTTCACATATCAAATGATCTTCTGGTAGGAATTTCAGATCTGCGTCTGTTCTTGATCAAACAACTCAAACTTCCTTTTTAACCTACCACTTGGCACTACTGTCACATAGACAGATGGACAGACCACAGCAAATACGGGCAGCGATCCGGAACAAAGAGACCAAAAAATAAATAAATAAATAAAAAGCATACAAGTGCTTCACTGGAGCTCAGGGACAAGTGGCTTGTCCTGAGAGCAGGGTGCATTTATTACAGGTGTCTGACGAGCCTCAGCTGGCCACAAGTTTGCACAAGACCACACGAGAACCCCCGGCTTCCTGGCAGCTGTATACTTCAATATAAAAATTCTACATGCGTAAAGGATCCACATAAAATAGTTCAACTTGGTGACATGAAATGAAAAATGTTCTAACAAAAATGTATTTACCCCCTTTACTATAAAGCCCATAAATAAAATCTGGTGCAGCCAATTATCTTCAAAAGTCACATAATTAATTAAATAAAGTCCACCTGTGTGCACTCACATGTTCTCAATATATACATCTGTTCTGAAAGGCCATATGGTCTGCAACACCACTAATCAAGAGGTATCGCCAGGCAAGTGACACCATGAAGACCAAGTAGATCTCTAAACAGGTAAATCGTCCACCAAAACTCATAGACCAGGCAAGCAGGGCATTAACAAAAAGGCAACAAAAATACCAAAGGTAACCCTGAAGGAGCTGGAAAGCTTCACAGTGAAGACTAGTGTATATTACCACATGCTACAGAGCTGGGCTTTATGGGAGACTGTACAGAAAAGAGCCATTGCTTATAGAAAAAAAATAAAGCACATCTGGAGTTCACCAAAAGGCATGTGGGAGACTCACTAATATGGAAGAAGGTCCTCTGGTCAGATGAGACTAAAAGTGAACTTTTTGGCCATCAAGGAAAACGCAATGTCTGGCACAAACCCAACACGTCTTATCACCCCAAGAACACCATCTTCACAGCGAAACCTGGTGGTGGCAGTATCATGCTGTGGGGACGTTTTTCACCAGCAAGGACTGGGAAGCTGGTGCTAAATATAGACACATTCTTCAGGAAGAGAAATAGTTTGAGGAGCTCAAGCAGTTGTGCTTTGAGAAGCAAAAATCTCACTGGCTAAATGGGCCAAGCTCATACAGACATACCCTATGAGACTGTGGCCACACAGAGTACTGACTTTCAGGGGTGACTAGTTATGCACCCTCAAGTTTTTTGTCCCTACTTCTTGTTTGGTTCACAATAACAAATATTTGCATCTTCAAGATTGTTTAAATTGACTGAATAAAAACCCCTAAATCTCCTTTTTAATTCTAGGTTGTAAGGCAATCAAGACACTGTGTATATAGAATGATAAATATTGATATCGTTAAAATGTCCGAAAATATTAGGATATCATTTTTAGGTCATATCAGGTGGTTTTATGAACAAATGGCCCTAAATCTTACCACACATCTTAAAAATGTGACATCATAATGGTTTTATCATTTCTACATATAACACAAGCCTATCAAGGTTTAGGTCTCAATCCTATGTTTTACCGGGGAACACGGACAGATTCCTCTGCACTGCCGAGACCGAGCTGCCCCCACTCGCCTGCGCCCCACGCAAACACCTGTCCTTGCTCACTCAGTGCCAGAGAGTGGGCCTGCCCACACGCCACACCTGCAATCTTCTGGGCATCCAGCGCCCCAACGAGCTCTGTGGACACACACACAAACGCATTACGATTAGGTTACGTAAAACCATAATCCGATGATTCGTATTCCATAACAGCTGTGGAGCAGGGGTCTCCTCCTGGAATATGGTTATGGGATGGATATGGGAATACATCTGGAATGCCATCAGAGGGCACCATGCATCCACACATTCACACACACACGTACACCAAAGGGGTAGCAAAGCATAGCCAGACACTTTCTGGCTTGTTTTAGGGAGGTTAAATGGCCTTTAATAATTAACTGTTCTTTCTGGCACACTTCAAAAGTGCCTTAAACTTCATGTACCGTGTGTATGAAATTAAACATGGACTTTATTCGCCTCACTTCCGTTTAACCGGCCTCAGCAGTGTCGTCGTATTAGCAGTGACGTGCCAGCTTGGATTGAAGCAAGTCACACCACTTTCTAAAAAAGGGGGAAATTCCAGCTTTCATTCTGGCCGTTTTCAATATGAACCGAAAGCAAAAAATGGCTTGATATGAAAAACAGTTCTTATCTCTGGAAGCTTCATACGCCTGCTTCTCAGTTACGAATAATGACTCACCTTGGTGAAACTGTCTGGCACATTCAGTATTCAGTGAAAACACTTCACAGTGAAAACGAGCAGGTGGTGCTGGGAGCAGCGGTGTGTAGGACGGTCTATACTTATTCTGAGAAGAAAATCGCTGTCAAATGAACATGGTACATGAGGAAAAAGATGTGCCCGGGCGCACACACACACACACACACACACACACATACACACACACTCACACAGAGTAATACCAAATCTACTTACAACTCTATATTCATCATCCTTACTTATTTGGTCCTAATAAATGTGATGCATATAAAATTTTCAAGCTCTTCTATCAGCATTTCATTTCTGTGCTTCAAAAATTTCAATCTCATTCCATTAAACATCAAATAAATAATAAAACATCAATATATTTAAGATCATTGCTACTCAAGTTCCTTACCAGGCTTGATTCCAGGTTTCTCATGGCCCAGCTGTCCGTGACTGTTGGACCCGCACGTGTAAACGCTCCCATCATGCATTAGGAACAGAGAGTGCTTCCCGCCACACGCTGCCTCTTTCAGCCCTCTGCCATCGAACACGCAGCAGCTCCGTGGCTCGAACACAGCCACCTCGGTTACAGCGAGGCCCAGCTGACCCCAAGCCGAACTGCCCCAGCACAGCATAGCGCAGACGCGTATGAAGGAGATAATAAGGGAGACAGAGGGCTCGGGAGCCTTAGGCTATGTGGCCCAGCCTTCGCCGCTTCAAGTGGATGACGAGCCTGAAAAAATAAAATAAATAATAACGTTCAGTTTAGTTCAGAGTATGTAAGAAACAGTGTAATTGGTTTATAGTCCTGCAAGTCTTCGAGACATAAACGTAACCACTCAGTGTTCACGTTAATAGGTTCCGAGTCTTTACTTAAAAAGATAGATGATGCATCAGCCTGTAGGATGTTCCAGGGTCTTGAGGTTTTAAAAAAGCCAATCAGAAACACCGAAGCCCATAAAAAAAAAACATCCTTTCTTCCGTCCTTTTTTTATCCTCTTTTATCCCCCATGAAGCTCTCGGCCATCACACAACTGATACAAGGATGAAAGCTACCATGTGCCATGCATAAAACCAGTCACTACATCTTTTTTAAAGCTTCTTCTGAGGTGAAATCTATCTGGACTTTTCCTCACAGACTGGCTAGTGATTAACACGGGAGAGTATGTACTGCCATCCCTCGCACACTAACTGCTTTCACACTATTGCTCCAAATCTGAGCATGCTCGGACAAGCCAAGGCCATTACTGTTTCTATTGTTAGCTGTGGGGCTTGATCACACCTCTACACCAAGATTAAGAGCCAGAGGAACTTGGCCTGATGATAGCCCATGGGCCAGACAATGCCAACCGCGGCCTAAGACGGTGTCAAGGCAGAAGGCGGAGCTTATCTCTTTAATTTTATTAGAGACTCTGCTGTGAACAAGTACTACAGAAACTATGCTAAGCACTAGCCAGTTAAGCTAACCTAGCCAAACTATCTAACCCGAAGTATCTGGTGAGTTAAACACGATCTATTATTGGTGTAAATAAATACACGTGTAATATTTTAATTGTATTTTCTTTCATTACCTGCTAACGTAAATTATAAATACATGAAAATGTAAAAAAAAATGTTCCATTTAAATCCACATGCAGCAGTGTTTGATTGGTGTTTCTGAAACTTCCATTTTGTTCTCCATTGGATTTCTTTTCAAACAGTTGATCTTCACGTCAGGCATCAGCAGGGAGGGCGTTGTTTACAGCAAGGCAGCGTGCTATAGGCAGGAAAACTACAGGGCTGTATATATAAATATATAATAAAAGAAACACTTATGCTTAAAGCCCTAGGCTACAAGTCTCAGGTAGCCTTGAGATAGTCCCTGGTTCGCCCTGAAGCAATCATGGAACAGCGGTTACTCAGAGAATGGCTAGTTCTGCCGCCTCGGAGTCCTCCTCACCAGGATTTCAACTCATGAGCTCCTATAGAGAGACACTTTTCTGTAGTGCTACTTAGAAACTATTTTGTCCTAGTTTCTAATAAAGCTATTATAAAGCTATATTTTAAAAGGTCGGTAATATAAATAACCCCAAACCCCCCTTCCATCCTTAAAAAGGAAAGACATTAACAGTACAGTGCAACCAATCAGTAGAGTGGAATTGATCTTGAACCAGTTTAGTCTTGTTTTTCCAGTTACAGTCAGTGTGATGTTCCACATGCTCCCCCGTGTCCATGTGGGTTTCCTCTGGCTTATCCGGTTTCCTCTTATTTCTCAAAAATATGATGGTATAGGGGCTATTACCATCGATATCCAGAATAGTTTAAGCATACACTACACTGAAACATCAGAAAATCAAACAAAATCTAAATTATTATGGCTTGCTTTTTCATTTTTAATTGATTCAAGCATTAACCCAAGATTGTGTAGCAGATATTAGGCAATTATTCAATGAAGCGAAGTAGGATATGCAGAATTATTCAGATCTCAGGGGATACTATTCGCTCGGCCTACAGCCTCAGCAGATAAAACCCTCTGATTCCAAATAATTCTTAATATCACACAAAAGCCGAATTCTAAGTTTATTTATTATTTCTTCAATATAGAGGACTTTTTATCCCCCAGTCGCAACTTTGCCAGCTTGCTGCATGGACGGCTTTCTCTGCAAGGAGGGGACAAGGAGGAACATAGATAGCAAATAAGATCGATAGGCTACACCCTGCTGACAGCACTGTAGGGTGGCAGAAGTTTGTGCCACTGTCTTGGTCATTGCTGCTCACTCTCAGATGAGGTTTACAACAGCATAAATAGAGAAGAAAATTAAAGTTTTGACAGCTCAGGGCTGCAGTCCTTCGCTGTATATTTTGTAAACCAACCAAGATGGTGGACAGGTGGCAGACAGGTGGACATCTGCTGTGGGGTGTAGCCCTTCGATCTTATATGATATCTATGAGGAGGAGCATTGGCGCATGCCAGTCATGTAATAATAATTCAACTTATCCAACGTCTAAAAAATTCCCCATTTTAGCAACACCAAACATTCATAACGTGGCACTAGACATGTTTCTTAGTTTTATAATAATCTGGCCAGGTGCAACGTGTTTACTTCAGATTAGGCTTTATAGCAGTGGTCTCCAGCCCTGGAGATCTACCTTCCTGCAGGTTTTATCTCCAACCTTATTCATGCACATCTGAGTACCTGATTACTGCCTTGAAGAAGTTCTTGAACAGGCCAAAGATACGTGTTAGATTTTGGTTGGAGATAAAACCTGCAGGAAGGTACATCTCCAGGAACAGGGTAGAAGAACACGCTGTTGGACAGTCAACACAATGAAGAAAATGCACACTGAAACTCATTTTGATACCTGCAGTAGTAATAAAATTATGCAGGTAAAAGTTGATTATCCAATACCCATGAATAATCACCTCACTGTCATTATTTTGTAGTTCCTTGTAATGCATTATGGGTAAAGACAAAGGCTGCTAAACTGACATTTAATTAGGTGTATGTTCTTTAATGTATGACAAATGAGGTGTCATTTTGCAGCATTTTTTAGTGATATAAAATATGTTAAAATGTATTTGGAAAAAGATGTACAACTGCCTAAATAATTCATATTAATCACTGTGAATAGAATGGCCTCCAATCCAGGGTGTATTCCTTCCTTGGACCTCACTTTCGGCTCCAAGGAAGGAGCTCAGATTGCTGATTACAATTCTGACCAGAATAAAATTATTCCTCAATGACGATTATTATTATTAGTAGTAGTAGTAGTAATATTAGTAGTAGTAGTGATATCTGTTTTTCTTTGGAGGCAGCCGTAGCCTAATGGTTAGAGAAGCGGGTTTGGGACTGTAAGGTTGCTGGTTCGATTCCTTAACCAGCAGAAAATATGTGTGGCGGTGGGGGAGAGAGCTGCACCTTCCCTTCCTTCACCTTCATGGATGAAGTGCCCTTAAGCAAGACACGTAACCCCCAACTGCTCTCCGGACGCCCCCGATGTGTGTGGCAGCCCACTGCTCCGAGTGTGTGTGTGTGTGTGCTCACTGTTTACGTGTGTGTGTGTGTGTGTGTGCTCACTGTTTACGTGTGTGTGCTCACTTCGGATGGGTTAAATGTAGAGGCAAGTTTAATGCAAAATCAAAGCAAAGCTCTAAAAATGGCAGCATAGGCATAGATACATGTGTCAGACAGATTGAAAAACAAATCCTAAACTTTGTTTTAGTAATAAATTCTTCTTCTTAAATCCTTGTCCTGACAGAGACGACACACTGAGAGACTGAAAATCTGAAAATAAAGAAATGAAGAGTGTCTATGACGATAAAGGGGTTGATCTAATTACTCACAACTCACTATCTTAACAGATAAACTGGATGTTTAAATATAGAAGACACACATTTTGCTCTTTTAACGCTTCAGTGTTCACTTGATTTATTTTTATTTTGAATTGGAGGCTAGTAGGGAAACAGCTAGGCTACTAAACTGATCAAACTAGCTAACCCTTACCCTTATCCTTATCCCTATCCTTATCCCTATCCTTCCCTGGATACAGAACCAGGGAAGCTAGCTGGATATTTTAACACACCCACCTTTAAAAAAATAAAACAAGATAAACTGTCACTCTTATTAACAAACCCAAACTTCACATTTGAGTTCATGAGCTCTACATCTCTTCACCACTTCACCTCTATGTTTAAAACAATAAGCATAAACATATATATCTGCCAAGACAAGAGCAGGTAGGCTAGGCACCTAGCATAGCAACCAAACACTACCCACAATCTTTATAGCAAGCTAGCATGCTGGTTACCTGAGCCAGCAAAAAAAAAAAAACAACTAAATATTACGAACAATATGTTTAAAAAAAACAACAAAAAACCCGACCTACCTTGAGAAGTACATACCCGTTTCACTTATGGCAGGTTTTTTTTTTTTTGCTTCTCCGTACGTTATGATAATAACAAGGAAGTGACAGCTGAGGTCTCGTCCCAAATATCGTGAAATGCACTACATAGTCTCCCTTGATCTGCAGCACAAAACGGCTTTGTACTTCCTGTGTGTGTAGTGCACTGTATATAAACATGACCTTGTTTGGAATGTACTTAAGGCTTATGCTGGGGCGTCACCGATCACGTGATAGTGTCCCCTGACAGAGGAGATGAGAGCCAAATGCATCATTTATGAATATTTTATTTCATTTTATTATGACCTACAGTATATAAATAAAATATGTAAAGCCACCAGGGGCTACTTTAGGCAATTAAATTTGCATTAGACTCTTCATTTATAAAACAGGCTTGTATTCATATTCAAATAAGAGTCTCATGAGTAAGGTTATTATAATAATTTAATTATAGTAATATTAATCAAGGTGAATTAAGGTGCACTGGGACATCAGGCACATTGGGATGGTTAAAAATTGGCAGCATTTATTTTATATAATCACTAGACCTTTCATTCGATCAATATGATAGAAATAATATGTCATCGTCATCATCATGGAAGTCACAACGAAGACTGTCAGCAGATTGGGTGACACATACAGGTATGGGCTGGGAGACCGGTAGCAGAGGCATGTGGGTTGTCTTGTAAGCAAATTCCCAGTCTTCATGACGGTTTACATACCCGGTCCACTATAACAGATTATATAGCCATTCCTCTATAACAGAATATATACCCAGTCCATTATAAGAGACTATATACCCAATCCAAAATAACAGATTATTTACCCAGTCCACCATAATGAATTATATACCCAGTCTCCATAACGGATTATATACCAAGTCAACTATAACGGATCAAATACCCAGTCCACTATAATGGATTATATACCCTATCCACTATAACTGATTATATACCCCATCCACTATAAGTGATTATATACCCAGTCCACTATAACTGATTATATACCCAGTCCACTATAATGGATTATATACCCAGTCCACTTTAACTGATTATATACGCAGTCCACTATAACTGATTATATACCCCATCCACTATAACTGATTATATACCGCATCCACTATAACTGGTTATATACCCAGTCCACTATAACTGATTATATACCCAGTCCACTATAACTGATCATATACCCAGTCCACTATAACTGATTATATACCCAGTCCACTATAACTGATTATATACCCAGTCCACTATAAGTGATTATATACCCAGTCCACTATAACTGATTATGTAATATAAAAATGAGAGGGAACCTTGGTCTGTAGCTGGAATTTTATTCACTCCCATTCAGACACCCTATTAAACATGTACAGTATTACTGACATTATAAAATGCTCAATGTTTTTCTTGCTACCCTTTCCAGTAGCAAGAAAATAAAAACAAAATAAAGCTTTTGTGTTGTTGTTGGTGCTGTACTAGCTCTTTCTAACAAGCTTTTAGCCTTAAACCCTGTTCTAACATGAGGACATGTTGTGATGTAGACTTCAAAGCCTTAAGGACAAGGGCATCTGACAAATGCTGTAAATCTCATGTTTTTCCCAAATAAAAATAGTAATGTGAAAGAAATCTATACACTCTCCACAAATGTTTAACCTTAACATATATTAAATATTACTCATTATTGCAGATTTACATACATTTACATTTACTATACAGTTGCAGTCAGTTTACATACACAAAAACCTAAACCAACAGATATATTCAGCAAACATGACCCATTAGGTATCGTAACACAAATGTTCTTTTACAAATTCCTTCATTGATGTAGGCTGTTATTTACCCAGCCAGGTTTTTAGACGGTTTTAATAATAATAACAATAAATAATTAATTAATAATAATAACAATAATAATGATAATTCATGCTGAAATAAATTGTCAATTTGTCCTTTTAATGCTTGACCAACAAACCACACTTTTAAATTTTCCCAAAAACTTCACAATATTTGATGGCATGAATGAGTTTTTTTCGCAGTATGTGAATGCTGCTGTAGTTTGGAAGATGTAATATGCCGTAACACGTCTGTACTGAAGGGAAACGGTCATCTGAATCGTCATAGTTGCGTCTCACAATTTTCAGCTGCAGTTTAGAGAGTCCTCCTACAGGCAAGCGATCTGTCCCGTACACGAAAGCTGGAAAAAAGATTTAAAAGTAAATTCATCACAGAAGCGAAACTAAAATAAAATCATGCACATTCTCTACATATACTGATGCATACTGAACATATATTATCAGTTTACAACAATTCTTCAATTGACTTAATTCTGTGTCTTATATGTGAAGAAAGGAGTAATGCACAATGGGTAGAGTAAAACAAAAATCTAGCCATCTCTTATACAAATGCAGTGCATTCTTCCGTTGAGTTACGCCCTGAATCTCCTGGGCTGTAGTAAATCATGCACCCAAAAAAAGTGGGCAGTTGGCCAGCTGTTAATGTTATACACAATATATACCCACACAAATAAAGTTTAACATACCTTGATTTTTTGTTATTTGGTTTAAGCTACATTAACATTTCTTGTAACCCTATTTTACTTAATAAAGCAAAGACATCAGCATGGTTTTATGGGCAAAGTCTTTTAAATAATTTTTTACTGACAATAAAACTGATATATCACTTAAGATGAGTAAAAAGAAGACCAACCATTTTTACCTTGATTATGCCCCAATCCTAAACCACAATGTCCACCAGCACTAGCTAGTGCTCTTGAGAGAGTGCGAAAGATAAAGCAGAGTTCACCGAGCACAAAGAAGAGGATGCAGCAGTATTCCGACCTCGTCTGGATAAACTGGAGCTCTTTGAGCCACAGTAATAACTCGCAGTCCTTACTAGCTCTCATTAAAATTCACTTTATTAATGAATCTCTGCTTGTCAATCATGTGGTTTCATTACGAGTTTTATTTACCATTCTACGGTAGGAATCACAGACATGGTACTGGTAGCTCTACCTTTATTTTTAAAACCAGAGTCTGTTTTATGTTTAAATGGTTTTCACTTACATTCAAACGATAAATGGGAAAGTCCATGTTCACTGTTTTTATTGACAGCTAAATAATGCAGGTGTGACTGAGTATACTTTATTTTAAACATAATAAGGCCACCTTCATTTTAAACTTAGATGTGGTGGGTGTCATCAGAGCAGGTGGGGAGAATGCCTGCAAAGATATGTGCGTAACAAAGACATTGGACAAAATCTAGAACCTGCATATATTTATCCAAATAAATTATACATATTTATCAAATAAATCATCATCATCATCATCATCATCATCTTCTTCTTCCGCTTATCCGGGGCCGAGTCGCGGAGGCAGCAGTCTAAGCAGGGATGCCCAGACTTCCCTCACCCCAGACACTTCCTCCAGCTCTTCCGGGGGG
>JAQMYF010000027.1:18563859-18575521 GCA_030014195.1 Neosilurus mollespiculum
AATGTCCATGACCCCCATGATTCAAAGAAGTATGGAGCTCCACGGTGTATGACCACACTTGAAGCGCTTTTGTGCTATTAAAGGGAGGCAGGGTGCATTCCATGAGACTTATTACTTTTTTTATACTTTTTTTTTTTTTCTTCCCTTTTTAGGAAACTTGTGGATTATTTCCAAAATCTGTGACCTACTTACTGCTGCTGAGTCTGGACCTGTCTGGGTTGAGCTGTATTTAAAGGAGCTTGTTTCAGCTTTTTGGTATTTCACCGTTTGTTCCTGTGCCATGTCCGTGGCGGTTCTCGTGCGGCTGGCCTCCCATGGAGGGCTGTGCGTGTGCCGCAGAGTGTTTCAAAACAGAGTCCGCCTCGCCCAGGGCAAATTGATACGAGTGCTGCACAGCCCGTCAGACACCCGCACCAGCAATTCACGCTTTGACCCAGACAGCAGCGGACGCCCCACCACATGGGACTCGTTCGGCATATGGGACAATCGCATCGACGGGCCGATTCAGCTGCCATCCAGCATCCGCTACGGCAAACCCATCCCCCAAATCAACCTGTCCAAGGTGGGCTACGCCTCACAGATCGGCCAGCGCAAAGAGAACGAGGACCGTTACCAGGTGTCGCAAATGACCGACAACGTCCTTTACTTTGCTGTGTTCGATGGCCACGGCGGTGCTCAGGCTGCTGACTTTTGCCATAAGTACATGGAGCAGCATATCAAGTAAGTTTACACTGCTACACTGCCAGTCAGAAGTGAACTCCTGTAATAAAACTCTCTGGGGTGTTCTGTCATAATCCGTCACCATCACTGACAACATAATCAGTAAGAATTACGCTGTCACCGTTACCACCCTGACAGGGATTATTTTCTTTGAGCAGCACATTCCAGCGGGTTTTATTCTCAGTGACTTCCAACAGACAGTAAAGCATTCTGTTACAAAGTATTGAAACTAGAGACTCCTTCCTTTTATTGTTAGATAAATCCTTCGTTCATTCATTTTCCGTTCAGCTTTATCGTATTAGGGTCATGGGGAGGCCAGTGCCTATCTCAGCCAGCTCTGGGGGAAGGCGGGGTACACCCTGAGCAGCTTGACAGACCATCGCAGGGCAACACACACAACCGTTCGGTCACACTCGGGAGCAATTTAGAACATCCAGTTAACGTATTGTGCATGTCTTTGAACTGTGGGAGGAAACCGGAGTACCCCGAGGAAAGCCCACACAAGCATGGGAAGAACACGCAAACTCCACACATATACGGCCAGCTGTTCAGGGTGTACCTCGCCCACAGTCGGCTGAGATGGGCACCAGCCTCCCTGTGACCCTAATTAGGATTCTGCGTTCTTAGAAAATGAACGAATGAGTAGTTAGTTGTGTTTGTTCTTGGTTAGAAATGTTAGCTAGGTTGTTTTGACAGAAACAGGACTGTATGTGAGGGTGATAAGTCCGCCTTGCGTTGATGTAGACTCAGTACTGTGTTTAATGAACTTGTTTACAGGGAGCTTGTGACAAAGGAGGACAACTTGGAGGTCGTCCTGAAAGACGCCTTTCTAAACGTGGACAAAGCATTAGGGAGGCACCTTCACTTCAATTCAGATGGTAGGAAACCTTGCTGCTGTTTAATCTGCTGGAGTGGGATTGAGGGGTCTAATGACACTGAGATTAGTGTGGCTACTTTAGTTAGTAGTTAAACAATTTAGTTCTTCAGTTTAATGTAAATCTATAAAGATTCACCTCATTTTGCCATACTGATTTCTTTTATATTTGCATTTCTGTCAGGTCCATAAATATTTGGACATAGACAAAGTCTTTATTATCTTTACTGTCTACCACAGTATATAGGTGTTAATGTAATTGCTGACATCCAAAATGAGCTAACAGTGTAGGAACTGCACTCCGTCGTTATTACCAAACAAGTCAGAAGATGAAAGGATGAAAGGTCTAGAGTTGGTTTCTTGCTGGTAATTATCAAAAGGAAGTCCAGTGATTTGTCACTATTAGTCAAGAAGGATCCTGACTTTGTTTGGGGGGGACAGAGTAATAGCAAAAATATTAGCTTTGGCCATTTTCAACAATTTTTTCAAAGGATAGAATGTACAAACAAACTTGTGAACACCAAATGGCCCCAGTGGATGTCCAACGAATGGTGGATGGCGAATGTTGTTTCCTACACAATAGTCGGCCAGATCAAGGCCAGACTTCACCAGAGTCAACAGTTCTGGAACTACTTATGAAGAGATGAGATAAAGATCAGCTGGCATTAGAACGAAGACAAGATTATGAAGATGGAATGAAACTGCTCCTGGTCCAAATCACACCACCTTATCTTATGGCGTGGACGTGTACAGCTGCCAAAGCGACTGGATCCCTTGTGTTTACTGATAACGTGGAAGAATTCTGAAGCATATGGGGCTGCTCAGATTCAGTCGAACGGTTCAGAACTCATTGGACAGCGTGGATGTACAATGACCCCGAAGCAGATTTCCAAAGCAACCCAAGACATTTAGGGCATACAAGTGAAATATCCTGCAGTGAGCAAGATGTAGGTCTAATTGAACGTGCATTTAAATTGCTGAAGGCAAAAATCTTAAAGAATGAGCATTAAGGGATCTCAGAACATCATCAAGTAGGGACACCGGCAATTGGTGAAGTATAGAAGTTGTAGACTTAAGGTGACCAGAGACTATGAAGGATGTTCATGGTTGTTGGTTCATTCAGGTGTCTCATAAAAAGGAGTGCAACATATAAAAAGCTCTGAAATACATTTGAATGCAAATAGTCTTAAATTAAAGGTTAAAATATTTAAATAGTAATTATTGACTTTTTTCAGACCTGTTTACTGTGGTAGATGGGTAAAATAATAATAACTTTATGCTGTAAGTAGCTGTAGCTGCCTCCGACATGATGCCCAGAGAAATTACATGTGTAATGTACACTGCCCTGCCAAAAAAAAAAGCATACTCTTTTGTTGAGCCACCTTTTAACTTTACTCACAGCATGAATTCACCATGTCATTGTTTTGATAAGTGTCTGCAATATCGTAACTTTTTTCCAGTCCAGAGGTGTAGCAATTTTTCACTACTTAAACTGAATTTCATGTCCGTGTAATTAAGGAAGGATAACCGAAACAACCCCAGATCATAGCACTGCCTCCGGAGACTTGGATAGTGGCTGTTATACATGATAGGTCTATTGCTATTATCATGTTCCTACCTTCTTACCCCGACATAGCTATCGCGCCGGAATAGGGTGAATCTGGACTAACCTGACCGTTTTATGTTGCTTCAGAGTCAGATCTTTATGCTCCGTAGCATATCATAGCTTTTTATTCTGATCATTCTCACTAATAAGAACTTTCAAACTTTTACTTTCATTATTAAATATAGTAGTGAGTTCTACTGTCCATTTTATAATTCAGCGTAAATACGTGTTTACTTTATCTCCGACCTGATCTGATCTGTTTAAATAATGCCTTGGACAGTTCTTGGCCCAATTGTAATAATTTCAACAATCTCCTTAATTGTTTTATTTCCTTGATACAGGCTAATAATTTGATTATTTTAAAACAGTGAAATCTTTTCCACCACCATGGGATGCATCTTCCAACATCGCTGTTTAAGAAATGTGAAGCTACTCACTGCATCAGTTAAAGTTAAGTGATATGTTGCCAGCTGAAACATATGAATCATTGCAGTAACAATCCAATCAAAGGCTCTTGTCTATTTTCTCATTCAATTCCAGGTGGAACTTTTTTGGCAGGGCAGTGTGTTACATAAAGACAATGAATGGAAACAAACTGTGCAACTCAAATGTTGCATCTTTTTTTATTTGTGCTTTATGTGAATGCCTCTGATTTCTATTTACATAAAACTTTCTTCAAAAATAACCCTTACAATATTGTATTTAAATATTGATACTTGCATAACAAAGTTGTCATTAGATAACAAAAAAACGAACACTTACACTCTTACCCCACATTAAAAACAAGCCTAACTTTGGACATACAAAATTTAACATGTTTGGCTCTAATTTACATATAAATTTCACATATTTTATCTAATTGTTAACACATGACAAGGCATGCTGTTCCAGGATAATAAAGCAGTCGCAAAGTTTGCATTTTCCTATAACAGCATGTTTTTATGATTGAAGTGTTATATTTCTCTTACACCACAGCAAATCGTTTATAAAAATATATATTAAAGAAAGACAGTTTTTTTTTTAATCTGCTGTTACATTTAATTATTTGTAACGTCGACAAAGCAATTTTGCTTTCTGATATGGAGAAACAGCAAAGCTCTCTGTACTTTATTTAAGAGTTTTCAAATACTTAAGCAAACAGCTTTACGTCTGAAACTAGAGAGTCCTTCCATAGCTAAATAAACCTTTTTACTATATATTACATGGGAATGGTACAGTCTGATTGGTTCGCTGTTTCATAATGGACATTATTATTCAGATAGGAGATTTTCTCATTTCTGACTGGTCCTATGCCAAGAAATAATTCTTGGTATTACATCATTGCCATGGGATAACTGAATTATTGCATCCTTGCCATGGGAAAAGTTGCATGATTATCACACATTTGGCACATGCAAGACAGTAACTGTCTACTTTGAAAATATTTTGAATGAATAGTAAAGCAATTATACAATTAGACTTTTGTATGATAAAGAATTGTTCAGTCTCAGATGGTGTTATCGGCCCATAACGATCCCTTGACTGAATAATTCTCTATATCATACTTTGCCTGATACAATAATTGCTTATTATCCACCCTGCAATCTTGGGACAGTGCTAGAATCAATTAAAAATGTAAAAAAAATAAATCATCAAATTTTGTTTGTTTGTTTGCTTATTTATGTAGTATCTTCTTAAATATATAGTACTGTGCAAAAGTTTTAGGCACCGTTTTTTTTAGTATGAACTTTGCTATAGATTTTTATTTTATAATTTGTATAATAGCAAGTTAGTACAAAAACACTTTAGATTTCCAAACATTAGTTTTCCAGCACAAAATGAAATTTAACATTAAAAAAAAGTTTGTACGGTATGTCAATAAAGCAGCATATTATGTACAAGAGACCACTTTTCAGACAAAAATATAATGACGGCTGCTGCGATTTACATGCAAATAAAGAATCAAGTGTGACAGTCAACATTTCCAGGAGAACTGCGGCTG
Source organism: Neosilurus mollespiculum (assembly GCA_030014195.1). Taxonomy (NCBI): domain Eukaryota; kingdom Metazoa; phylum Chordata; class Actinopteri; order Siluriformes; family Plotosidae; genus Neosilurus; species Neosilurus mollespiculum. The sequence continues at coordinate 18,569,041 of JAQMYF010000027.1, forward strand.
GTTCTGTAAGATACCCGGTAGATACTGCACTTGCAAAACTGCACAAACTGGACCTGATGCTATTCTATTTTTAAACAAAAAGTCATCACACATAATATTACTAATATTGAATTAGTTTTATTTTTTAATGTTTACTGTGCTTCATAGAATTTTTATATAGAGATCTTTAATTTGATGTCATTATTTATATGTAAATATAAGGTGTCTTTGTTCTACACCACTTCTTTGTGTACAGTATTTTACAGGAGAAGCACAGTAAAAAAATAAACTAATTCAATATTAGCAATATCATGTGTGATGTCTTTTTGTTTAAAAATAGAATAGCGTCAGGTCCAGTTTGTGCAGTATCTACCGGGTGTCTTACAGAACCAGCCGCAGTTCTCCTGGAAATGTTGACTGTCACACTTGATTCTTTAATTGCATGTAAATCGCAGCAGCCTTCATTATATTTTTGTCTGAAAAGTGGTCTCTTATATGGAATATGCTGTTTTCTTTATTGACATATTGTACCAACCTATTTTTATGTAACATTTCCTTTTGTGCTGGAAAACTAATGTTTGGAAATCTAAATGGCAGTGGTGGCTTAGTGGTTAAGGTGATGGGTTACTGATCCAAAGGTCAGCGGTTCAATCCCCACTATCACCACTGTTGGGCCCTTGAGCAAGGCCCTTAACCCTCAATTGCTCAGTTGTATAAAAATGATCATTGTAAGTCGCTCTGGATAAGAGCGTCTGCCAAATGCTGTAAATGTAAATGGTTTTTTGTACCAACTTGCTAATATACAAATATAAAATAAAAATCTATAGCAAAGTTTATACTAAAAAAAAATGGGGTACCTAAAACTTTTTCACAGTACTATACTTGGTGGATATTGCTGAGTTGTCCAATTGAGTTCCATCTCTTGTACCATTCTGCGAAATCCACCTCACCTTCTGCGAGTAATTATTTATAGCAGTGAAACTAGTGTACTGAATAAACCTACTGAATAATCCGCAGTGCTGTGGTATAAGACGTAACACTTTAACACTTTCATGTGTTTTAAATCTGATATGTTCATTAAGAAATTCAGTGGTAATATTCAACCAGTCTCACTTGGAGTAACACCCACCCCATTTAACCATGAACTAGTTTTATCATTCAAATGTGGTTGAATTTGTACATCCTGGAAAAAACGAGTGTGATTGCACTGAGTAATGCTCAGGCAAAGCCTGTGCCGTTTGAGTTAACTCAGTCGTCCTTTCTCACTAATGTCGTGAGAGTTATGTATGTAGAAAAGTGTATTATTATAATGTTAATATTGGCTTTCTACCTTAGAGTGAAAGTGTATGCTTTTCATTGTTGCTTTAGCCAGGTCATTTTCAGAGCTGTAGAATAGACCTGCCAAAGCCCTGCTACTCGAAACATTAGGTATAAATAACCCTCACCATTTCACTCTTGTACTGTGTGGCCCAATCATGGCCTTAGTCCCTGCAATGTACAACCTTGCCCTTTGTGTGTGTGTGCGTGTTATGACAGCTGCGGACCCAGCTAAGAACCCATAAGAGCGGCAGCTCTGCACTACCTTTTTGGAAGGCGAGGAGCTAGATTGGTCCAGCGGGTCCTTGCGTGGGCTTCTGGAAGGTTCCTCAACTTTCTCTCCCTTTCTTTCTGAATTCCTCCCTCTCTTTCTCTCTCCTTCTTCAAAGTCTCTCTAGCTACTTCCTGTTTGTCCACAGTTAACTGGAAAAAAAAAACCGTGTTGACCTAAGTTGTGTTCAGGCCTTTGTCACTCAGTGGATATTGAAGAATGAATCTGCACCAAGTTGCTAGCTTTTTAGAAATATCTGGGCTGTACAGTAGATAAGAGAGTATATAAATAATACTACTACTAAAAAAACACCCCTCTTAAAATAGCAGGTTTGTGATGTAAAATAATAAAACCAAGACAAATCATGGTAGATCATGTTTCTACCTTGCTACCATGAAATAGAAATCAGCAAGGAGGGGAAAAATAAGCTAATAGCTATATTTCACAAGTTTGCACAGCCTTTTTTATTGGTGCATGTGCTCAGAATTAACCAGTCACATTTAAGCTTGTGTTCAAAACCAAAAGTAATGACTCTACATGCATCATCAGCAAATTGATTCTGATTAACCCCAAGAAAAGATCAGTTTCTGTAAGATTTACTTGATATCTTCTTGGTTTCATCCAACTGCAGAAGCCATGGTTCACAAAGTGCTTGTACAGGGTCGCATTGTTTGATTTGAGATCAAAAGATGAATGAAACAGTAGGCCAGAACCTTAGTGTTCATTTCTGCTTTCAGCTGATTAGAACGTGTCAGTGAACAATTCGTATCGTTGAATTGCGTCTAGGTTCGAGGCCTGGGATTCAGCTGTGAAGACCTCATTGTTGTTTAAAAGGATAAACCACTATGAAGACCAGGGAGCCGTCCATGGGAGAAAAACAAACCATTTTAAAGCTGAGAGAAGCAGGAGAAAACGATTAATGTTCAAACTTTGGGTATAGCCAGTAGAATAAGTTGAAACGTCTTGTAATGAAAGAAACTGGTGTACTGACGTCTAGACATCAAGCAAGTTGGCAAAGGAAATCAACAGTTCCTCTCAGAACAACAAGAAAAACCCAAATACAACTGTCAGGGACATCAGTGGCAACCTTCAGAGCGCAGGGGTGACGGGGTGAATAAGACTTTAAGATCTAGAATATGCCACGAGATGCAAACCACTCCTCAGCAGGATGCATCAGAAAGCCAGTTTGGAATTCACTAAGAATTACTGAGATGGAAATACGATAAACTTTCCCCCAAGTGAGGGGAAATGCCAAAGTGTGGAGAAATCTGCTCGTAATCCAAAACACGGTGGAGGCAGAGCTATGGTTTGGGCTTGCATGCTTGATCCTGGAGCAAACTCACAGATATTTATTCATGTAACTCATGAAGGTGTCCGTCGAATTAATTCAGTCTTATTTGGAGAAACTTCTTCATGCAGCAAGACAGCGACCTGAGACACACTACCATCAGGGGGAAGTGAAAGGTTTTAGACTGGCAAAGTCAATCACCAGCCTTGGGACAGTCGTAGCCTAATGGTTGGAGAAGCGGCTTTGTGACCGAAAGGTCACTGGTTCGATTCATGAACCAGCAGGAAAAATGCGTGGCGGTGGGAGAGTGAGCTGCACCTTTCCTTCCTCCACATTCATGGCTGAAGTGTCCTTGAGCAAGGCACCTAACCTCCAACTGCTCTCAGTCCACTGCTACAAGTGTGTGAGTGCTCACTGTTTACACGTGTGTGCTCACTTTGGATGAGTTAATTGCAGAGGCAATCATTTCCTTGTGGGATTAATACAGTATAGCAAATTCAAAAAATTAACCCAACTGAGCAAACATTTTATGCCTTGAAGAGGAGCTTAAAGGGAAACAAACAACTGAAACACAGCTTTCTAATTCATCGCAGGGCAACACACATACAACCGTTCACACGCATACCAAGGGGCAATTTGGACCAGCCAGTTAGCCTAATGTGCATGTTTTTGGACTGTGGGAGGAAACCGGAGTGCCCAGAGGAAACCCACACAAGCACGCTGAGAACATGCAAACTCCACACAGAAACGCCCTCACCAAGCTCGGGACTCAAACCCAGGACTTTCTTGCCCTGAGGCGGACATACCAAGCCAAATATCTGCAACCAAATGTTTACATTGTGATGGAAATTTTATAAAATCCCTCTCGGACACTGCTCACGAAGCAAAAGAGTTTTATTTACAAAATACAAACCCGAGCAACAAGTTCGGGTTTGGAGAGATCGGTACCCTTTCTCTCTTCGCCTGGACCTTTATAACGCATAAAGGCAGACTACCATCTTGTGGTAGCAACAGTACATGATTGGTTACACAAGGTGAAGTGAGGAGCCGAATATCTTAAGGATTGGTCAAGGTTGCAGCCCTTCATCCTCCCCTCAGTAGTTGTAGTTTATTTTTTCCTTTCCCTTATCAGTCCCATGGTGCTCGTTATACACCCCCTCAAGTTAAACAAAGAACACTGTCAAAAGCGACACAGCAAACGAAGTACATGTTGTGCAGCCTGGGCCTTTACAGTGGTCCGTATCTAAGCGAATATATGAATGTTCCATATGCTTATAATAGGATAAATATCCTTCACAAGGTCAAGATGGTCTCTTCGTATACACTTGCCCACCTAAAGTTGAATGGTCTGCTACCACGAGTTGTTTAATGAACTATATGGGAAAGGGTTCAGGTCGTCTTGTATTCATCTTTTGATCTCAAACCCATATGTATAGCAAAAACAATCAAATTAGTTTATTTCTACTACCTTCAGAGGGGACTGTATATAAATACAGTACATACACACACTCACGCATGCTATTGCAAAAGTATGTGGACATCACTTCTAATTGAGTTCAGGTGTTTCAGCCACACCTATTGTTAACAGGTGCAGGAAAAGAAGCACATAGTTATTGTCCTTCCGAAACGTTTCTATTAAAACGAGCACTACTCTTCTTGCCAGTGCATTAGCCTGTGAGACGTCCGCTAACAGCTCACCTTACATGCTAGGTATGCTGTGCTGAACTTGAGATTTAACACTGTTTATTGTTGTTGTTTTGTTTTTTTTCCATTGATGCATTTGCCCATCTCTGCAGATGTTTTTTAGATTAAAGGACATGTCTTAATTAACAATGCAAAATTATGTAAATTGTTTGGGCGGCATATATAAATACATCCACGGCTTTTTTTTGACCAATACACACTGCGGTTATTAAAGCCAGCGGAGAAACTTCAGTGTTTTCCGAACATACCCGAGTACGCTCACATCGGAGCCGAAGTTGGCCACGTGGCAATGTGACGTAGATTCCAGAAAACAACAGTCTAACTTCGCTACAGTACAATGACAGCCAGCAGTAGAGAAGCTTCTCCATTCCCTTCGGACGAGTCTTTTAGCGAGGACTTAAACAATTATTCAGCCCCCAACTTACTTACATCGGACACACGCGCACACACACACACACACACACACACACACACACACACGTATCTACCACTAGTATGAGGGCCGATTAAGCTGAGCTATACATGATTAAAAGTAAACGCTACCCTTCTAAAATTCAGCTTAGTCACGGTCGTTCTCCGTCTCTCACTACAGGCACCTCGGGCTGTGCGTGGGTCGGTCTTCACGGGGCGAATACTGGGTACTGCATTTCCTCGTGGAATCCACAAATCATTTCCACTTCATGGATATTACTGGGTCAGGTGGCCACTGATGGAGAGAGACAACTCGGTGGGGGTTGTAACTTTTCTCCGAGTAGTTATTGCTACACCCGTTAACAACGCAAGATGTCACCATTTCGAATGAATCGCTTCCGCGCTGAAGTGCTTTCTGTAAGTGACGTCAACAGTCAGTTTCGGCGGAAAATGCCGAAGAGAGCGTTTTCGGAAGCATTCGGAGAGAGGGAAGTTTAAAGTGTCCTGGTTCATTAAGGGGGACAATGAGAGTGCAGTACGACCCGGGTGCACTCTAGTACTAGCATTGTTATCACTTTATGCTCGTAATCCTGGTAAATAAAAAGCTTAAGACATGTCCTTTAAGTATTTCTCGTTCTTTCTCTCAGACCTTCATCCCTCTGCAGTTTAGCATGCTCTACTTGTGTTCATGTTCTTTTCCTTCTCTCATACCTTTTGCCCTTGCAAAAATATTATATTGTTTTATCCTGCATGCACACTTTCCCCCATGTTTTTTTCTTTTGGAAGCATTCCTGAACAATTCATTTTCTTCCTCTATTACTCTGTGGAGTTCATCAAAGCTGTGTGTGTGAGTGTGGGTGTGTGAGAGAGAGTGTGAGAGACGAGCCTGTGTGAATATGGTAGTATGTTTAAATACAGCAGTGTGATGTGTGTTTGTGTGTCTACACTGCTGTACCACTTAGTGAGTACATGATTTTTACACCATGACATGTTCAGTGCACCACTGCTGCGCATCCCACCCGTGCAGGTTTAACTCTCTGGCTCTTTCTTTGGTGCGTTACAGCCTCAGTGCTCAGCGCGGGCACCACAGCCACAGTGGCACTGCTGAGAGACGGCATCGAACTGGTGGTGGCCAGCGTGGGCGACAGTCGTGCTATGCTCTGCCGGAAGGGCAAAGCTCTTAAACTCACCGTGGACCACACACCTGAAAGGAAGGATGAAAAAGAGAGGTGAGAGATGGCTCTTGGTGCCACATGGAGCTCTAATGTGATGGATAGCTCTTAATTCGGTTATGAAGGTGATCTTTATTTTTATTATATTACTATGTGCCGTGCCGTGCCGTGCTGTGCTGCACTCCTATCTGTTGCACTTACTCTTTGTATGTGAGGGGTATAACACATAGCTACTACATATATGTTCAGTGGTTCAAATATTCATTCATTCATTCATTCATCTTCTGAACCGCTTATTCCTAATTAGGGTCACGGGGAGGCTGGCGCCCATCTCAGCCG
>JAQMYF010000027.1:18577403-18588665 GCA_030014195.1 Neosilurus mollespiculum
AGGAAACCCACGCAAGCACAGGGAGAACATGCAAACTCCACACAGAAACGCCCGAGCCGGGAATCGAACCCAGGACCCTCTTGCTGTGAGGCAGACGTGCTAACCACTACGCCACCGTGCCGCCGTGGTTCAAATATCTGTAGTTCAAATTTAAACCAGAAGTGGGCATGGCCCAAACCGGAATTGGGTGTGGCATAAACCAAAAGCGACACCCTGGACACAGAGGTGGAAAAGCCATGATGGTGAGCATCCTCTGTTTTAGAGCACCCGGACAGCGCAAACCTCCATCAAGCCTATCAACAACCCCCCCACCCAATCGTATTATTTGAATCCGCCAACACTGGGCGAAGGTGGGGTACACCCTGAACACCTCCCCAGTCCATTGCAGGGCAACGCCCACACAACCATTCCCACTCACATCCACACCCAGTGGAGTTTGGAACAGCCAGTTAACCTAACGTGCATGTCTTTGGACTGTGTAAGGAAACTGGGGTGCACCGAGGAAACCTGCACAATCACAGGAAGGATATGCAAACTTCACACAGAGGTGCCTGTTCCCAGGACTCGAACCCAGGACATTCTTGCTGCGAGGCAGTTTTGCTTACCGATACACCACCATGCTGCCCCCCCGCATTACCCTTTCTGTCAAAAATAGTCCTACCTTGCAATGTTAAAGAATCCTTTAGGAATATGATCCTTAGGATAATTTAAACCACTGTCACCCTGACCAGGTGTTTACTAAGGAAGATTGAAGACTGCTTAACATCTCGAACACCGGACAGATTAAATTCAGTAGTAGGCTTTGTGTGTAAGCCACAGTGCTTAGTAATTATTACTATACCTTATATATTTTTTGTATTTTTGCCTGTATGTGCTAGGATTCGTAAATGTGGAGGTTATGTGACATGGAACAGTCTGGGCCAGCCTCACGTAAATGGACGACTGGCCATGACCCGGAGCATCGGAGACTTCGACCTGAAAAACGCAGGCGTCATCGCCGAACCAGAGACCAAGCGGATTTCAGTGAGTGGTTTAATTAGGTGGCTGTACTTCAGAAAGTGATTTATCTTCATAGCTAATGTGTGTGATTAAACAAACGACTATACTGCTCTCTACAGTTGCATCATGTACACGACGGCTTCCTCGCACTCACCACAGATGGCATCAACTTCATCATGAATAGCCAAGAGATCTGTGATGTAATAAACCAGTGCACCGACCCCAAAGAGGCAGCACAGCGCATCTCTGAACAGGTACGGCCTTGAGGTCAGAGGGGTGTATATACACTATCTGTTGGTGTAATGCATTACAAGACATTCATTTGCAGAAAAACTTGTCAACTCTGATTGCTTTCATTTATTCATTATTAATCCTGGTGCTTTATCCTGGTTAGGGTCTCTGTCGTTGATGTTATACATCAACATTAACATTATATTCGTTCATATAACTGAAGCAGGCAAGATTGGTCAGAATTACTTCTGCAGCAAGTGGTATTCCTTCTGCAGTATGTGGAATTGGTCATAATATTTTCTGGAGCAGGCAGGATTAGATAGAATGGCTCCTGGAGTGGACGTTATTGGTCAGATTTTCTTCTTGAGTGGATGGGATTGGTCGGAATGCCGTCTAGGGCAGACCAGACTGGTCAGAATGTTGACAGGATTAGTCAAAATTATTTTAGAGCAGATGCGATTAGACCAATTTCTTCTGGGGTGGACCTGATTGGACAGAGTGCCTTCTGGGGCTTACTGGATTGGACAGAATGTCCTCTCGAGAGGACGGTATTGGTCAGAATGTCTTCTGTGGCAGACTGGATCGGTCAGAATGTCCTCTGGAGAGGACGGTATCGGTCAGAATGTCTTCTAGAGCTGATTGGATCGGCCAGAATGACCGCTGCAATGGACAGTTTTGGTGAGAATGTCTTCTGGAGCGGACACGATCGGTCAGAATGTCTTTTAGAGCTGACTCGATTGGTCGGAATGTCCTCTGGATTGAATGGGTTTGGTCAGAATGTCTTCTTGAGCAGACGGGATTGATCAGAGTAATTGTGGTCTTGTGAATGTATTAATTGACTCTTCTGCACAAACGTTAACACCATTATAAACTAATAATTGATGTCAGTAAATTATAAATAAAAATTAAATTTTCCTTGATAATTTGGCTCTTACCTTGTCAGATATTTCTACTGAAGCCAGATTGCTAAAAGCAATAGACTCTCTCTCTCTCTCTCTCTCTCTCTCTCTCTCTCAGGCCTTGCAGTATGGCGCAGAGGACAACAGCACAATCATCGTGGTGCCGTTCGGTGCATGGGGCAAGCACAAGAGCTCGAATGTGAGCTTCTCCTTCAGCCGCAGCTTTGTTTCCAGTGGCCGTTGGGCATGAGGGCGTCACGGACAGAGACTGAAAGGGACAATGTGAGAGAGGGAGTAAGAAGAAGAGCAGAAGGAGGTGGACATGGCAGAGTGGAACAAATCAGTGGACCAGGTTGATTCCAAAGTGCTATAAGTCCTGGCTGTTATGGGAACGTTATGTTATTTTCATAACTCTGTAGTTCAGTGAAGTGAACAGTACTGTATTAGGAATATTCCAGTGTACATAACATCTGCTTTAATGAAGAAAAGCAGTGCTGTAATGTCCCGTACATGTGCACTAAACATTCTTTCTGGAACGGAACCAGACCAGTGATGGTGCATGACCCATTGTTTGCCGTATGATCAGTTAACTAGTTTTACCTCAGAATATTTTGCCATGTGTATATTATTAAGATATACTATAATCTATACCGAAGCATGCTAGGGCTACCTATGATTTTCTTTATTCTAAAGTCAGAATTTTTAATATAAAAATCATAAAAAGTCTCAGAAATGAAAGAAATGCAGTAATGCCTTCTGAGTTTAAAGTCAGAATTGGGGAAAATGGATGACATGAGACTAATAAAGCCATATTTCAGAGATGAGTTTATTAATGAAATTCTTTGTCTTTCGGCACACAATCACCACATCGTAACCACTATTCATATTTTGAACCAAATTCTGACTTTGAACCAAACTCGGAAGGTATTTTTGTTTTGTTTTTTTATTTCGGAAATTCCGACTTTAAAGCTGGGCTTGGTAATCTGGCAGGCTAGCAAACTTTGAAAGTAGCACCTCTCCGGGGCTCTGGTTAAACCCTGCCCCAGCTCTCAGAGGCTCTTCCAAAGCCACGCCCCCCTCTGCACACTCAGACTGCTGGTTTTTGCACCATGGGTTCACGCACAAACGGTGACGCACGAGTGCATCTGATTGGATATTCCCAGCGATATGCGAGGCAGTAATTGGTCAGCATGTTTACAGGATTACAGTGGCTACAGATGATGTTTTTTTTAACTTGGTATTGATTACTGTCGGGTGTAGATACCATTTTAATTAATAAAACAGTTTGTGTATACAACTAAAAACTTACCAACCTCAGCTTTAATCTCAGAAAGAGGTGAGCCCTGGTACACTTCAGTATAAGATGTGAATAGTCTGTAGGTTTTTTTTTGTTTGTTTGTTTGTTTTTTTTTTTTTTAATTGTAGAAGCACATTTGATGGGTCAAGTACACTTGCACTTTGTCTCAAGGAATCTCTGTATCTCTTGCATCCATGGTTTAAAGTACTTCTTGGTCATTTCAATGCTTAGATTTGGGCCTTCTAGCGGCCATGATCTTAATGATTCAGGCTTAATGATCACCTTCCCACGCATTATTGTATATCAGTAATTTCACCCGTGCTGCACTGTAAAATCCTGTAGCACCATTTTAGTAACAGAGTCCAGCTATACACTGTATTCGGATACCTGTGCACTGCTTAGTAACCAGCAAAATGTAACGTACCCGCATCACAACCATCAAATTCCTGAAGATTTTTCTGATGTTTCATCCTAAATTAACATTTATTGCAATTATCTGCAAGTGAATAAGAACAAACAGTGTGTTTTGTTTTTTTGTTTTTTTTGGGGGGGGGGTTTGCTTATCCAGGAGTGGCTGGTAAACTTTTGATCAACTTTATGGCACAGGCAGCTGATTTTATTTTATTATTATTAAAGTATTTGGGTGGCGTTTTGCTCACACATCAGCAGCAGTTAGTAAGATATCCGTTAAGTACACGTAGATTGACGTGTTTGATGTACCTAGACTGAATAGAGAAATGGGAAAGATGTGCTGTGGACCATAAATCTTCAACCAATCAGGATGATGAGTGGCTTTATTTCTTTTTTTAGCCCCTTTGTCCGCCAGGATAAGGTGTGTATGCGTCTACCAGCTGCCATTATTATGAACTGTTAAAAAGTGTTCTGTTTCACAGTGAAATTACTTTTTACTGAAACATTAACTACAAGTCAATGTGGACTACTGTTCGCACAATGCTCTGCTCATCTAGTGCCTTTTTTCTTTGACTCGGTTGTCTCCCCCATGTGAGTGCTGTGATATCTAGTTGAAAACACTATAAACTGTTAAAACTGCAAACTTATGGTCTAAGATTGTACACAAACACTTTTGTAAAAATCGGTCCTCGAATGTGTATTTGGTACAAGTTTGTTTTTTATTGTATGTTTTGTATATAATAATATTTATATATTTTAATGTTCAACGAAATGTGTGTATGTGTATACATGTACACTGTTGTATAGATGTAAAGATGTCTGTGGCATTATTAACATTTATTAGACTGCAACAGTGGTGCAGTTCTGGATTGGGTTCCTCTTATCTGGAAACTGATGTGAACCTTTAGTCAGTTACTGAATCTTTAATATCACGTGCACAAAATCTTCAAGGTTTTTGTCATTTAATTATATGCAGGTACTTTACTGTATGCTATCAAATGCAACTGGATTTGAGGATTAATCCAACACTAATCCAAACCCGTCTGGCTACCATCTGCCAGGACGAACTCTGAACTGGACAAACTGATGGGTAATTTTTACCAGCTGCTTCATCGCGTTACTAAACTGATCAAGAAATGGTTTAGGTTGCTTGAATAGCACAACAGAAATTCACTGTGAATTCACTGTGAATTCGGATGAATATGGTGAAGTGTCCAAGAGGCAGGGATATCTGTGAGGTCATGTATGCAGAAGTGAGCGGATAGCACTTTTCTCCAAGTGTGTTTTTTACACTGTAGTTGACAGCAGTTCAAAAGCATGGGTGGAGATCTGGGAGAAAGCATGTGTTAGTGCTGTGTGTTGCTGTTGTATGATGGGTAAGAACTGACTAGAGGCAGGGAATTGACTAAGACCAATTTTGGAAAGGTGGAAAATGGAGGCATGGGGGTGAAAATGTGTCATATGTACAATGTAGGGTCAGTAGATCCATTCCTCAAGCACTTAGCTGTTGTACAGATAATCCACCAGAGGTTTGGCAGCTGTTTCCCTTTGCTGAATTTTTCAGTAGTGAGCCCGGTTTGTTTGTACTGTTAACCGTTTCCATTCTAAGCCCTCGGTACGAACATCCACTCCGGACATTTACTGCACAGTCGCTGCTGCTTTAATCCAGTCAGTCTAACTGGTACACAGAGTGTTTAATGTGCTGTTTGCTGTACTGTTGTTATCAAGAAGCTCCACCCACTCCGGCTCCTTTCGACTAACTGACTATTTAGGTCAGGGTGTGAGGGGATTCTGATCATTCTGCTGGAATCAACTCGTCTCTACGATGTATCACTCCATTTTTATTCTCATCACTCCATGGTTTTTAGAAATAAAATGTGAATGTTTTAAGAAAAAATGTCAGCAAGTCACTGTAAATTTTATGGCTTTACAGTGATTGCTTTTTTTTCTTTTTTTTTTTTTCTTTTTTTTTTTTTTTTTAAAGCTATTATATGGATACATGCTTCTTTTTTTCAAATATTAGCCTGCATATACCTAAATCTATAAAAAAACTTATTTTTGTGCAGCATTACTTACTTGAATAAATGAACGTTCATCCACAACTGTAAGCTCTTTATTTTTGCCTTTAAAAAGCATTTTTAAATACCATCAATTCCATTGCACGTGTTCTTCTTATTGTGTGTTGATGGAACCAGTCTGCTGGAACATACCAAATGCACTGACAGCACAGCTGAAGTACATTTCATCATGACCACAATACTACATAAAATGAAGAGCTGAAAAAGACATATATACAAATAACAACAGTGATGGATAGATTGGTTGGTAGATAGGTAGATACAGGAGACAGGTTGGTAGGTAGCTAGGAATGTATATAGGTAAATAGATGGAAGGATAAATGGAAAGATAGATCAGTTGGAAGGTAGGTACATAGGTTGGCTGGTAGATAGGTAGATACAGGAGATAGATTGGTAGATAGATTGATAGATAGGTTGGTAGGTAGCTAGGAATGTAGATAGATAAGTAGATAGATGGATGGAAGGATAAATGGAAAGATGGGTACATAGATACAGTTGGTTGGTAGATAGGTAGATACAGGAGATAGGTTGGTAGGAAGATAGGTACATAGATACAGTAGGTTGGTAGATAGATAGACAGGTTGGTAGGTAGCTAGGAATGTAGATAGGTAAATAGATGGAAGGATAAATGGAAAGATATGTAGATAGATCAGTTGGAAGGTAGATAGGTACATAGATAGATATAGTAGGTGGCAGGTAGATAGATACAGGAGATAGGTTGGTAGATAAGTAGGTTAGTAGGTAGTTAGGTACATAGAAAAATATGTTAGTTGATAGACAGGTTGGTAGGTAGCTATGAATGTAGATAGATGGATAGAAGGATAAATGGAAAGATAGGTAGATAGGTACATGGATAGATAGAGTAGGTTGGTAGGTAGGTAGTTATATAAATAGATAGGTGGATAGATGGAAAGATAGGTAGATAGTTAGGTAGGAAGGAACTTTATTGATCCTGAGGGATATTCAGGCATCCAGTAGCATCAGTACACACAGACATGGACATAGACAAACCACTTAACACAGCTGATGTACATTTCATGATGCCCAAAATACTCCATAAAAAGAAAAGCAGAAAAAATTTGATGGATGGATGGATGGATGGAGAGAGAGACAGACAGACAGGCATCGAGTAGCATCAGTAGCAGAACCCCACTCAGGTTTAAACAGTAAAAGTAAGAGTAAGTGGTTTGAGGAAGAATGATTAAATTGTTTGTGTGCAGATAGAAGATGTAAAAGTGTCCTAATGCAAGTGAATAGAAATGCGAACATAAAAGTTCATGATACTGTATGTTCATTATGTTAGCATGTGTCTGTTAAAGAAGGACCAGGAGAGTCAAAGCAGAGGGTTGGTATTCTAGTAGGAAAGTGCTGAGGAGTTTATAACCAGGGGGTGAATGAGTTCCTGTGGGTTAGTAGAGCAGTCACCAAGTGTGCGTTTACCTTTTAAAACATATCTGATACATCTAATGGACAAAGAGTTTTATTTTTCTGATCTGTAACATGTTTCAAAAGTGTTGTTGTTGTTGTTGTTGTTTTTTTTTTCTATCTCTGTGAACTTATTTGTTAAATGTCATCCCACATTTTTGAGTGGATCGTTTCAGTTTAGGTCCTGCAGGGGGCGCTGTTTCAGAGTTTATCTGTTAATATGACTAACTCAGACTCTAAATCCTGTGGAAACTCATTTCTGTCTGTAGTGAGCAATTATTATGTTTATTTAAACTGAGATTGTAACCAGAGGCACTACAACTGACATTTTAGGAAAATAATTTGCTTCAGAAAAATTCAGAATTTAAAAAAAGTAAAAAATTTAGCATCATGCATGATTTAATTCGTTTTATAGCTTTTTGTGTGGGAGATGTGTGAATGATGATGATGATGTGGGTCTTTCCTCGTGAACTTTAATTCATTTACTAAGCCACTTAGTCCTCATCATGGTAGCGGGGTGGCTGCTGCCCATCTCAGCTGACTCTGGTCGAGGACGGGGTATACCATGCAGGACCAGCATACATACAACCATTTACACTCAGAATCACACCAAGAGGTGATTTGAAACAGCCAATTAGTGCTTACTGTGCATGTTTTTGGACTGTGGGAGGAAACCCATGCAGAAATGCCCCGAGCCCGGGAATCAAACCCAGGACCTTCTTGCTGTGAGGCAGATGTGCTAACCACGAGAGCGGTGTCCTCTGACATTTCAACACATCATACACCTGTCAGCTGTGATGAAGATGAATGAAGAGGACACTGTGATTTAATTTGAATAAATGTTCTAGGAATAATTGGTGCTATGAATATTCCGTTCCCGCCCTCTTCAGTCTCTGGTGTTATCTAACTGTCTTGTTTCATGACGAACAGTGTTTGTGGTTTGGATTATTATCTCCCCCTTCAGGCTATCTCCATAAAAGTGCTTTTCTTCAGTGTAAAAGCCACCAGAGTTCATTCACACAGCCTGCAAGACTGACCCGGGATTAACCGAAGTGCTCAAAGATCATCTCCTGGAACACAACGAAGGTCAGTGCAATGAATGCTCCTCATTTCTGAAAGAATTATTAGTTAGGTATATGGAGCGCATGCATGATTTCAGGAGAAACTTCATCTTTAACCTCAATTTCTCCTTTGCTTTAGATTTTGTTTTCATTTTTTATTGTAATTTTATGTAATTTATTTCATCTTTTTCCCTTATTGTTATGATTTATGACCCATGGGTTGTTTATTTAGTTTGTTATAACTTCACTGCACTTTCTAAGTTGCTTAATCCAAATTAGAGTCATGGGGAGGCTGGCATGTCTATCTCAGCCAACTCTAGGCGAAGGCGGGATACACCCTGAACAGCTCTTCAGACCATTGCAGGGCCAATATATGAATACAAGTTGATAAAAGATGCTAAAATGTGTCCGCCTCACAGCAAGAAGGTCCTGGGTTTGAGTCCTGCACTTGACGAAGGCGTTTATGTGTGAATATCTTAGGACCCATCTCTCTATGCATGCACTTGGTTCAAATATGAAGTCTTTCACATGCCCATACCAGAGCCAATGCTTCTCGTTCAATTTGTGAGTATTTGTGTTCACAGTCTGTCAGACTCCGACTAACGTGACACACAGCAACCATTTTTCCTTTTTTTGTTTTTGTATGAGCACTGCCCCGTGTCCAACAATGTTGGCATCTGCAATCACTTATGTTGGCGCATCTTCGTCCGAACACACCAAAGTATTTTCCTCTGCTAATCTTCCAAGTGCTTTCTTTCGTTCTTCTCCAAATGTAAACTGAGTATACTTTCTTGTAGCCGTCTTATTGGCTCAGATAATGTTGCAAACTGCAGTCATTTTTGAATTCTTTTATTATTCTTTCAAAATATTTTCAGAGTAAGCTGTCACATTACTATGTTGCGATCATCATGCAATAATCATCAAACTTATCTGCTCTCAGTGATGCAATAACTCGGCTCATAGAAGAATTATTTGATGGCTTTCCACCATTTTTAAATGAGAAAATGTTTCGAATGAATAATAATGTCTATAAACAAGAGATGGTGAACCAATCAGATCATGCCATTCCCATATAATATATACTAATCAATGTTATCATTATAACTGTCAGTGGTCATAAAGTTTTTAAGGTTATGGCTGATCATTGTAGATTTAACGCTTTATCTTTTAAAACAAGTGAAAAAGAAGTGACAAATATAGCAAACAGTTTTATGCTTGGAGAAAAACTTTTGGTTCTTAAAGTGTTCAACCCTTTATTTATTTATTTATTTACTTACTTACTTACTTACTTATCTACTAAACTACATACTTCCCTACTTCCCTACTTACTTACTCACTCACTCACTGCCTCCCTCACTCATTTATTAATTTATTTTGTCCTTAAAATCCATATATTTCCCACAATATTGTTGGAAATGTTTTACTATTAGCAATGTTAGCAAGTTATCCACCTGATTGTCATCTTAGAAGCTTTGCATGAGTAACATCATAATGTGACTAAACAAACAAGTATTACAGCACATTTGATTAAAACTTCACAGGAATGGTAATTCTGGGAGGGTACAGCCTAAGGGTGCATTCAAATGCCTTTTTCAGTAGCACAAATATCAAGTGAGGTTAAGTTGCTTATGCAGACTATTTTGAACACAAAAGGTCATATCATATACAGGTGGACACTGGTTTATGTGATTATATTGTACCTTTAAAATATTGCTAATTAAATATTTTCAAGTCATCATGTCACAAAATATGTCCTTATATATGCTCACCAAAAGAGTAACACCTTTTTATTACTTTTTGTTTAATTACCCTGCAGAATCTTTCTTTCCTGCTTGCTCCCATCCTGCATATTAATTTGTCAGGAAGTTAAAAACTCCCGAAAAATCAAAATTCAGAAAAAGCTATATACATGTACGTTTACATTTATGGCATTTGGCAGACGCACTAAATTATATATGAAAGATGAGCTAAAGGTTGAAAATTGCCAAGTATGAAAGCAGCTTACCTAATCTTCAGATAATGTTTTTTGTTAGCTCAAGACAAAAATGTGGCAAAACCAGTCCAAAACCAAAGGTCACAATTAACAGGAAATAGAGGAAATCAGGAGAAATAATAACAAAGGCAAACCAATGAGGTCCTGCCCCAAGTGGAGGAGTTCAAGTATCTCGAGGTCTTGTTCACGAGTGAGGGAAGGATGGAATGGGAGATCAACATGAGGATCAGTGCAGCCTCTGCGGTAAAGTGGAGCTTGTACCAGGCTGTCGTGGTGAAAAGGGAGCTTAGCCGAAAGGCAAAGCTCTCAGTTTACCAGTCGATTTACATTCCTACCCCTCACCTATGGTCCAGCTTTGGGTAGTGACCGAAAGATCAAGATCGCGAATACAAGCAGCTGAAATGAGCTTCCTTCGCAGGGCGGCGGGGCTCTCCCTTAGAGATAGGGTGAGAAGCTCAGCCATTCAGGGGGAGCTTGGAGTAGAACTGCTGCTTCTCCACATTGAGAGGAGCCAGTTGAGGTGGTTCGGGCATCTGATAGGTATGGCTCCCGAACGCCCCCCTGGTGTGGTGTTTCGGGCATGTTCAACCAGGAAAAGATCCCGGGGTCGACCCAGAACACGCTGGAGGGACTATGTCTCTCGTGTAGTCTAGGAACACCTCAGTGTCCCCCTGGACAAGTTGGAGGAAGTGGCTGGGGAGGGGGACGTCTGGACCTCACTGCTTAGGCAGCTGGCCCTGCGACCCCATCCCGGATCAAGCAGAAGATGATGATGATGAAAGGCAATCAAAATGATGATCAGGGGACTTGAAAAACATTGGACAGAGGTCTGAAGTTAATTGGTATGTGTGTGTGTGTGTGTGGGGGG
>JAQMYF010000027.1:18603944-18626354 GCA_030014195.1 Neosilurus mollespiculum
ATCTAGATATATATATATATATATATATATATATATATATAGATTTGGGTGTGTGTGTGTGTGTGTGTGTGTGTGTGTGTGTGTGTGTGTGTGTGTGTGTGTGTGTGTATGTACATGTTGTTTTACAGCATAACGTATTGTGGTTAGTACAGTAATTGTTTTATAGTTGTACGTCATATTTTCCTCATCTTATAATTTGGCAGCTTGGTGGCAGAGTGGTTAGCACGTCCTCCTGACGGCAAGAAGGTCCGGGGGTTCTAGTCCCCAGCTCGGTGGATGTACAAAGACATGCACTTTAAGATGATTCGATGATTCATTCATTCATTCATTCATTCATTTTTCTGAACCGCTCAATCCTAATTAGGGTTGCGGAGAGGCTGGTGCCCATGTCAGCTGACTCTAGGCGAGGGTGGGGTACACCCTAAACAGCTCGCCATGGTAGGTTTGAACCATCGAAGGTTGATAGGGTAGACATTCGAATAATCACCGAAGCGGCCGGGGGGGGTCCGAGTCCCCCGGGATGGGTCTTGCGTCTTAAAATGGACTTTCGCGCTTCTCAGGAAGTACCCGCAAACGCCAAGAGTCAGCTAAGACAGGCTCCAGCCTTCCCTCCCCCTAGTAAGACTTATAGGTTTGGCAAATGGATGGATCTATTTCTTTTTTTTTTTTTTTTATCTATTTCATTACACATGAATATTTTTTCCTCTTATAATTTTTACACGTTTCTTATTTTCTTCAGCTCTAAGAATTATAAATACATATACTACACTGTTTTACATTCTCCCTGAAATGGTATTTTCAGGTCTTACGCAGTGCCGTTTTGCAGTCCAAATGATTTCTTGTCCTCGTAGGCAGATGCGTAGACTCCGTAGCAGTCGTACACTTCGTCCTGCAGCTCCTCATGAACGGGACAGGACTTGTTGAGAACTTTGACCTGGCGCAGGCGCGGGACTCCCAACAGCAGGTTCTCATAATAGATAAGGCTTTGGTTCTCCGGCAGGCTCTTGTTGTTGTACCACACTTCCCAGTACATCCCGTTTAGGAAAGGCCCCTCTGTGTACTGAAACAAAGAGATTACTTCATTTAATGATCATGTTTACACAGAGTTTGGGGTAAAAGATTAGAAAAAAAAGAGAATGAAACTGAAATAAAATAAAAATGTCATTACTTTCCAGAAGTTCTCCATGTTCGAGAGGCTCCTGAAGGTGGTAGCGTCTCCACTTGACAGCGGCGTATCCAGGAAGAGCTGAGACATAACTTTGGTGTAGTAGTACATGTTAGTACTCACCATTCCGTATGTCACTGAAACACATTCAGACAAGACAGACCTGGAGCTAAAAACAAGTCTTCCTTCTTCATACATTCGTTTCTTGCATATTTTATTTTTGCTAGAGTACTTCAGTTTCTCCTCACAGGTCTGCTTTTCCTAAGAAGGCCCTGGGAGTATTCCATTTCTTTCTTTCGCTCCCTCGCTCCAGCCTCATGTTCTAAAATGGCTCTGCCAGGAAACTGTATAATGATCCAATGATCCGTAGGCAGGCTTTTGGACCAATAAGGCACAAAACAGCACCATATGTTACCCTTATTACCATCTCTGACTGCTGAAATTTCCATATTATACTTCTGATTGCAGGTAGTCAACTGGGGGGAAGAAAATGCAACTGCAAATCATCCTACAGCTCTTTAAACGCTTGTCTAGTTCCAGTCTTTTTCACCACGAGGTAATGATGAAGCAGAGTCCAGCCACGAGAAGACACAAACACTAAGCCACAAACTGAATCTTGCACATTAAAAATAAGTGAAATTTATACAAACACCAATCAGCCAAAACATTAAAAACACCAGTGACTGGAAAGTGAATAACAGTGATTATTTTATGGCAAAGGCAGTACGTGCAATCTAATTGGTTCTCATAAATGCTCCATAACCAGAGGGAGTCGAAAAAGGTTTTTACACTTCACAGAGAAAACTACTTTTGGTAATACAGTGTAATAAAGTTCTGTGTACAACTTGAGCTGGACGATGCTACATAGATCTCAAATTCCAAACATGTTGCATAAGCATTCACACCCCTTGAATGAAATATTTAAGGTCAGCTCACAGATTACACGTTTCTTACTTTACATTACTCCAAGGAAGTTTTTTTAATTTATTTTTTATTTAACTTGGCTTGGAGAACCTACAGAAGGCTTAGTATACACACCAGACACACATCAAGTGTCCTGAAGTCACACCGGGTGTCGTCTGGGCAGCAAGTAAAGAAAAACATGTGTTGTTCGATCATCTGAAAGTCACTCGAGTTTAAATTTGCAAAACGTGACAAAAAGCCTCTAATAACCATTCAAATATCTGATACATTTTGAAAAACATCTACTGTGTTGACGTGGCAGTACTAATTCCTGCAGACGTATCAGTGCGTTTCACTTACAGATGCATAAAGTGAAGAGGAACAGGACGTAGGTGATCATCTCTCTGAGAACGTTCTTCAGGTACATCTCTCTGCTGCTGTCCCTCTCCTCCAGGAGACGTGTACCCCACAAAACTGAAATCATTAAACAGCTTTCAACATCGACCTGCAACATTGTCACACGGGGAGAGTGCAAACCCCCACCAAGCCCAGCAATTCTCCATATGAACCATATGGGTTCTGGTTTCCTCCCACAGTCCAAAAACATGCACATTTAAATTACCAGGTGTGAATAAAATATGAGTGCAAACGGTTGTGTGGTTTAATCCTGTGATGGTCTGGTGAACCTTCACACTTCGCACGGTGTCTGCCGAGATAGGCTCCAGCCTACCCCGGGACCTTTGTAGGATTAAGCGGTTCAGCGAGTGCATGAGGGGTGTGTCCGACTTCATAATTAAAGTCCGCAATGCTTCCACAAAAATGACAGTACAACATTTACATAAGATGTATCACAAATGTGGGTGTATATATAAAAACGTGTGTAACAAATAGGGATGTAAATCTAACAACAACTCACGATTCAATTCGATCCTTATTTTTGGGGTGACGATTCGATTCAGAATCGATTCTTGATTCAACCCGATGTTTGATTCATAACCATTACCAACAAAGGGAGCCAATTTCACGAGTAATTACATTCTTCTATAAGCTAGGAACAAATCTTCTATAAGAAAGAAAGAAATTATATTACTAGACAGCTGGTTTTGTAGATGCACTGATCCGCTATGCTCGTTCAGAGTTGGTTGGGAGTTTAGTGAAATGATGGAGTGTGTGTTGGTCAGGAGTTGGTCATGCCTGCAGCTCCGGTTCGGTTACGGGTGATGGTGTAAGATGTGGGCTCGAGGATTTGAAGTGTTCCCGAAACACTTGACGTTTATTTTACAGATTTTGCACATTGCATGTTATGTCAAGCTCCTTATTCCCCAGAAAATTGTAAAATCCGAAGTGCACCCAAACATTTGCCTTCAGCGAAGACGGCGCTAGCTGTAGGCTAAAAGCTAGTTCTGGACCCGCCACTCACTGGAACAATTCACGACGGAGGCCGTGTCTGGACAAACAGTACGCGCTAGTGAGTAAGGTTGGAAATGTTTGAAAAAAAGTGTTTTTAAAGATCGATTCTTGAAAATTTGAATCGATTCAGAATGCTAATAAATAAGACTCACAATTCAGACGTGAATCGATTTTTTCCGGCACCCCTTGTAACAAATGAAAATATGGTGGGAAGTGAACTGCCTTGGTCAAGGTTTGCGCTCTCCAAGTGCTTGTAGTTTTAATACCAAGTCGTCAAAAAGATCTCGGGGACAGCATCATTTAAATTTTAATTTAATTCAAACATTTTTTTTAAGATGTTCAGAATTAATTTTTTTTAATCTCTGGGAACACGTGCCTTTCGGGTGCTTTCCTGAAAATGGGAAAACTTTTTTCCTTAAATAAAGACTAGTTAAATCCAGTAGTTGTTGTGCATGGAGGTAAATGATGGTGAGTAGTTCAGAAGGCATGCATTACGTCTGATTTTCTTTAGGATCCTTGCTGCCCAGCTCGGCGGCTCGCGGTGGAGCTCATCAGCGGGAGGAGTCGGGTAAAGTCCCCGGTGGATGCGCGCGCTGCTCCCGCCGGTGAAACTCCCGAGTCCGCCGCTGCCGCTGCTCGAAGTGTCGGATAAAGACCTCCGTCCCGGGCTCCAGTTCGCCTCCATGCCCTCTTCGGGTTCGAACCCCGGGTTGTCCCGGCTCCACGCCTGTCTGGAGCCGGATGACGGAGAAGGCTGATCCTCGGGGACCCCGAGCCCCACTTCTCCCTGCGACTCCATCCTCTCCATCTCAAGCCCTTCGGCCGGCGTCGGCGGCTTGTGCGCATGCGCAGAGCTCGGAGCTCTGGCTGCTTGACAACGGGTTCGACTTGCGCTCATTTGTTTAGTTTCCCCCCTTTATTCGCGTTAAATGTGTTTTATCAGTCAAAAAACATGACTTGTGGTATTATATAATGATTAAAAGACGCTAAGTGGAGAAAACCTCGAGGAATGTTAGTTACATCTCAAGCAAAACAAGTTTTCTGCGTCGCTAAGTAACAAAACATGCTATAAGTTAGCAGATATAAAGCTAAGACTTGATAAAACACCTAATAATATTATAAATATTATATTAAATATGAATAGGTAAACAGAAAACCGGGGGAAAAAACACCAGAAGGAAAAACAGTCCAAAAAAAACTGGAAAGTAGAACTGGACTTGAACTGGAAAGTAGATTAGCGTTAACGGGTCTGTGAGGGGAGGAAAAAAACAAAACAAACAACTTTCCTACACTTTTCCTGATAAAATAATAAATCCTACACCCTTCCCGGATACACGAGTCCTCCGTTATGTTGTCAAAAACAAGACAAACGCTCTTCTCGTCCTGCATCAGCCATCTTGTTCCCACCAGTCTTCCCCCAAAAGACTCCACGGCTGTGTCTCAAACGGAACATCGCGGCACTACGTAGTGCGCATGCGCGAACGTGCTACCCACCAGGGATGACGTGCAATTTCCATGAATATTTAGGAGATTGCAACGCGTTTGGGACGCAGCCCGAGTTTAGAAATAAGGTTTGACCGCATATGGCGTCTGCTTATGAACATCTGGAAACTGGTCCTGTGTTCTCTTGATCATTAAAAAAACAACAACAACAACAAAATTCACATCCCATTTCAATTCTATAATTTATTTACATTTATTTTAGTTAAATATTATTTTGTAATATACAGTTTCTAAAGTATTTTGTAAGTTATATATAGATATAGATATATAGATTTAGTTATTTAAAAAAAAAAAAAAAAACAATGCATAATCACCGTTTGTTGGCTGCTGTTGCTAAGCAACAGTAATTATTCCACCCGCCCCATCCTTTGATTGAATAAGAATGAATGACATCTGCAATAGCCATTAGGTTTCCACTATATTTAAACTGCCCTAAATATTAGAGGAGCTCCAGTGCATAGGAACATCCAGCTGATTTTACATGCCTGTACAGCCATGAAAGTAATATTATGGGATGTCTGTGGGTTTTCCTCTAATGCCTGGACGTTACCGTAAACCCTAGTGTATATCTACACTGGAGTTATTCCATTCCCTAATTCCTAATCCTAATTCATAGCTGTTATTCCTCCCTGCTGAGGAATGGCTGTCCTGTGTCCGTGCCTGAGTTGATGCGGATTGGCTGGTTTGTATCGCTGACTTCTGTGATGACAGGGAGCAATTAATAAATAAACAAATAAACAGATTTATTTATAACGAAAACACCAATGGCAACATGAAACATTTGACTCTGCATTTAACTCATCCAAAGTGAACACACACACACACACACACACACACACACACACTCTCTCATGTAAACAGTGAGCAATGGGCAGCCACATTGCGGTGCCTGGAGAGAAGTTAGGGATCAGGTTCCTTGCTCAAGGGCACTTCAGCCATGACGGCAACGGAAGGGTAGGTGCTGCTCACTACAAACCCATTCAAACCCACAACCTCTCGATCATGAGCCCAGCACATTAACTACTAGACCCCAGGCCCCTCTACCTTCAGGGAATAACTGTTATACATTTAGCTTCAGATTAGTCGTGTTACTTGTTTTTCTTGACTATAGGATCTTTACCAGCACATTGACCAGACTCAATACACAGACTGCTTAAAAGCCAGTGTTCTATGTGAACACTCTGTGATTTAAAACAGGTCGAGTTTTTACTGAGTATATAGATTACTCTAGTTTCTTACCGCACACAAGCATATTTGTCTCCCATTTACTATTTAAAAAATAGGTCCAAATTTTCCATAAGCAGTTTTGTCCTTGAAAACAAAATGCATGTGACACAGGACTATCACTATAGGCCACTGCAAGCACGGGACAGCTTCAAAGAAATCCATAAGTGCCTTATAGAATATAAGTTGCACTAATAACTATAAGGAAAAAGTCTAATTAAATGAAAAAAGATTAGGTTAATAGACTACCTTTCTACACAGTGTTTAAACAAGTTAACCCAGAGATCACCTGGCAGTGATCAGAACTGCAAAGCTTGATTTGTTCTGGTTTTGTATCCATTATATTTTAGTGGAAAAGTTAATATTTTCATAAGTGGATGACTTAAAAATATTAATACACACAGTTTAAAGTCAGAAAAAAAAATTGGAATATACTATTTACAAATCTCATCACTATTTATAACTTCAGATATTGAATTAATTTATTCTTGCTCGTATGTAAATCACACAATTAAACTGTGCTCTCAGCGAAACAACAGACATGTTACCGGTGTATTCCTTGTCCTAATAAAGTTACATGTTGTATAACTAGGGATGGGGAAGGGAGGCACATCAGTGATGTTTTCACTCACAGTTAAACAATCATTCATTCATCCAGACATCCCTCTCCCTAGCCACTTCCTCCAGCTCTTCCGTGGGGACGCCAAGGTGTTCCCAAACCAGCTGAGAGACGTAGTCCCTCCAGCGTGTTCTGGGTCGGCCCCGGGGTCTCTTCCCGGGTGGACATGCCCAAAACACCACACCAGGGAGGTGCTCGGCACCTCCGAACCGGATAGTTAAACAATCATCTGATGTGAATTAATGGCATTCCATTAAAAAACACTTGTGAACGAAACGTAAAACTGACTTTTACTGTGCCTTTAAACAGCTTGGAAAATTAAACAAAAAGATGCCAAGCTTTTAGACAATTAGACAAATAGCCTCTGATAGACAATTAGCCCGACAGGAGTCAACATGTGGATGTACGAGGTGCAGTTCAGAAGTTTTGAGACTTTTTCGGGAGAGGCAGCTACAAGTATCCTAGATCATTATAATTTTAGTATGCCATCACTATACACCTGGTGAGCTGACTGTCCTAGTTTTGTTGTTCTGGGTTGAAGGAGATTGCTGTACCAGCACCTTGAATAAACCGTACTGAACGCTGCTGATCACAGCCACTTTGTTTCCAGAATGTGGTCAGGATGAGAGGACACTTGGAAGCTTGCTATGCAATAAAGTTTTGTGTCAAACTAGGGAAGAAATGCCACAGAAACTTATGAAATGCTCCGGACTGCTTACGGATCGACTTGAATGGGCCGCGCATCTGTTTTTCGCTGGCAGTGAAAGTTCCAAAATGGCAGAGAGGATGTGAGGCATGTGGAGAGGTGTGGGAGAGAGAGGGACATCAGGACACCCGAGCTGGTTGAGAAAATGTGTAAGTTTCTGGGTGAGGACCGTCGTGTGCCTTTAGAAACAATAAGAATACATGTTGAGGTTGGTAAAGCAACTGTACACAGAATCATTCTTGAGGATCTAAACATGCGCAAAATTTGTGCCAAGTTCATTCCTAGGGTGCTCAGTGACGAACAGACGGAAAGATGCGTTGGTGACAGCAGGGAGATGGTTATTACTGTTATGATCCAGAGACCAAGAGACAGAGTTTCCAATGGAAGCAACCTGGCTCCCCCACACCCAAGAAGGCCAGACAGAGCAAGTCCACCCAGAAACTCATGATGACCCCGATTTTTTGATAGCAAGGGCATTATCTATATCCACTGGGTTCCCTCTGGACAGACGGTCAACAAAGAGTACTCAGGAGGTTTTGAGGGAGTTCAGGACAAGATTTCATCGCAAAACACCAGAGCTCTTCAAATCGGGTCGGTTGCATTTCCACCAAGACAATGCACCAGTCCACAGTTCCACCCTAGGTTTGAACTACTTTACAGGGATGGGCATCAAAACAGTCCCTCACCCTTCCTACAGTCCAGACTTCGCTCCCTGTGACTTTTGGCTGTTCCCCAAGCTGAGCTACAAGCGCTACAACTAGTGCTTTGAAGCCGGAGGGGAATATTTTGAAGGAGACTAGAGTTTCCTTCTCTAGTGAAATAGTTAAACGTCTTTCCTGAAAAAGTTTCAAAACTTCTGGACCTCCAGATCAATTTCCAAATGCCCGATGGTCCTACTTTCAGCTCTACAACAACAACATGCCAGTTTAAACACCAGGGGATCACACAGCCATCATACCACTCAGTCTCCCATAGGAGAACATACCTAGGCACATCAGTCCCTTGTGCAAATCAATCCCATGCGTTCCTTGTCAGTAATCATCCACTGAACTCGTGGTCTATGTCCTGCACACACCATCGGCTCACCCTTTGCATGTCAGGTAGTAGGCCAGCTGTGAGTCAGGCCGGAAGACATCAACCGATGCAAAGTACAGGACGACGGACAAAATGTGTACCCAGCCTGTGCATACAACTGCACAAGCCAGTGGAGTCCGATCCAAGTTTTGTGCATGCATGCATGCACAAAACTCCCCAACAGATTGAACAAACCTCGTCTAACAGGGAACGCAAACAAGAAATGGACAAGGAATGCATTTGCTCTCTGTCAGATGTCTGTTAATGTTATCCGGTGAGGTGTGACTGCTGCTTGAAATCTATTTGTGGGCAGAAAGCAGGGAGGCCTACAAACCTGTCCATTACACCAGTTCTGTCTGGAGGAATGGGCCACAACTCTTGCGACTTACTGTAAGAAGCTTGTGGAAGGCTATCCAAGTTGAACAATTTAATGGCTGATTTGCCTGGAGAGGCTGTAGCCTATCTCAGCCATCTCTAGGCGAAAGTACACTCTGAACAGTTCGCCAGATCACTGCAGGGCCAACACACAAACAACCATTCAACCTCACACCTAGAGGCAATTTGGAACAGCCAATTACCCTAATGTGCATATCCTTGAACTGTGAGAGGACTCCGGAATACTCCGAGGAAACCCACGCAAGCAGAGGGAGAGCATGCACACAGAGACACCCTCACCAAGGGTCTCGAACCCAGGACCATCTTGCTGTGAGGCGGATGTGCTCCATGAGCAACGGACAGATTTTATTATAGAGGATTAATTGAGATTAACTTTCAGCGAGTGCTGTATTCTCTTTTACCTTCAACAGATGACAATATTTAATAATAGCTGTGACATTGTGACCCAAAAAAACCTACTATATTCATTCATTAATTTTCTAGGCCGCTTATTCCTCATTAGGGTCAGCGGACTCTGGGTGAAGGCTGGGTACACCCAGAACAGCTCACCAGGCCATCACAGGGCAACACACACACTCTCACACCTAGGGGCAACAGCCAATTAGCCTACTGTGCACGTTTTAGGACTGTGCGAGGAAACTGGAGTACCCGAACTAAACCCACACAAGCACTGGAAGGACACGCAAACTCCATACAGAAATGCCCCGAGCCGGGAAATCGAGCACACGACTTTTTTGCTGTAAGGCGGACGTGCTAACCGCTGTGCCACCGTGCAAACACTACGATATTCATCCATTCATTTTCTGAGCTGCTTAATCCTAATTAGGGTGGCGCCCGTCTCAGCCGACTCTGGGCGAGGGCAGAGTACATCCTTGATAGCTCCCAGGCCATCGCATCGCATCTACTATAATTCAAAGATAAATTTTGATAAAAGGTTAAAGATAATATTATTCACACACCTCATTAAAACCTCATTTAATGCAGGTTTGCGGGGCTACCTTAAATCCCGAGTGTGTACTCATCAACCCCAGACTCTTGAAACCCTTCAGGTTCAGCAGAAGTTGGTTGCTGTTCCACCCAAGTGTGTATAGACAAATATTCATTTGATTATCCTTAAAGATTTTCTTTTCATTTACTTTTAAAATGTGCGAGGTTGGTTCACCCTGTGTAATAGGCCTATACAACACTGCATTTGCTCCACAGCATGGCACATATTAATAAATAAAAAACTGCATTCATTGCCAAATAGCTGATCTATCTATCTATTTATCTATCTATCTATCTATCTATCTATCTATCTATCTATCTATCTATAATTTTTTAAATAAATTATTTCAAGACATCACAGGAAACTCCACTGTGTGAAGTTCATTCCTTCTATAATTACATTCTGTGTGACTCTAAGAGATCATTAGAGGAAAAAGAGGCAGAACAAGAAAGATTTTTGGTTAAAATTTGGATTTGAGTTGGAAATACAGGCTTAACAGCACAATTAAAACCACAGGAAATGAAAAAAAAAAAACGAGTGTAGAGCGATTTGCGCCCTCTAGGTGGCGCTGAGATCATAGACATCTAAATACAATAGATGGGTCGTGCATCGCTCTCGCGGTGTCAACATGACGCCATCTTGGAGAGGGCTCCCTGTGGGTTTTCACAATAGAAACAGTGAGAGAAGGGAGCACAAAGAAAATGTTTTAATGCCACTAGAAAGCGATCTGTGGGTTTATTTGGCAAGTAACATGATATTATATTATCAGTGTGTTTATTTTTGTTGTTATGGAATGCATTGTACAGGATAAATACATGTTATTAATTAATTAAAAACAATGTAATTATCCTACATCAAATCGTGCTATTTGCAACATGCAAACTTTTTTATTCCAACAGTGCTGTACAATTTAATGTTGTTTATTTTAGGTAACTTATTGCAACATATTATAAAATTTATAAAGTTATTCTTTAAATAGAACAGTTAAATATATACAAAACCAATAAATTTGCCAGTAATTAGAATATGCTCTTGTTCACATCTATGAGGCCGTAACAAACTGTTTTAATATTATATTTATATATGGATGGTATATATATATATATGTATGTATGTATGTATATGTATATATAGATGGTACTTGTTTGTATAAAAATAAATTACAATTCAACAATAATTTCTAGACATGTGTATGTTCAGTTTATTTACCTAATTTTTTTCTCTCACCCCCTACATTTTAGCACCAAAATATGTAACAAAATATACCAACACGTAATATAACATTGAACAAACTAAAATAATACAAGTATAGAAAAAAAAACCTTAATGAATCAAACATTACGCTGACCTGCCATACTTAAACAGGTATGGAGTACAAAACTGCTATGGAGTACAAAACTGATGTAGAACAACAATTAAGACAGTATGCTCATAACAGTGTAATAGTAAAAGAAGAGTTTATTAGTGCTGGGTGCAAGCAGGGCCTCCGGCATAACTAACTATGGCAGCATAACTAAAAGGAGAGAACCAGTAGGAAGTCAGACATGAGGGCACCCTGTAACGTTGGGCAATCAGCCACTGGGTGAACTGTCAACTATCCTGTCCTATCTACGCGTTTACTAGGTCTATGGCTGACGTACATGTCGCGGGTTAAAGACGTCACTTCCGGGGACGTGGCGCAAAGCGTGTGACGTAGGTTTGCTGTTTGGAGGTGGAGGTGGTGGTGGCGGCCATCCTTTACATTAACAAGCCGGCTGGGAGAGACATTTTCTATTTTAGTGTTAACTGGATCGGTTGCGGTTATGGAGACTTCTGTAACCTCTCACAAGAAACAAAAACTGAGTAACGCGATTCAGAACTGGGTGAGTGAATCTCCCGAACAGCTCCATGGGTCCTAGCGTAGCTCACTGTGTTACTACAACAGTATTACATGCTAATTACATGGTAATAAATGGTTGTTTACATTAAATGCCTGGACACAGAAGCCAGAGTGGAATTTGTTATATAAATAACTGTATATGTCTATGTTTTATTAATAAATACCACATTTAAGACTTTTATTAGTGTTTATTTCTGTTCCTGTTTTCATTTAGCCTTTATAGCAGATGATAAAAGGGATTGTGGTGAATATACCTTCATCTCTGGATGCTTTATAAAGAAATAAATACATAAATAAGTGAATAAACAGAAGTCACCTGGCCTGTTATAGAGCTGTGCAGTGTTATCGATTATACTATTATTATACTATTCAGCCTAAATAAAATCACAGGGATGGGGGACTGGGTAGCACCTCCACCTTGCAGTAAAAAGGTCTTGGGTTCGAGTCCCGGAGTTTTGTGTGGGTTTCCTCCACATACTCCAGTTTCCTCCTACAGTCCAAAGACATGCACACTAGGATTTCAGTTTGGCCCCTAGATGTGTGTGTAAGTGTGTGTGTGTGTGTGTTGGCCCTACGATGGACTAGCGAGCTGTTCTGGGTGCAACCCCGGCTTTGCCCGGAGTTGGCGGAGATAGGCTCCGGCGTCCCTGGGACTGTTGAATGAATGAATGAATGAATGAACATCATTGAGGTTGTTTGAGATGTTCATTCGTCCAATCGTTGGTTCACTCTTCGTCCTAGAAGAGAAGAAGAAGTTTGGTTCACGGTGGCTAGTAGACGAGAAACTGAGGCACTGATAAGAACCCGAGTCGAACTCTGGAAAAATCCCAGTTTGCGTATATATTTAAAAACGAATGCAGTTTCGCAGACTTCCTCTCTAGCGGGTTGGCTGGGGAGGTGGCTCCGCCCACCTCTCGTTATGGGATGCTCATATTCTTTTTTATTTTATTTTATTGTTTTAAGTAATTACGTCTCAGGTTGAAGGTCGAAAACAATGCACAGCTTGTTTTCAACCTTCCAATATTCTCCCACACCACTCCACTGCTACGATCCCTCCATTGGCTTCCTGTAGCTGCTCGCATTAAATTTAAAACAGTAATGCTTACCTACAAAGCCAAAATGGACCTGCACCGTCCTACCTCAAAGCACTTATCACACCCCGCACAGCAGCACATTCTCTCAGATCCTCTAGCACCTCTAGACTGGTCCCTCGTTCTACCAAGGAACAAGGGAAAAATGCATCTAAACTCTTCACTTCTGTAAGCCGCTCTGGATAAGAGCGTCTGCTAAATGCTGTAAATGTAAATGTAAGTCTCCTTGGTCACCGACTAGGCGAGCCGTTTCACTGATGTAACTGGTGTTACAGTGTTGCCTTGGGGAACTTGGAGTCCAACGTTTGCACCAATGTCTCTGCTGCATCTTCACTGGATGCTCATTTCTCATAAATGTCATTAGAAACTAGTGAGAAATACAGAATTGCAGCTTTAGCAGAAGGAAGATGAAAAGAGAATGAATCAGGAGACCAAGAGGAAAACAATACTGAATGAAAGGGTTTATTGTTTCCCCCGCGACAATTTGGGTATTCAGTTGCCTTAGTCTTGGATACAGCCAGCTTATATACTGATGCATACTTGCACAGAACAAACTCGAAACCACACGGGGGGAAAAAATCCCATTTCAAAGACATGTACGTATTATCCATAAACAAGAACCGTTATACTTGTTCAGCTACGAAAAAGTTTGTTTACATTATTTGTTTGTATCCTTATAGTATTCTATAAAATAAGATCTGTCTAAACTGTCCATGTGATCTTGTGTACCCATTAAAGCATCATGTTCAGGTGAAAGTCGACTGCATGCGTGTTCATACAAGTGTAATAATCCTACATCCTAAATGCACATCACATGCTCTATTTTTTTTTTTTCTTTCTTCACACTCTTTATGTCGAAGCAGCTTGATTACCATTCTAGATGGGGTCTCTGAGCATTCCAGTGGAGAAAATGGAATTGTGTCTGTTTCAGGGGATGCAACGTGCTACTAATGTCACCTACCAAGCTCATCACGTGAGCCGAAACAAACGCGGGCAAGCCGTCGGGACAAGAGGAGGCTTCCGGGGATGCACTGTGTGGCTCACAGGTATTCCAAGGCATGACGTGGTTAGAGTTGTCATGTTGTTTGTAGCATGTTCGCTTGCAAAGAATATGCGTATACATCCGAAATGAAATGCTTTCAAGTGTTCATGTCAGTTCGTTTTAGATTTGTCAAAGCACCACATTTCAACAAATTGCCTTGTGGTATAATCTTAAAAAACACAAAGTTTCACATTAGTTTCACAAAAATATAAAGAACTTGAGGGATACTCATAGAGTGCAAGGTACCTCTGCCAGGCACAAAGAGATTACGCTAACAAGTGCATTGATTAACCTGAAAAATATGCCTAAGACTGCAGATTTTTATATCTTGGCATAGTTATAATGAAATGTCTCCCCCTATTGGGTGTATGATGAACATTCATTAACACATTATTTGCACATATTGACATTAATCAGTTGTTGTTTTTTCAACATGATCCCATGCATGGATCACCTCCGAAATATAATAATTAATTGGTTGTACCACACCCTACTCTAGCTATATAGCATCAACCAACAAACAAACCAACACAGGTGAAAACGTTACCTCAAAAAATCAGGTACACCCTAATGAAACGGGTTTAGGTGTAGGTACTGCTAGAGGTTTTAGGAATGTGCTAAGATGCATAATTGCAGGGGCAGCGATGGTTCAGTGGTTAAGGCTCTGGGTTACTGATCAGAAGGTTGGGGGTTAATGTGTACATGAGTCGAGAACATTAGCATTTGACTTCATTCCTGTGGATATCCAGAAGTTCTAGGATGTAAGTTCTGCAGTAAGTGTTTTCTCCATATGTCTAAAGGCCTGTCTGGAGCGGGCAAGACCACCGTGAGCATGGCTCTGGAGGAACACCTGGTGTGTCATGGTATCCCCTGTTATACTCTGGATGGCGACAACATCAGACAGGGCCTGAACAAAAACCTGGGCTTTAGCCCTGAAGACCGAGAGGAGAACATCCGGCGTATAGCTGAGGTGGCCAAACTGTTTGCCGATGCTGGCCTCGTGTGCATCGCCAGCTTCATCTCTCCATACAGCAGGGTACGAGGTTATATACTTTAAAAAAAAAAATAAAAATTTTCACTGTTCTGATGTAATATGTACATACAGCAAGCCCCGCCCACTTTCTAGGTTCTCAGAGTCAGAGGTACTAGTATAGTCACACTTCGATAGATATGGGACATGATATATAACTGCATTTGACATATTCTATAGGGGCAGCACGGTGGAATAGTGGTTAGTATGTCCGCCTCACAGCAAGAAGGTTCTGGGTTCGAATCCCGGGCTCGTTGAGGACATTTCTATATGGAGTTCTGTCAGTACTTGTGTGGGTTTCCTCCAGGTACTCTGGTTTCATCCCAAAGTCCAAAGACATGCGCATTAGGCTAATTGGCTGTTCCAACTTGTCCCTAGGTGTGATTTTGACTGCAAATGGGTGAGCTGTTCGGGGTGTACCCTGTCTTCGCCCAATGCCGGCTGAGCTAGGTTCCTGCTTCCCCGTGATCCCAGAAGGATGAAGCATTTTAGCAAATGAATGAAAGAATAAAAGGTTTAACATGTTCGGGTCAACACATTTATTCCAGATACGCCCATCTCTTCCTGATTTTCCAGACATCCTGGGTTTATGTGTGTTCTAAAAACTTGAAATCTTAAGTCTGGATTAAACACAGTTTATTTTTAAACTGGCAGCCTATGAAGGACTGATTCACCTTGTCTATTATCTTGGATGTAAAGGGAAGGTTTTGATATTGGCCTGTGGTTGGACAGCTTGTAAGGGTCAAGGGACGTTTTTTTTGTTTGTTTGTTTTAATCAGGGGGTTTAATAACTGCTATATTTACCCCATTTTCTCCCCTAATTTAGTCATATCCAATTCCCACCCATCAAGTACTGCCTTCCCTATCACACAACCACCACCCACCAGGGAGGGGTGTAAACATACACATGCCCCCTCAATGACATGCGATGCTATCACCCGCCTCTTTTCGAACTGCTGCGCATGCGTATTTGGGGGCGGTCTAACACTCTCGGAGGGAAAGCAGTATCCGCGACATTGTACGAATAAACTCACAGACGTCCATGATTGGCTGGTGATCGCTGTGAGTGACAGGGAAGTGAGCGTACGCCATCCCTCCCACCCGTGAGAGCTCGGCCAATTAGCTCCCATGGACTCCCGGATGGCTGTAGCATCAACCCGGATTCGAACTTGCGATCTCCAGGTTGATAGTCACGCACCTTGTCGATGCGCCACTCGGGAGCCAAAAACTGCTATTTTTAAGAATCTCGGAGCTCAGGGAGGAATTATACTATGTTCTTTCACTATGACTTTCGATTTTTTTATTATAATTTTTTTGGCATAGCTATAACTCTTTGGGCTGAAATTATTATTTCTTTTTAAAAGACAAGTGCATGGGGAAAGAAGGTCTTGGGGTGAAGTCCCGGGCTTGGGGAAGGCGTTTCTGTGTGGAGTTTGCAGGTTTTCCTAGAGACTTGGAGGCTTAAATTCTAAACAGACCTCAATGATATTTGAAATGTTTAACATCATAATCCAAAATGGGCACCAACGCCATTTACCCACATAACACTTTATCCCCAGAAAAGTTTTACTATAAATTTAAAAGTGTTTGTGTGATTGAGTTTAAATTAAGAAAATTATTATTATTATTATTATTATTTTTTTTATTATTATTATCATCTCTTTATAGTATATCTCTGGTTGCTATGGTCTTCTGTTTTCATGGCAACTATAAAACAAAACCCTATTTTTAAGGCTTTCAATCTACAGGAGAAATGTTGATTAAAATACATGCAGGGATACATTTTTAATCATATCTGAATAAATCCAGGAGTTATTTTCGACAGTGCTTTGCTTATATGGAAAGTAATGACATTTGTAATATAAAGCTGTTATTGCATCACCCGTGATATAAATTTGCATCATCCTAGAAATCATGCATGATGCAATTATAACTCAGCTTGCATTAGTGTGCTGAGACTAATTTCCCTATCGACTGTAGATACATATAGCAGTAAAATGGGGAAAAACTTATAAGATCTTGAAAAGAAATCAGCCAATCAGCTGTTTTAATCGTCACGTATGAGTCCAGCACACCAAAATCCATAATAAACAACATCACAGTTTTATCCCCGAAGCAGATAACTTGTAAAAAAACTAAAACTAAGTAGACCACTGTAATCTCTTTGTTTAAGAAAGCTTAGCTTACAGATTTATACAATAACATAACGCTTGTATCAATATCCTGTTGTGTTACTATACAGTACTGACCAAAAGTTTTAGGCACATGCAAAGAAATGCAGCAGAGCAAAGATGTCTTATTTTTACATTTGAATAATTTATTGTTTCTTCATGAAAATTCTATATTCTACTCTATATGTTCTATATTTTATATTCTATACTCTATATATTCTATTTTGCACTCTATATGTTCTATATTTTATATTCTATACATATTCTATATTCTATTTTGCACTCTATATGTTCTTTATTTTATATTGTATACATATTCTATATTCTACATATTCTATATTGTACTCTATATGATCTGTCTTTTATATTCTACATATATATTCTATATTATATGTATTCTATGGTCTACTCTATATATTCTATTTGTATATGGCTCATTATTTGGTCTTGCTATGGTTCTTTAAAACCATAAACACAATCAAAATTTTTCTCAATTTACAAAGTTAGAACTCTAAAGAAAACAATAATGTTCATTAAAAGATAATATTTTCCATAGAGTAAATTCTAAAGCCACTTTAAATTAATGTCATGGACACGTCACGTCAACTGGGACTAAAATCAAGGAAGTTGGAAAAGTGTCCACTGAGCATGTCCAGAAGTAATAAATATTCATGAGTCTCGGTCTTGGGCTTCAGGGTTTTTTTTTCCACTGACGTGTGAACCGATTTATAAATGAACGTAACATGTAATTGGTTTGACAGACATTTCACCTGTGTTTTATTCATGTTGATAGAACGACCTGTGTGGATTGTTTAGGACAGTTCTTTTACTGAGTGCAACCAGTGCTACCTTCTTATCAGTTTATTAAAACCAAGTACAGATATTTGCTGGTGTGGACATCACATAGACCAAGATAGCAAATATATGGATCTTGACACACGTTACATTCAGA
Organism: Neosilurus mollespiculum; assembly: GCA_030014195.1. Lineage (NCBI taxonomy): Eukaryota > Metazoa > Chordata > Actinopteri > Siluriformes > Plotosidae > Neosilurus > Neosilurus mollespiculum. The sequence goes on from JAQMYF010000027.1 coordinate 18,622,098, forward strand.
GGCCCATCTCATTAAAAAGGCGTTTTTTTGTGTGTGTGTGTCAAAATATAACAAAATTAACAAAAGCACACATTTTCACTCCAAAATAATTTTTTGGTAATAAAACAGTAGTTCAAATTTGTAATATTTATTTGTGAAGCCGGTAACTGAACTTGACCAGATATGTTCGACTTTTATGCCGTATAATTGGCAATTTTAGTATGAATAAAGTCAAAAAATAAAGTGGCAGTGCTTTGTAATATACTGAAATTTTCTTCACTATTATTTTGACTTACACTTTAAATAGTTATAAAGTTGGACAAACAATTGCAGGGAAATATTTTTAGATTTTTGATTTTCAATCAATGTGCAAATGGGTCCAAGTGCAAATGAAGAGCCAAATCTGTTTAGCATTCTCGAGGTCTGATATAAAGGGTAACCAGATCAAGGTACAGGTTGGCAGTTAAAATACCAGCATAATGTGGGTCAAAATCTGATCCTGAAGGAAAAGTGCTGCACCTGCTGGGGATCAGAACAGCCCACACATTCATAGGGTATCAGCTGACTTCATTTTATTGCCATGTTAATATTGCTGAGCCTCGACCTGACCAACTGAAGCCCAAGTGTCATGGTGATGAAGTGCTGTAATCAAGGCTTAAGGTGGTCCAGCAAAATATTAGAGTGTGTGATTTTCTTTTTCTTTTTTTTTTTTTCTTTTTTTTTTGGGGGGGGGGGGTGTTTATGTGGGTTAGGGATGGCTCTGTGGTTAAGGCTCACTGATCTGGAGGCTGTGGGTTTAAGCTCCAGCACCACTGTTGGGCCCTTGAGCAAGGCCCTTAACCCTCAATTGCTTAGTTGTACAAATAAATTATAATTATTAAATAAAAAATATAAAAAATAAAATTATAAATGTCATTTTGGATAAAAGCGTCTGCCAAATTCCATACATGTGAAAAAGAAAATTAAAAATAGTGTGAGGGAGAAATGATTTACCAGTGAAAATGTTTTTTGCAGCATGAAAAGATGACTTGACATGACAAGAAATCTTGAAATAAAATGGTTCCAATCTAGGAATAGCTTTAATAATCTCTCAGATTTGAGCTTTGCAATCTTATAATGCATTTTTACTTTAACTAAGATTCTTTAATTGGCTTTGATATCTTTTTTCAGTGTAAAACATGGTCCAATTGCTGGAAAAGGAATTAATATCGATTGTGTAAAAAGGCAGCATTTTGAATAATTAAAATTTCATCCTCTTAATATAAACAGATGTGTGCAAATAAGATAATAATCTACATTGCCCTGGCCAAAAAATGTGCGCTGTAATATTTTGCTGGAGCGCCTTTAGCATTGATTACAGCATGCATTCACTGCGGCATTGTTTGAATAAACTTAGGCAATGTCACAACTTTAATTTCAGTCCAGAGTTGTATCTTGTGTTAGTGATGGAGGAGACAGACCACTGCGTAAAGTCTTGTCCAGCACATGCCAAAGATTCTTAGTGGGGTTTTGGTCTGTGCTGACGATTCAAGTGTGAAAATGACTCCTCACGCTCCTACGTTCACTTTTACACATAGCCGAAAGTTCTGCTGTCCCCTTTATGATTCAGCTTTTCAAAGTGTTGCCATTATCTCCAATCAGGGTCAGTCAAGATTGTTTTTTGGACCACACCTTTAAGGTGAAGTTTACAGGTTAGCACTATATTTTACTATAATTGTTGCACCCGGTGCAGAAGTCATTGACACTCGCGTACAGGAATAAACAAATGAACGATTCCATTTTCTTTCCAAAAGATAACACTGAGGGCGGCACGGTGGCGCAGTGGTTGCCTCACAGCAAGAGGGCCTGGGTTTGATTCTCGGGCTCGGGCGTTTCTGTGTGGAGTTTGCATGTCCCCGCGTGCTTGTGTGAGTTTCCTCTGGGTACTCTGATTTCCTCCCCAGTCCAAAAAATATGCACATTAGGCTAATTGGCTGTTTCCAGTCACCCTAGGTGTGAGTGTGAATGGTTGTATGATTGTTGGCCCAGCAGTGGTCTGGTGAGCTGTTCAGAGTGTACCCCACCCTCGCCCAGAGTCGGCTGAGAAGGGTGCCAGCCTCCCCATGACCCTAATTAGGAATAAGCAGTTTAGAAAATGAAGAAATTAATGATTTTTTGTAGAGTTGTGTAATATGCCTGGTGAGGAAATGGACACCTTTAACTGGGCACATTATGTAACCTGATGGAAAAATAAAATAAATAATTGGAGGAAAATTGTTCTTGGAAATAACATTCTTGAGAAATACCAAATTCCACTTAGCTAGAAAGTGAGGCATATAAAACCTGGCTTTGTGTGTGGGGGAAATCATACTTCACAAAAGTTATAAAATATGAAGATAAAGATATGTTGAACACATGATGCATTTATGCAGTGACCTCATGTATAGTCCTTAAAAGGAAGGATGCGCTTGAAAAGACCTTAAACGACCCGATGCTTCATTTCGAAGTGTCTTTATGATCCCTGTCAGAAGTTTCCCAAGTGCACTTGATGCAAGAAAAAATTCAAGCACAAATTACTGTTAGCGCCGAGGTTAGCTGGGAAGATGGTCAGTTTATCAGCTGTACAAGCTACTGATAAGAAGGGGTGCGCTTTTTCAGGTTCGCTGAATTGAAATCAGTTTTGCTAAAAGAGAGATTACACTGAGGACTAATCCGGCGGATATGGTGAGGTTTTGTTTCGTATTTGACTTAGTTAATGACTCAATGTAGCTTAAAGTTTCCAATTTTCTGCCTCGCTGGCCAAGTAAGCCTCCTTCAGCCTCAAACTCTTGCCTAAAATCAAATAGCATGTCTCTCGGAAATCAAAATCCATTGTAATGCTTTTGTGGTCGACCACACAGAGAAACTGTTATAATTATTTTAATGGTGTTTCTTGGTAACTCAGTGCCTCAACTGCTTTCTTATTAAAGAGTTTCTTTTATGTTTTATCCACTTGGTATAGTGCAAGTAAGTAGGAACCGGCTTGGAGACGCCAAACAGATACACATATGCTGCCATGTTTCCCCTATTCACTATCTCTTCTCCATGCCAGCATTGTCTGGTGACACTTTAATGATTGGATTTGATTAAAAGCCAGCTGAACGATGACATGCGAAACGTGGCTATTTAATGCTCCATTAATTTGTCAAAGACATGCTGGATGGACAGAAGGCAAAAGGTGTTGCGAGCATTAAGAACTGCTGCAGAGAGGACAATGAAATGGCTGTCGTTCTTTGTTCCCTGGGGCGCAGTGTGAGCAGGGGAGGAAATAAAAGGGGGACAGGGACCCCATTGCCAATTCATTGTCATTCATTCATGTCACCTATAATAGTCCCTTCCATCTTCACCACTTCAATGATATAATGCGCTACAGCATGGCTTCAGCTAGCCAGCTGAGTCAAAAACCATTGTTATCCATTAGGGCTGCGCAATGGTGGCTTATTTCACTCAATATCTAATCCTGATCATTCGGAACAGGCGATTCAGGAACAACATTGTTGCAGCACGTTGTACATCATTTCTTTTTAAATAAGATTATATCTTGAGTCTTCCGAAAATCTTTAACTTACCCCTTAAGTCATATCATACATTCATTTGCCGAGCCACTGAATCCTACTAGGGTCGCGAAGAGACTGGAGCCTATCTCAGCTGACTGTGGGCGAAGGCGGAGTTGGAATTATTAAAGATTTTGAATAGTCAGGTACCCTAATGTGCACGTCTTTGAACTATGGGAGGAAACTGGAGTTCCCCAGGGAAACCCACGCAAGCACGGCGAGTGCATGCAAAACCACACAGAAACGCCCTTGCCAAGTCCAGGACTCGAACCCAGGACCTTCTTGGCGTGAGGTGGACGTGCTAACCACTATGCCACCGTGTCACCCATTTCTTTTTATGTTGCATGTCAGTTTCAGACTGAAACTTTCTCACTGAAAAAGCTGGAGTTAATTTCCCCGGCTGTTTATAAAACACTTTGAGTCCCTGTTCCCCAAACAGGTACCTACGCCAGGTTTTGTTGTTTGTTTGTTTTCTAGATTTCTGCCTAATTAAAAATTCAATTGGTGGTAGTGTGACCTATAATCAAAAAGCCCAGAATTGTTTCTAAATAGTAATTTTGCATTACCTTTACTAACCTGGAGGATGGGGTAAATTATCTCAGTGCCAAATGGCTATCATCAATCTCTCCCTCTCTCCCTCTCTCTTTCCCTCTGTCCCTCTATCTCTCTCTCTCTCTCTCTCTCTCTCTTTCTCTCTCTAAATATA
>JAQMYF010000027.1:18674486-18699608 GCA_030014195.1 Neosilurus mollespiculum
TAGCACTCAATATTCAAAAAGTATATCCATCTATCTATCTATCTATCTATCTATATATCTATCTATCTATCTATATATATATATATATATATATATATATATATATATATAATGTGGTCAGCATGCCTGTCTCACAGCTAGAAGGTCCTGGGTTCGAGTCCTGGGCTCAGTGAGGGCATTTCTGTGTGGAGTGTTCATGTTCTCTCCACACTTGCTTGTTTCCTTTGGGTGCTCCTATTTCCTATAACTGCTTCACAGTTGCCATAGGTCTCTTGGTAGCCTCTCTGACCAGTTTCCTCCATGCTCTTCAATCCACTTTAGAGGGACGCCCTGATCCAGGGAGGGTTCTTCTTGTTTATGGACTTAACTTTCATTTATTTTCTAAGCCACTTAATCCTAATTAAGGTCCTGGGGAGGATGTACCTATCTCAGCCAACTCTGGGCGAAGGCGGGGTACACCCTGAACAGCTCGCCAGACCATTGCAGGGCCAACACACACACAACCATTCTCACTCACACTCACACCTTGGGATGCTTTGGAACAGCCAATTAGCCTACTGTGCATGCCTTTGGACTGTGGGAGGAATCCGGTGTACCTGGAGGAATCCCACGTAAGCACAAATCTCCATACAGAAATGCCCGAGTCTGGGAATCAAACTCAGGCCTTCTTGCTGTGAGGCGGACGTGCTAACCACCGTGCCGCCCTGGACTTTACTTGTGCTTTTATTTTATTTTTCTAACTTGTGCCTGTTTACAGCTATATCCATGAGATCTTTTGACAGTTTCTTGGCCCCTATATTTAATTTTTTGCTTTCAATTACACATCCAAACGCTGAAACGCTCAAGGAATAGTTTGTTTTATGCAGCATGACTATAATACAGCATAGCATGGTGGCATAGTGGTTAGCACATCTGCCTCACAGTAAGAAGGTGTCGAACTTAGCGAGAGCATTTCTGTATGGAGTTCTGTATGGAGTTTGCATGTTCTCCTTGTGCGTGGTACTCAGGTTTCCCCCTACAGTCCAAACACATGCACAGTAGGCTAATTGGCTGTTCCAAACTGCCTCTAGGTGTGTGCACCCTGACTGGTCTGCAGCTATGCAGCCATATCCACAGCAATTTGCAATGCACTGTCTATCATAGCCAGCATGATTTATTATTATTATTATTATTATTATTATTATTATTATTATTATTTTAGCAATTTGTGCTCTTCTGTGTGATCAAACCTAAAGGGCTAGCCTTCATTCCTTTTACCCTTTATTTACACAGTAACTTCCTCCTGGTTCCCAGCGTGACAAGTGCCTCTTTCATGAGATTGTTTCTGTTTACAGTGACATGTGCTGGCACGTCAAGTGCTCGTGTTTTTCTTTCTCTTTTGATACTATCTGTGTCCTATCACTGACTTTTTATTCTATTGTATTCGCCTGTTTTGTGCTTAGTTCCTGATTCGTCTATTTATAGTATGCTGCATCAATTAATCTTTACAAAGGCATATGATGCAGTTGTGATACTTAATTACAAGCCTAATTTTATAGTTCTGTGTGTTCTGGTTTTAACAGCCACTTGCTTTTTTAATTGTTATAATACGGCCCTTCCCAAACCTAGGACTATTGACACATATTTATTCCGTCACCAACTGGCCGATTAAATGCATATCATTAATATGAAATAAAACCTTTTTTTGTTTGTTTGTTTGATTTTATTGGGGTTTTTTTTGGGTATGCTGGTCTCTTCAGCTCAGTTGCTCTCTTCTCATGTCCTGAAAACATCATCTTTGGCTTTGGATTGGGGTAAAATCAAGTGTGACTTATGTGATTTCCGTACTGCCGACGGTGTGCATGATGTCGAAATGAAAACACAAGGAAGAGCTTATTAATGCTAGATTCACCAAATGTTAAATGTTTTATTCTGGAGGTGCTCAGTAATGAAAGCATTAAAATGAACAAATTGTACAAACATCTCAAACGAAGCCTCGGAGCTGGTCTGTGCAAAAAATAGGCGTTGAAGAGGCAGTGTTCAGACTGTGGAAAAGAAGGACAGCCATGATTGTGTTTGTGTACGTTAGTATCTGAATTGTTTGCTTTGAGTGTATGTTGTTAGTGTGTTTGTACCTAGCTAACATAACTTGACAGTGTTAGCCATGATTTCTGATATTATCTTGTTAGCTGTGATTGACGCTTTGACATTCATTCATTAACTCATTTGGCTGACTGCTTAATCCTGTTAGGCTTTAATACTATCTCAGCCGACTCTGGGCGAAGGCAGGGTATACCCTGTACAGCTTACCAATCCATCGGCGGGCCAACACACAAAAGACCACTTACACTCACACTTACACCTAGGGTCAAATTGGAACAGTGATTTATCCTAATGTGCATGTCTTTAAAGTGTGGGAGGAAACCAGAGTACCCAGAGAAAACCCACACAAGCACAGAGAGAACATGCAAACTCCAGACAGTAATGCCCACGCCGAGCCCAAAACTCGAGCCCAAGACCTTGACGGATGTGCTAACAGTGGATGTGCTAACTGTTACCCACTTTACAACACTCCATCCCCAAATTATGGGCTTGTCCTACCTGTGGATTAGGCAACAAAATGCATTTATTCTATGTAGATTTCATGGTGGATAAGGGTGTATAAATGTAGATATTATGCATCTATGATGTATTTTTGTAAGACACAAATGTACATATCTGGGTGTCGAAATAAAAAAAAATTGTGAATCCTGGTGATTATTGGTGATGCAGCTGACACAATGCACCAGGGCCCAGAGGCTGTAGGGGGCCAATAACAATTCAAATGGTTCATGAGTATATCCTCCATCAGCCACTACTCTCTGTAAACACCGCTTACTGGTGTTCTGTGTCTGTTCGCTAATATGTACACATACACTGATCAGCAATAACATTAAAACCAGGCTAAGGTGCCCCATACACATTAAGCTACAATGCACCGTGTGTTCTGGCAGCTTTCTATCATAGCCAGAATTAACAGTTTCAGTAGTTTGTGCTACAGTAGCTCTTCTGTGGGATCAGACCAGCCATCACTCCCCACTCACATCAATGAGACCCTTTCTTGGACCACCTTTGGTAGGTACTTAATTAGTATCCCTGCATAACAGGAACACCCCTACACCCCTAGAACTGCTGTTTTGGAGATGAACAGGCCCTGTTGTTTAGCCATCCCAATGTGCTCCTTATCAAAGACACTCAGATTATTATATTTGATCATTTTTCCTACTTCCAACGCATCAACTTGAAGAACTGATCCCATTCTACCAGATACATCCCACTCCTTGCCAGGTGCCTCTGTAACAAGATAATCAATGTTATTCCCTTCACCTGTCAGTGCTCATGATGGTTTTAATGTTATGGCTGATCAGTGTTATATGGCTAAAGTATATATGTGTTTTTTAACCCTGTTTTTTGGCCGAGCACCTGGCGGGCACCTGGTTGGCGATCTCGAATTCCCATACATCATTAGACACAGAGCTATTCGATGCCTTGATTGTATTTATCTTGGACATTGTTCTGGCTTTGACGGTGCATTGAGGTAATTATTCGAGCTCGTACACTGCACAGGAGACACGCAGTGCAACAAGAGAAGCTTGTTTGTGAGTGTGTGTGTGTGTGTGTGTGTGTGTGTGTGTGTGTGAAACACACTCCCCAAACAAGAGAGGGCACAGCACAGGAGCTAAGCGCAGGATAAATAGCATAATTAAATGCCTCTTTTATGGTTTTCATCAACAATGCACTTTGCAGGCATTGTACTTCCTTCTTTCAGCCTGGTGAATAAGGCCGGATGTGTAAATGAATCAGGTGAAATAGAAGCAGGGTGCTTTTCCCCCCCTTCCCCCTCCTCCTCCCCTCTCTATCCTTTCATCGTGAAATCACTAAATAAAAATAAACAGACGGAGAACACCTGAGAGGTGAATGAGGAGGATTTGTTCATTTAGAAACTCCTGGGGAAAACGGAAGCAATTAGGGGTTTAAAACAAGTATTGTTCATTTACCTCTGTGAAGTCATGGTTAACCCCTCACTGTCTGGATTTACTGAATGAATGAGGGGTTTGTCGTGAAGGCTTTATATTTATACTTATGTGTGTTTGGATTGTACTTTGATGATTTCAGTTGAATGGGCAGTTTGGGTTAATTAACACATGAGCCATAAAAGTTTGAATAGTCCTGCTGAAATGAATAAAGCCTTAAAAAAAACATTGAGGGTAAGCTAGTCTATGTTTTGTCTAATGTGAACTCATTATATAGATCATTCATTTAGTCTTTCATTCATTCATTCATTTCCTAAGCCGCTTAATCCTAATTAGGGCCGCGGGGAGTCTGGCGCCCATCTTAGTCGACTCTAGGTGAAGGTGGGGTACACCCTGAACAGCTCACCAGGCTATCGCAGTGCCAACACATATGCAACCATTCACATTATATAGTATTATATCTAATGTTATACAGACATAAAAATCTTTATTAAAACCAAACCAATGCGCAACACTTCAATGACGGCTTGATTTATAAAGATTTTCAAAGGTAGACTGGATATCCCAGGTTCCTTTTAAAGATTTTCCTGCCATGAGAACTACATTATTTAGAACTGTATTATTACAACTGCATAATTCTGTGCTTAGAAAGCCACCCTGGAGCTCCGCTAATCCAGGATTTAACCAAGTGAGCTCTCTGTGCTACAAGAAGATTTTCGGCATTATTGCCACTTTCCCTCTTATTATTATCCCAAAGCTGATTGTTTTCACGCAAGCTTCAGGGCTTCTTTTGAGGAGTCCATACCAGTGTAAAAAATAAGAAAATGTACTCATCTTCATCATGCTTTATTCATTTTACACTGTAGTGGTTTGCTAAGGGTTGTAATTTTGTGTTTATTAATGAATGGCACTTTTTAGACAAAATTTGTATGTGGGACCCATGTGGGTAGGAAAATGGGCCCCATATGGGACTGCCTGTGGGTTCCATAATAGCCTCATGTCAACAGCTCACATGCATCAATTTCTTATTAGTAACCCAACTGATGAAGAGTGTGGTAGAGAGGTGAAGAAGAGAGTGCAGGCAGGGTGGAATGAGTGGAAAAGTGTGTCTAGAGTGATTTGTGATAGAAGGGTATCTGAAAGAGTCAATAAAGTGGTTTATAAGACCAGCTGTGCTGTACAGTTTATAGATGGTAGCGCTGACAAGAATACAGGAGGCGGAACTGGAAGTAGCAGAGATGAAGATGCTACGATTTTCTATGGGCCTGACAAGAGTGGACAGAATTAGAAATGAAAGTGATAGAGGGACAGCACAGGTAGAAGTGTTTGGGGATAAATTTAGAGAGGCCATATTGACGTGGTTTGGGCATGTTGACCCAAATGGGCCACAGTTTAGATGCCTATGTAACCCAAGGAAAAAATGGTTGCTCCGCATTGATTAAAAAAATCTCTGTATCGTTTAAACATATTACATTACGCACCGATTATGCTGTAAGGATGACCAATACCAGTACTCTTGAATGTTGAACATCCTTAAAATAACATTAATAGCAGCTATAAACAACTGTCCCTTCACCAGCATCTATTTTTTCTTACTTCAGAAGTTTTATCTTCAGAGATTGTTATATTTAATGAAGAAACCTGAAAGTGTGAACTAGATGGTCCAGAAAACATCCCAATGTCTATGGAAATGAAAGGAAATGGAAAACATGCTGGCTGTTACAAAATGCCAAAACTGGAGGCTGCTTCTGTAAATGTTAAGATATTTCTTTTCCTTTTAAACAGCACACTATTCATCTGTACAGTATCAGTCTCAGATTATGTGATGTGGTCATACCTGTCTTTTTAAACGAGGTGTTTCTATAGTAATGAAAACATTTCATAATGAATGCACTAATATAAATCTGTTATTTCAGCTACAGCCTGCACTGCTGTCTGAGCTGCTGTTGTAGAAAACGAATCACACACACTTCTAACTAATCAGAATCGAGAGATCAGCAGAGCTGCGCTGTAAAGGAAGTTATTGACACAATCTTCATTCCCATCTCTCGCTAAAAACCAAGCCAATATTTCAAGGTTAAGTTTTACGCAAAAGCACATACGCAAACGGAGGTCTGTATCTCTGGGTTTTAATTAGTCTCTGTGAGAAACCCAATAAAATAATCACATTCCATTCTCAAGCTCGCATGGTCCAGCCAAGACAGGAGAGACTCCAGATGTGTTCGTTATGACCGCTCTTAGTGAGGGTCTAATGATCAAACGTGCAGGGTCCTGCGCTGTGGATTTGTTTTTGTTCAAACGACCAAAGATGTGCCAAGAATATTTTACATTTATTGGAAAGGGTGCACTTTGTTTCGAGTAGGGTTTTAACCTTTTCTTTTAATTCTCTAGTCTGGCATTGTGGTCATGCCACATAATGCAATTTAGAGCGCAGGAACCAAACAGACGCTACACATCAGCTTTGAATGGAACAGTCTAAAAATCGGATATGAATAATTCATTTTTTTTTTAACGAGATCATTTCCTGTAATTGAAAACTTATATATTCTGAAGGCCAACAGCTGGCCTCTTCAAAAGCACCCCCTTCTCACGTACTCTATGTGCTTTTCGAAACACATCCCTTATGCACACATACATGAAGTGTGATGCCATTATTAATTCATGACCATGCTCTACATGCACTTAAATGATTATTTGCATCTCAAGCTGTAAGAATAATAAAGAATTTTATCCTAATCCACCTGATCCTCCCTAAATATACATCCTTTCTCAGCTATATTATTTTGATGGTTTGTGAATGACCACAACATGTAACCTGTTCTACATTGTCAAAAGACTTTTTAGCGAAGATCCTGTGTGGGTCGATTATCTACAAAAGCAGAGTACCATAGTCATGGAATATGGCTTAGATGGATGTTCCATGTCCGTCCTGTGTCTATGTATTGTAGTGTAAAACTAACCCATGGATTTCATTTTGGATGGTTGTCCGTGTCCGTGTGTCACTGTATAGTGTAAAACTAACCCATGGATTTCATTTTGGATGGTTGTCCGTGTCCTTGTGTCACTGTATAGAACTGACCCATCAACTTTATTCTGGATGGTTGTCCCGTGTCCTTCAATCACTGTATAGTGTAAAACTAACCCATGGATTTCATTTTGGATGGTTGTCCGTGTCCGTGTGTCACTGTATAGTGTAAAACTAACCCATGGATTTCATTTTGGATGGTTGTCCGTGTCCTTGTGTCACTGTATAGAACTGACCCATCAACTTTATTCTGAATGGTTGTCCCGTGTCCTTGAATCACTGTATAAAACTGACCCATTGACTTTATTTTGGATGGTTGTCCCGTGTTTTTGTATCACTGTATAGAACTGACCCATCGACTTTATTTTGCATGGTTGTCCCGTGTCCTTGTGTAACTGTATATAACTGACCCATTGACTTTATTCTGGATAGTTGTCCCGTGTCCTTGAATCACTGTATATAACTGACCCATTGACTTTATTTTGGATGGTTGTCTCATGTCCTTGTGTCACTGTATAGAACTAACCTATTGACTTTATTTTGGTTGGTTGTCCCATGTGCTTATGTCACTGTATAGAACTAACCTATTGACTTTATTTTGGATGGTTGTCCTGTGTCCACATGTTGCTCTATGGAACTAATCCATTGACTTAATGTTGGTTGTCCTATGTCCATTTTTTGCCTGCAGGTTGTCCTGCGTCCTTGTGTCACTATATAGAACTAACTTCTCTACTTTATTTTGGATGGTTGTCCCATGTCCACCCATAGCTGACTAGATGCTGATTGAATGTTATGTATCGCTGAGTTGCACAACAACAGTTGTCAAGGACACTGAATCCCATCTCTGGATATCATAATAAATAAACACAATGTGCAAGACCTTATGGGAAGCTCTGGTTTTGTGCAATGCCTAAATCAATATATTAAATCTGTCAATATTATAAACTACTGCATGTTTTTTGCACCTTTGAAATATTGTTGAGCTCACTAACTAAACTGTGATCTAAACGGCTAAACATGCTGAGATCTAAACCCAAAAGCTCCTGGAGCTATCTTATTAAATTTCCACTTGCATTAAATTGTGCAAGCTGTCTTTTTCATCAGTGCCTCCATGCAATACAATAGGAGTGGAAATACAGCAGGATTGGAAAAACAGTTCCCTGAGTTAAGAAAAGGATTGCCTTCATGAAGATATTCCCAGTGGGAGCGTCAACCAGGGACTTGCTTTAGCCTAAATGCTGACCTTGGTACATTTGAATGGAACCCAACCTCCAAGGAAACTATTTGTACTGAATCTGGTAATGCGATTCATGTAGGGTCAGTGTCGACAAACTGCTTTTTGGGTAAATCATGATATATTAAAGACTCTTTAAGCGCTCACAGGTCCATGCACACGTCCATGTTGAGTGCGGGATGGTGGGAGAAGCAGGGCCAGACAGCTCCAGCTTCTGCTAACAAAGGCCCAGACACACCAGTATCACTCAGTGTCTGGTCTGCGGTTGAGTTCGACTGTCATATTCATTATGTACTGTGTTACCTTGACTGCTTTTAAAAACATTCAGAGCTGCTTTTAGAGTGACTATAAATTATATGCAGAGTGTATGCTCATAGGCGAAAGTCATCTACAAAGTTTGTTATCTATACAATCCAAAAGAACGACCATTTCTCTTCTTGTTTTGTGATCAATGACTTGGAGCGTCCTGTACCTGCTTTGATTTTCTCTCTCTCCCTTTCTGCTTAAGTTTTCTCGACCACAAAGATTATAATGAAGTGTTTCATTTCTGGAGAATTTTTCGAAAGGTCTGAGAATGAGTGATGCCACTGCCTCTTGGGAATCTCTGTCTTTTTCTTGTTGATTTTCACCCTGTCTTTTTGTTTCTTGCCTCCTCTCTGTCTTTCCTTCTCTCTCTTTTATGAAGCAGGGAATGTTGGAGTTCTCTGCTTAACCACAAACACTTTGTTCCTTTTTTTTTTTTTTTTTTTTTTTGCTGGTGAAATTCCTGCCCCAGCCTTCTAATGGGGCTAGTGCATAGCAGGAACATGGTCCCTCTGCTTTATCTGTCCCCTCTAACAGCTCCCCTGGGTTATGCGGTCGCTGTGACATCCGAGACATTTCCAAGACTTTCTTATGTGTCTGAGACGGAAACCACCAGAACAATGTGGCCCTGCATCAGAACCAGGCCTCTGAAAGAAGAAAGTGAGTGAAGATAAATGGCCTCTGCTGACTTTTTCACATCTCCTAGTGCTGTGTGGTATTTCTTATCTAAACCCTCACTCCAATCCAAAGCTGTTGTTTGGGTAATGCTGCTTTGTTTGTGGGTGTGGTCGATACTGCAATTAAACGGTCTCCCGAAGACGCGTTTAGACCTCCATGAAGTAGAACATCTGCTATGCAAATCCATCCATCCTAAAGGTTTCACTCATTACACCCCTTTGTCTTTGCAAATCCATTGCCTAGGCTTTTTATCCCTCCAAAAGCTTGTGGTTCTGGTATTAATGAGAATTAATTCCTGGCGTATGCAGCTCCAGCATCGTGGGTGAGATCTCGGCGTGAGTGTGTTTGTGGCCATCTCGAGATGTACCTGTGTCTGCTTATACCTAATCAGTCTTCAGTGTGAAGAATCAGCCAAGACGCGGCTCCAGATGGATTTTATTAGGGTGAATATAAACCCTTTGTGACTTGCAAACTCTTGTCAGTGTGATAGCGCACATTCTAGGTGCATATGGCTTTCATTTTGTCAAGCTAGTGTTAAGATTGCCCGTACTTCGTCATTTTGTGCTGCTATGTTCACTTAATTTCCTGGCCTGCAACTAGGTTGGTGGTGTTAATTGTTTAGATGTGCTGGAGGTAGAAAATAAACCCGTGTCTAATTGAGAATTGTATGAAATCCCCAGCTTTTTAGTAGTCAGTGAACTTATTTAAGGGCTCAAGTTTATTAGTTAGACTTACTAGTGGAAGTTATAGGCTACAATATATTCCTATTTTATTGCAAATAAATGTAATCATTTATTCAGTCATTTCCCAAAGAGCTTATTCCTACTAAGGTCACGGGAGGCTGAAGCCTATCTTAGCTGACTCTGGGCGAAGGCAGGGTGCACCCTGAACGGCTCATCAGACCATTGCAGGACCAACAAACACAACCATTCTCCCTCACACCCATACCAATAGGTAATTTGGAACAGCCAATTCACCTAATGTGCATATCCTTGAACTGCAGGAGGAAACCGGCGTACCCAGAGGAAACCCATGGAAGCATGCCAGGGGGAACATGCAATTTCCACACAGAAATGCCCTCGCTGAGCCCAGGACACGAACCCAGGAACTAAGTTTAATAAAATAATCTGATCTTTAGTCTTTTTTTGGATCACAATCATTGCTTAAAATTGGTAAAAATAAATGCCCCGCCAACCCCGCTCTGCATGTGATGTGATTAAACCTCTGCTATAGGCAGATATGTTTCTGAATGGAAACCAAGCAGCAGTGGTTCGTTCCAGTTTGTTACAAGTTCTATGAAGCTGTTGCACCTTTGACATTTACCTCTATCAGTTTATTTCTGATCGCGTATTATGCTATACATGTGCTTGTTTGTAGCACAGGACCAATATCAAAAATGCATGATCAAGTAAAAGCGAAATACGCGAAAAGACTCAAATGCATTAAATTTAGTTAGCAGAAGTAGGCAAATCAGTCGCCCAAGCGGAAGAGCAAAGCAGATTAGGCTTCGTGGTCCGGAGGGCAAGTAGGCTCAGGTGTCACGTTCTGCAGCCAGAAAAAGAAACAAACAGACTCATGATTAACTTTCATGAAGTACATTTCTTCAACTGGTATATTAATTTAAACATAATGTGCTTTATAGTGTGTAATGTAGCTCAGCACTGCTTCCATAGCTATATGCCATATGTATGCTACTGGTTCTCATTCATTCATTCATTCTTTTTCTGAACCGCTTAATCCTAATTAGGGTTGCGGGGAGGCTGGCGCCCATCTCAGCCGACTCTGGGCGAGGGCAGAGTACACCCTGGACAGCTCACCAGGCCATCGCAGGGCAGAAACACGTTGACGGCTATGCAGCCTACGCTTGACGAAAATCAGCAATTGTTCTTTTACATGCCTCTCAACACAGACAGTGAGAGACATGGCCGGCATTTGATAACCCAGTTAGCTGCACTGGGGGGCTACTGGTTCTGAATCCACTAAACAGACGCTTTGTAATCTGCCTATTTTTTCAGCTAGCTTTAATTAGTCAACTGAATCAGTATGCACAGAACAGAATCAGAAACTGTGAAAGCAATGACAAAACCACAACGAATAAAGCAAGCAAACTGTGAATCTGCCATGAAACTCACTTGCTGGCACTACATGTCAAAAATAAAGATACGATCCGGATGTGAATAACATATTTAAAGTGCAACTTAAGAAAAGAGAAGGACAGCTCATCAACAAAAGACTCTCGTGTGCCTGTATTAATGCACTAATACATTTTATTATATGGCAACAACAGTACACACAATCTGATGAACTGCATATGGACCACTGCGTATCCGACTGCCAAGTTAGCCGTTAGTTAGCTGCACTGAGCGCTATGATCATTGGCAGCTTCCACAGAAGCATTCGGTGTTTTCTTGTAGAGTAAAGGTGTACAGGAAATCTCCTAAGGGATAACGAGTTTACAAAATCCTGCAAAGTACTTGCTCATCACGAGAAGGAAAACAAGCCGAAAGCTACCAAAGCACTCACAGACACTGATGAAGATGGCTAGTAACAGCACCCGAACTGAATTTAAAACGACAGCCATATTAAAAAGCCATGTAATGAACTAGTTACATTTATTTGCTCGGTCTGTACTGAGAAATCTCAGCACTTGATCTTTTTGTACAGCCTTCGGCTTCAGCTGCACTAAAGACGTCGGGCTGAGATTTCACTGTACAGACCTTGTGCTTGGTTAAAAAGTAGTTTTATGAGAACTACCAGTTTTTAGCCTCATTAATTAGTAGGGGTGTAGAGTTTTTACCTACACTACAGGCTATCTGGAAAATTTGTCTGCATGTGGTAACGTAGTGGCTAGCACATCATCTGCTTTACAGCAAGATGGCCCTGGGTTCAAGTCCTGGGCTCGGTGAGGGTGCTTCTGTGTGGTTTTCCCTGTGCTTGTGTGGGTTTCCTCCAGGTACTCCAGTTTCCTTCCACAGTTCAAAGACATGGACATTAGGCTTATTGGCTGTTCCAAATTTCCCCTGGGTGTGAGTGTGAGTGTGAATGAAGCTGATCAGGGTGTAACCCCACCTTCTGCTGAGATAGGCTCCATAGCCTTCTCATGACCAACATATGGGGTGGGACAAATAAATGAATGAATGATGTAGCTATTCTAATGTTTCAAACAATACAAAGGTACCATTTAATTGTTTTAGTTACCCCACATGTTTTAGATTTTAGTAAAGCTACAAAAAAGATGTAGGGTCCCTACAGTGCACTGACAAGTGCTGTATACTGAATACAATTTAGTACTCTGCCATCTCTCTCCCCCACCCTATAGTATATAATCCTGGTCATTCTGTAAAGCACACCATGTAAAACATTCCACCCCACCCTACTCCAAACATAACGCATTGCCAAAATGCTGTACGTGACCACATTTGGTCTGTGGATGACTTATCAAGTAAAAAGTGCTCAGCGTGAATTATCAGCTCTCTGAAAGATCAAGGTTACACACCACTCTACCATATTGGCTTCGACTGAAACAAAGTGAACAGCTGAAAAGCAGCATGGGATCTGTGGTCGCTTTCATTTCTTTAGAGAACTGAGGTTACACACCAAAACAGCCTATTTGTATCCTTCACAAATCCGTACAATAACCAGACGGAGCTCCAACAGCTTTGGTCAATGGACGTGTGATTTGTACTGTAAATGAAGAATGCTGACAATATGAACTTGGAGCTGTGGAGGACAACTTTGTAACCATGCCGTGACATCATGCGCATTTCGTTTTAGCCTGGACAAAACTGCTGGCTGCTTTATCCATTTATGATTTATACGGCACTCTGGATCAACTTCTGCCACCACGATGCCTGCGAAACCTTAAAGGAAGAAATGGTTCCCCTTGAAACATCCATTATCAGGCCTTCTGATCTTCAGTGTCACTGTTTCGATGGACAAATCGATGGTTTCAACTCATCTGTGACAAAATTGAAAACATATCTTCGCCTGTACAGTCTTTTGGTTTTGAAAGTCTTTTAAAGTCAGCTCTTAGAGTGTACGGAGACAAATCAGACTTTTCAAGGTTTAACTAAACACCTCAAACCTTATGGAGTCCCAATAACAAAGCAATAGAAATATCAAAACACGGCTGTTTTTACGATAATCCTGATTGCGCCATTTTCTTGCCTTTCAGTGGGATTTCAGATGGAATATGCGATACCGCTCTTTCCGATGGACTCTGGTGTTTTGCAACAAACACAGATGTTGCTAAGGTATCGATACTTTCGTGATGACTGTGAGGAGTCCGGATAATGACATTATCCCGAAGGTGTTTTAGCTACAGGTGCTTTAAGCATGTGGTTGTTAATCACATCTGGATCTACAGAGCAGCTTTCCTGGATGAAGATGAAGCCTAGTCCTACACTTTCATGGACTTTCCAAAGAAAACTGTAATGGAGCGTTTCATCTATGTCGGGTCGGACGCGTTTCTGGAACAGTCGCCTTTGATGTCTGTGCAGTTGCTTTCAGAATGGTGTCACTCTTACTGCGATTCCCAGGCGTGGTATTTAAATGAATCAAGTGAATACTTTTTCGTTTTGTTCTATTATCTTTAAGCGTATTGTTCACTACATGCCCCGGCACACATACATACACATACACACACACCCTGCATGAAAGCCCGGTTCCATTACGTGTGCCAAGTTCTGTGAGTAGCTACATAATTGTTTTACTGTCTGTTAAAAGATTTGTGTCCTGATGAATGCGTGCTTACTCACCGAGACGCTAGTGTCTAGGCCTGTGACTGATGCTGTTGTGATTGGTTATAGCACAGAAGGTTGGAATACATTTCCAGTCGTTCAAACCTCAACTATTTTGAGCTTTACCAAGCAGTCCTACGGAGACTTTTGCTTGACCTGAGTAAAAAAGATCAAGAAACTCTATGCAGGGATGGTTCTCGCTAACACCTAATGCCTGTGATGCACTGAAATGTGGTACATATTAAATGTATTCCCAGTTCCATCCTGGAATACCCAGAGGTCTTTCTGGAATCAGCTAGCACCTAAACAGCATGTCAGCACCTTGCAGAAGCTGGCTGTAGCTTAGACTTCTTTCTTCATTCCTGAACAACATGCAGCCCGAGGCATCAGCTAATGGCTCTCATCAGGGAGAACACAATCTCTGAACTTCTGACCCCAGTGTCTGAGCTGGGTCTTCTCTCTTTGCAATGGCTTGGAGACACACAAGGTGTTTTTTTCCTTTAAAACTGCTTTTCTTTGCACTTTCTGCTTCCTACATTTGATCTGTGAAGTGCTTCCATTGTCTTGAGGTTTCGAGGAAGCAAAGGGACAGTGATTGAAACTGACACTGGAAATCAGTATACACGGCTCTCACCCTGCGCTTTTCCCACTGTGTCTACATCACAGCTTTGGGGACAATAGGGCATTGTGTGGTAGCCATTCAATCCAGTGGAGCGAGCTAGCTTTGACAGTGAGTGATCACATAAAAATAATGATGTCACTGCAACCACTTAGGCAGGATTGAACAAAGGAGTACCTGATCTGGGCCTGGATTGAGTAAGATCACCAAAGACGTTAGGGGGATATGAGGAAAGATAATAGCTTTAATTGAATTGAATTTTTTTCTTATGGTTTTAATAGGACATAATAAAGAATTAATGCTCAGCACAACAAAAAAAATAATGAAACGTACATTAAAAACTTTTAACTCAGATAGGATTAGCCAGAACCACCTGTTCAGGGTGTACCCTGTCTATCACCCAAAGTCAGCAACGATTGGCTTCAGCTTCCCCAGTGATCCTGACAGAACAAGCTTTGTATAAGATAATAAATTAATTAAATTTTCCCAAATATATTCAAGCTTCATGACACAGAAGGAACAATACAAAAAGTAAACAACAACAACAACAACAACAAAATAATATGAACTGACTTGCTGTGGAAGCCCCGCCCCTTTCTGCTATTTTACACCAGTATTTCTGGTGTACTTAAACATGCACTCAAAGGTATAAAACCTAAAGGTCTACTATAAGGGTGGCACAGTAGCTTAGTGGTTAGCATGTCTGGCTCACAGCAATAAGATCCTGGGTTGGAATCCCACAGTTCAAAAACAACATTGGCTGTTCCAAATTACCCCTAGATGTGAGTCTAGGTGTGTGTGTGTGTGTGTGTGTGTGTGTGTGTGTGTGTGTGTGTGTGTGTGTGTGTGTGTGTGTGTTGCCCTGCGGTGGTCTGGAGAGCTGGTTAGGGTGTATCCTGCTTTCACCCACAGTAGGCCGAGATAGCTTCCAGCCTCCCCACGACCCAAATCGGATTAAGTGGTGAAGCAAATGAATGAGTGAGTGAGGTTCACTTTAGTGCTGTTGCTTTCTGTCACATTAAATGATAAATGTTTTGAGTTTATCTGATAGTGAAAAAAAAAAAAAGTTATTAACATCATGAAGAAATCTTGACTCCACTTTTAGGCAGTGCCAAAATCTTTGTAATTCTTAGTAATATTGTGTAAGTTATTATATTCATGAATAAAAAATAATGTAACCTCGGGGTAATAATGAGTAGCTATTTCACCAATAACAGCATGTTTTTCTGAGGAAACCAGAGATAAACCCATGCAGTCACAGGATGAACAGGAAACTTCTGTCAATACTATACCATCATTCTGTCAACCATGTCCATGAGGTATCTTCAAAAAACACTCACTCACTCATTTACCAAACAGCTTAATTATAACATTGAATTCGGGTGTCTCAGCTGAGTGTCTCAGCCGACACTATGTGAAGGTAGGGTACACCCTGAACAGCTTGCCAGACCATCACAGGGCAACACACACACACACACACACACACACACACACACACACACACACACACTACTCACACTCACATTTACACCTAGGGGCAATTTGGAATAGCCAATTGGCCTAATGTTCATGGCTTTGGACTGTGAGACGAAACCATTTACCTGGAATAAACTCACACAAGCAAGGGGAGAGCATGCTCCACACAGAAACGCCCAAGCCCGGGACTCAAACCCAGGACCTACTTGCTGTGAGGCGGACGTGCTTACCACTACACCACGGTGCCGCCCCTCTTCAGGAAACACTCTTAATAAATATGTCGTCCTTGTGGTGAAGTTTCTATATGAACAACGACAGTGTATGGTGAAGAGATACCAAGTAGAACCTCCTTAACTGTCCAAAGGGCCCTTGAAGAGCCTTATTATTTCCCAAGAGAAGACTGCAGAGTCTGTTTGTGGTTTTAATCCCTCGGAGCTTGAATTTAACACAACTGGAACAGTTTAAACTGTGTCTTGTCATCAAATAGAGAGTAGCAGTGTGAGCGATTGCAAACAAAACCACGGATGCTCCTCTCCATTTCTGAGGAGATAAAACAAAATCAGTGATGAGATACCAAGGCCAAGTGTTTAATAAATGTGAGGCATAGTTCAAGTACAAACATCTGGAGAAGCACAATGTTCTATAAATGGATGTGAATGCTGATGTGTGAACATTAATTTACCAAAAACTTCATCCATCCTATATGCCTGTCTCCTATTAAAACCTCATGACTGTCAAACCCTATCAACAATTGGAATTGATACACTCGCAGCAGAAAAAAAAAATACACTTGTACTTCCCTTCTTGGCATGCTGTTACATTTTGAGCATGCCATTAAACTACCACAGAGGATGTATTAACATGCTTTATTGCTGATTATATGAATTTGGACTGGTGGTGGTGGTGGTGGGGTGTGGATGTTGTGTGTAAATGATATTTATCGTAAAAGCAGGGTCATAAATCAAACAGGCTGTCAGAGCATGATCTATTCCAACACTATAAATGGTGCGATGTGTATACAGCTTTATCTGTGAAGTGGTAAAGGTGATGTACTACATTTACTTTTATAGCATTTGGCATACGGCCTTATCCAGCATGGCTAACGTTTATTATTTTCATACACCTGAGCAGTTGAGGGTTAAGGGCTTTGCTCAAGGGCCCAACAGTGGCAGCGTTGTGGTACTGGGGCTTTAACCCTCGACCATCGGATCAGTAACCCAGAGCCCTAACCACGGATCCACAACTGCCCATGTTGAAATCCCAGCACCGTCATGATTAAGTGCTCAGCTGTAACTTTGGGTAAAATTACACTACCCAGACAAAAAGGCACTATAATATTTTGTTGAATCACCTTTACTTTCATTTCGTTTTATTGCCACATAGTGTTGCTTGGCCTCAACCTGACCCACTGAAGCAACAATGTCATGGTGATTATGCACTGTAATCAAGGCTAAAGCCAGTCCAACAAAATATTGGAGTGTGCCAGTGTGGGGTTTTTTTTTTTATTTGTTTGTTTTTTGGTCAGGCAGTGTATATGCAAAATGAAATCTTCACAAACCGTAAGAAAATTTCATTATGAAGCCTTACAGCAAAAATTTTATTCAATATTAATACATTATGAAGGCACTGTGGTGTAGTGGGCTACATGTTGCTCAGGAAAAAGGTCCTGAATTTGAGTCCCAGGTTTGGCGAGGGCGTTTCTGTGTGGAGTTTGCATGCTCTTCTCGTGCTTGTGTGGGTTTCCTCTGGGTCCTCCAGTTTCTTCCCATTAGGCTAATTAGGCTAAATGCCTGTTCCAAATTGCCCTTAGGTATGAGTGTGAGTTTAATTATTCCCATCTGACTGTACAAGTGTGGTAAATTTTGGTTGGTAAAGATAGGAATGTAGATCTCCAGGAACAGGAGTTCACTGATGTATAGGCATGACACAGTTAACTGGCGGTTAAATTTAGACTACTAAATTAATACTAATTTTAGGAAACAGAGGTAAATTTTCTCTAATTGAGACTGGTTATGAATTTCATTGATGTATCTGAGGTTCAGGAACTGGCAGAGCCAGAATTCACACACGTGTTAACAAGGCTAACATTTCTACCATTGCATTCTCACCCAGTGTTTCCAAGTGCAGAGTGGTAGGGTTTATTTAAGGTTAAACTTCAGGTTTAGGCCAAGCCCACTTCATGTTAAAATAGGATTGTGGATACAGGTATGAAGGGTGCATGGTCGCTCACACTGAGAAGGTTCACAGTTTTAATCTCAGGTAAGGGCCTTTCTATGTGAGTTTCCTCAGGGTGCTCTGGTTTTCTCCAACCGCCCAAAGACATGCACATTAGATCAACTCACTCACTCACTTATTTATTTGCCGACCTGCTTAATCCTCTAGGGTCACGGGAGGATGGATCCTATCTCAGCCGACCCTGGGCAAAGGTGGGCTACACCCTGAACAGCTGGCCAATCCACTGCAGGGCAACACAACCACACAACCATTCAAATACCCACCTGGAGGCAATTTGTCAGCTAGCCTAATGTGAATGTCTTTGGACTGTGCGAGGAAACCAGAGGACCCAGAGGAAACCCATGCAAACATGAGAAGAACATGCAAACTCCACACAGAAATGCCCTCACCAAGCCCCGGACTCGACCAACCAGCCACTGAGCAGTACGCCTCCATGCCGCCTATTAGGTCAACTGACTACTCTAAATTGCCTGTAGTTGTAAATGCGAGTGTGAATGGTTGTTTTCATCTGTGTAACCCTACAGTAAACTGATGACCTGTTCAGGGTATACCCCGCCACTCGCACAAAGTCAGGTGGGATTGGCCTCCTACATATATAGTAGATAGTGTGACACTGTGTTATACCTCTTGCTCACTGATACACCATATTATACACACCCCGATCAAAATTGGATGCAAAGCAATGTCATGCTCCAGTATTCTCCTATTAAAGAATACTAAATTTAACTTCAGGTAAGGCTTCAGTGACCTTTTGGCACTAATCGCATTAGTATTTTCACATGATGATGCCATGATGATGCCGTGATGGAAAAACCCCAGAATTCCAAGCATGACTGACTGCTAAAGTGTGCAGTCAAACCACACCTGATGGATAAATGACCTCACAAAGCTGCTAGCGTCATGATGAATACATGTCCAACACCCACCCTAGTGTCTTAGCTCTGAGTGAATGGGAGGTGCAGTCACAAAGCCTAGATCCATCCGGCAGTGTGAGTCTGGTTCGAGACAATGCCTTCAGGGATCTCTGATGGCCTCAAATCTCCTTTCATGTGGTCACTGCTTGTTTCGAGAGAGGTCAGTCTTATCGCTTGGATGATCTGAGTCATTCACATGGTTTGTCACTTGGGGCATTCAGGCCTCGACTACAGTTTGACTTGTATGTGATCCATCATTCAAGGAAATGAGAAGGCGAGACCAATTAAAGGCCACGAGGTGCTAGTCTGTTCTCATCCTCTCCATCCAGTCTAGTCTCTGAGCTCCAGTGAATAGGGAAGACATAGATCTCATTAGCCAGCTGGCGGACTCCGAATAATGTATTAACAATAGAAGACCACAGTGGCTGCGCCCCAGATCGTATAGACACGTATGTAGTTTCTGACATGTCAAAAGAACAATGGGCTTTTCATTCACACTTCCTATGTCCAAAGGCATAGTTTATAAAAGCCAAGAGTCGCACACTGTAGAACATGAGTGCAGATTTGTGCTTGAGCTTGGTTAAAGTGACTAGTCTACATGACTTGTAATTTGTGGCTGTTTTGGTGTGTTGTTGTGCTCCATTAGCTTCAAATCATTCTCAGAATTTATTAGGATTGACTTTGCTTGGATTTTTGTGCAAATCAGAATCATAAATAAATAAATCAGAAATAAACATTCCTTCTAAGCCACTTAATCCTAATTAGGGTTGCGGGGAGGCTGGCGCCCATCTCAGCCGACTCTGGGTGAGGGCGGAGTACACCCTGAACAGCTCACCAGGCCATCGCAAGGCCAACGCTCACACAACCATTCACAGTCACTCTCACATCTAGGGGCAATTTGGAACAGCCATTTAGCCTACTGTGCATGTTTTTGGACTAGGGAGGAAACCGGAGTACCACACAGGAGCATGCAAACTCCACACAGAAACGTCCGAGCTGGGAATCGGAGACAGACGTGCTAACCACTATGCCACAATGCCGCCGGAGAAATAAACACATTTTTTTTTGTATAGGAAGATACTTGGCGACATGGCGGCATAGTGGTTAACACCGTCCCGTGCTTGGTGTGGTCATTTCTGTATGGAGTTTGAATGTTCTCCCTGTACTTGAGTGCGTTTCTTCCAGGTACTCTGCTTTTTTCCCACATCCCAAAGACATGAACTGGGGCAACCATGGCCTAATGGTTAGAGAAGTAGCTTTGGGACCGAAAAGTCACTGGTTTGATTGCCAAACAGCAGGAAAAATGTGTGGTGGCGGGGAGGGAGTGGGGTTGGTGAGCTGCACCTTCCCTTCCTCCACATTCCTTTGCATGCTTTTTTCCCACATCCCAAGGACATGAACTGGGGCAACCGTTGCCTAATGGTTAGAGAAGTAGCTTTGGGACCGAAAAGTCACTGGTTTGATTGCTAAACAGCAGGAAAAATGTGTGGTGGCGGGGAGGGGGTGGGGTTGGTGAGCTGCACCTTCCCTTCCTCCACATTCCTGGCAAGGAACCTAACCCCCAACTGCTTTCCGGGCACTGCAATGTGTAGCTGCCCACTGCTCCGAGTGTGTGTCAAAAATTTCCTTGCAAAATAAATACAGTATAAAAATAAATAAATAAATAAATAAACAAACAAACAAACAAACAAACAAACAAACAAACAAATAAATAAATAAATTGAGCTAATTGGCTGCCCCAAACTGCCACTATGTGTAAGTGTGGATGTGAATGATTGTGTGTTTTACCTTGTTATGGTCTGGCGAGCTTTTTAGGATGTATCCCATCTTCGCCCAGTGTCGGCTGAGATAGGCTCCAGCCTTATGCCTCTGTGACCCTACTATGATTAAGTGGTTCGGCAACTGAGTGAATAAGTAAGGAAAGATTTTAGCTGGAAATAATAATAATAATAATAATAATAATAATAATAATACAAACCTATTCTTTGAAACGTGTTTGCTTTTGTTTATGAATCGCTAACAACGCCCTGAGTTTTAGCTATTATTTTATGTTTGGCAAGAGATTAAACAAAGCTCTAATGTATTTGCCCATATCTAAATGTCCTTGATTTTTATCAAAACTTTTATGGAAAAAAAAATAGAGTTATTGAAGTCGAGCAAATATTTTAGCCACAAGTCTGTTTTCTCTCATTTGTGGAAAATAAATTAGGGGACTGGTCATCAGTGTTGGAATCAAACCAGTTGGCTTAATCAGAACCATAACCTGATTTCGGATAAAGTACTGTGAATACAGCAGATCCCTCAGCCAGTTTCCTGGGTCTTCTCGTCTTGGCCTCGTGGCCTGCTGTGATACACGTGTCAAATCACCTGCTTCATATGGCTGGAAATGGATCGCACATGTCGGCGCACCCAAATCGAGGGAGGAAAAAAAAAGGGAAAGTTGTATTTTGAACCGTGTGTGCTCTTCGAGTTACATCAAAGTCAGTGACGGGTGTGTTCGCAGTAATGGACCACCAACCATACGTTATTGGAAAGAACTGCAAGTCAGCCCGTGACTAAAACTGACTTTAGAGATGAAGAGATTGTGTGTGTGCATGTGTGTGTGTGTGTAAAAGGAAAGAAGGATGGGGAGGGTGACAGAGAGATGAGAACAAGAGCTTTAAAGAAGTCACATTCTGAATCATTTCCTTGCCATTCTTTGACCTGCGATCGTTTTTTCAGTACCAAAGCTCAAAACGAATATATCTAAAGGACGTAATGAAAGCACTGGATTATGGGTGGGGTTAGCGGTCCTAGCTTGTCATACTACTTCATTCCAATGAAATTGTAGTGATGTTACTCCTGATAAATTCCTGAGATGCTTGATGAGAGTGCTTTGTAAATATGCGCTGTCGGTATACTTAGATGTTAGAAGAGCGACCGCATCAATACCATTTTTAAACTGAGTACATGTATTTGGTTCTCGCTGATAATGATACATAAGAATATGAGCAGCCCGTTTAGTAATAATCTCCCAGGGGATCATGGGACATTTTATTTAATTATTATCTCTGCCATGGAGGTTATATTTTCATCGGCGTGGGTTAATTTGTTTGCCTGTAAGCAATTTCCTATCCACAGTTTTTCACAGATTAATTTGAATTTTCTGTGATGGGTCGATGAACTCCCAAGGATGTTTCCGAGAGGATGAGGGTGTACCCCACCTTTGCCCAGTGTTGGCTGAGATGGGCATCAGCCTCTCCCTGACCCTAGTGGGATTAAGCGGTTCGGCTAATAAGTAAGATGAGAATGGATTTACATATAAAAGTACAGTCATGTTTTTACTTTCACCTACCGCCCTCCCGTGCCACCCTGCCAAAACCCCTTGCCACCCACAACATTTCTGATATAATATCACCTGGTATTGGAGTGTTCTATGGGCACGTATTAATGAGAACAGTATCAGGTAGCTGCCCAATACCAGGCTTTCCATTCATGCATCCCCAGTGCACTAGAAGCCACACAGGGTCTATTTCCTCTCTGTCGCGGTGTTGTGTATTGCAGACTTCACTATGTGTATTCTCCATGTGCCGGATACAGAGATTGATGTTGACTCTATAAGTCTAACTTGTTTGGAGAAAGTTGCCGTCGTTTAACAAGAACCAGTTTGGTCCACTGGGGTGAGAAGATTTGCAACAACATGGACTACATCAAAGACAACAACCACAATTACTTAACTGAGCTCTCAGCCTAGGAATCCACACCAAAGGCTTTAAAAGGGCTTGGAAGCATGCGCAAGCTTGCCTCGCAGGCGTCCGTGTAGGTCCACGCCGTCTCACTTTCCCACTGATGCCTACAGATGGGGCGCGCAGCGGTTGTTTGTTTAGTGCTGCCTACTCCACTGGCTCTGTGTAACAGTTCTTTTTTTTAAAGATAGCAGGAAATATGCAAATACTGACCTATGGCAATGTTTTTATTAAGCAAAATATTGAATAACACAAGAGGAATTGTGTCATTGTTTTGACGCAGAGCTTAACAGAGTATTTCACAAATGACTGTAATTAAAGTCATTAGATTAAATGCTTTATACCTTGTTGACCCAGAAGAATGCTGTCACCTGAGCTCTGCGTATCAGTTAGATAATCAAAGTGAACTTGATGTGGGAGTACACTTTAACCCCCGGCAATCGCTGGAATTTTTTTAATGCAGATTATTGTTTACCCTGGAATCGGCTCCGGAGAGAAGGGAGGTGATATCTGATCTCAATATGTCTCTTGTTATTGCTTAATGGTCATCCTGAATCAATAACTCGCCTGGGATTTATTGTTTAGACGTGAAAGCATAAACATGACATAACAGCGATCAAAACTCAATCATCTTATGAACGCCGGGACGATGAGTGAATCTCACCGTGCCGGCAGCCCACTTTCAAACTACACTGTCAGCCAAATAAACAGGCCGCAAAGACAATCACAATGCATGGCTCGGCTAAATTCTTCAGTGCAGCCCCTTCATTCATCTAGTTCTGAGATCTAGTTGCCCCTTTTTCAGCTTTAACTCTGTTACAGATCTTCACAAGCCAGAAATGCATCTCAAATCCACCACTGGCATAACAGAGAAATATTTTCAGGGCAAATTTTATCCAAAACAGTGCAGCTGTCAGGTCATTCTTGAATCTTCAGAGTGTCAGATTAAAAACCGAGAATGTACATATTGTAAAATAATAAATTGATCTTCAGTTGATTTAGTAATAAAATCTCAACTGGTTCTTGTTATTAACCCCCAACTCGTCTGAAGTTGATTTCACATGACAGTTGAAATGAAAATCTTTCCTTCCTCAGAACTGTGTGTCATGTTCTGTCTTTCCCCAGGAGCTTTTCCACTGTTTCCTTCAGTAATTCTGCCTTTAAACAACAGCTGGTCACTGAACTACAAATATATGAGGCACATCACATTCATATTACATGCTCATATTTGGGGGTTTGTATTTGACAGCAATAGGATTTTCACTGAAACCACACAACTGTAGTGTTCCAATCTGAGAGACAAGCCCCTCTTTCCCCTCTGGCCCTATTTGTCCTTTTTTGAGTGGATGTCTGATTGTTATTCCACATCTTGCAGAAATTAAGACCACCTTCACAAAAAAAAAAAAACATTTAGGAGCCTCTTGGCTATTTCTGCTATTGGAATAAAGCTTCAGGTGCATTAAGCACCATTTTGGCATAGCGTTATCTTGAGTTTTTGTAGAAATGTGAAAGAAGGACGTGAACCGGGTTTTATACGCATCTGAATCAAGAAATAGTGCATTATTATAACATAACACCTGTGTACACCAAATCCTTATCACACTTCGAAAAGTTGCCTTATTCTCCCTCCAAACCGTCACATCATCCAAGTAACCTGTTTTTATACAGTAGTAAATGTGTATATCTGTCCTGGGTGTGTGTGCGTGTGTGTGTGTGTTGTGTTTTTCTGCTTTGACACACCTATATCATTATTACTTTAAAGGCCACCGCTGTAGTCACATGCACTGTCAACCAAGGATTTACAATCTGCTCATGATGAGCATCCATTCAGAACATTTAGTGCTGTTTGGCTTAACTCTTCTACAGGTGTACACTGTCTTGATCTAGACTACCTTTTACCTCCCAGAAGAGACCGGGTTACATTTAAAGTTTGGATCTTTTCAAGGTTTCACCCTTATGTTTGTTTGTTTATTTATTTATTTATTCTGATACACTGTATTAATCCTGTAAAGGAAAGCTTCCAGAGAGCAAGGGGTAAGGTGCCTTGCACAAGGGCACTTCAGCCATGAAGGAGGATGAAGGGAAGGTGGAGCTCACTCCCCCACCGCCACACAGTTTTCCTGCTTTCGGGAATTGAACCAGCGACCTTTCTGTCCCAAAGCCGCTTCTCAATCCAATAGGC
>JAQMYF010000027.1:18726085-18745296 GCA_030014195.1 Neosilurus mollespiculum
TATATTTATGCTATCTCGGTGGTACTAGGGCTTAAACCCTAACTTTTAGATCAGTAACCCCGAGCCTTAACCACTGAGCCACCAATGCCACAGGTTGAATTTGTTGGCTAACTTGCAAATCTCTATACAAACATCTTTTCTTGACATATACAGTCACTTTGTTATTTGCTGGTGTGGGCAAGGGAGTGGTAAAGGTATACCAAATGTGAAAAATACTATCCATAGTAAATACTACACAGCAAAGGCACAATATGACTGATTTGCTCTCTCCTGCTTGATAAACAATATTCCAAGTGGATAATGCATGCATGAATTAAAACAGTGGCAAAAAACTCATTGTCACACTTTAAAACGGAAAGAATAAACCACGAAATCCATTGTTTTGGTTTGCTTTTCTTAAGTTTCCATGTAGTATACTACAACTCTGAATGTGTTTAAAAAGACACTGTTATGGAGTGTGCCTGTGTTATGTTTTTACGTAGTACTAAAACTCATATAGATGTTTCAAGTTATTTCTTTACTCTAGAACAGCAGTGAGATTCTCTGGTATACCCATGTGCATGCAAAGCTCACTTGCCACTGTCATACTAGAAAGTATATTTAACCCTTAACAGCTAACTGCTCCATTGCAGGGCCAACACACACACACACACACACACACACACTAACACACACACACACACACACACACACACACACACAAACACACACACACACATTTACACTATTCACACTTACACCTAGAGGCAATTTGAAATAGTCAATAAGCCTAATGTGCATGTCTTTGTACTACATGAGAATGCGAGCATGGAGAGATGCAACAAGAACATGCAAATGCCACACAGAAACGCCCTCGCTGAGCTTGGGACTCAAACCCAGGACCATCTTGCTGTGAGGCAGATGTGCTAACCACCATTCCACTATTAGCAGAAGCAATAAAATAGTATTTAAAAAAATAAAATATTAAAAAGCCCCTCTGCTGTGTGTCAAGGTCCTGATCCTCTGTCAATGTTTACTTCGCATTAATGCCCATCTCACTCTACACTCAACTTATATCATTTACATTTTATATTTACGTGAATAAATATCTAGGTAACTAGTACTGCCAGTCACATTGATGTCATATTTCTCTTCTGGTTTTTAGTTATCTGCGTCCCGTTCCCTGAGAACCTCATGACCCATCACATCTCACCATTAAAGGAGCACAAAAAGCTAAGCAAAGACAAGGGCTGGAAGAAGAGTGGGAAAGTCCAGACCAAGGTTCCCGTCAAAGGTGAGAAAATTCACATCGGAACATTTTTACCTCTCTGGGGTTCGGAAACCAGTTTGGATTGTTCTGCATATTTCTGTGCAGTCATCACGTGTGACCTAAGCACATGTCACTGTTTGTGTTTGTGGAGACGGAGTGCCAGACTGTGAATGCAAACATAATTGCCTGTTGCTCGTAAATGAACCGAACCCTTATCATTCAGCACAGCTGGAAGCATGCACCTAACTGCACTGCACACTAGTCTTTCTATTCCTTTTTTTAAGATTGTTGATGGCTAAATAAAATGATGCACAAGCAGTAACTAATAATGTGTAAACTTGACATTTAACATTGTCATGGGAGTTTGTGTTAGGTATCATTTCTGGGTTGAAAAATCTGGGGAAACATTATAAAAACAGTATAAAAAACGTTGTGACATCGAAATAACCTCAAATCCTACCATTAAGCAAATAAATACTATCAAGTCTTGCGAAACAGATGGATATCTTACAGAGAAGGAAATAAGCTTTTTATTTCTTACCATATGAGTACAGAGAACCGGACTTAATTAACCTGCTTTTGCTGGATGTGGTTGACCTACGGTAAATGTAACAATGCGGTTTTTTGGCACAGACCCCAGTCGTGTTGCGTCTTTAATCAGCAGGCCAATATATTGCACAAAACTCTCTCATGACACAGTAACATAATATAAATAGATGGGTACTATGCTAATTGTCCCACTGAATGAGTAAGCTAAATCAGCCGGACTGAACCGGTATAATAAATCAGGACGTTGTTTGATGGGACTCTACAAGGCGCCACATCTCTCTCTTTATAAACAGACCTGCTAAAGCAATTTTAAATGCAGTGTAACAACAAGAGCTCTGGATGTGTTTAAACTCCTGTAGGAGGAAGCCAAAACAATGTAATGGTCTTATTTTCGTCCGTTCCCTCTGGACAATTTGGACTTGCGGTACTTCCTCAGCAGAATTGCTTGATTGCTTACAGTGGGGTTATTAGAGCAAACATACTGATTTTCTATGGGGGCGTATGATACCTGCAGGCTCCACAAATACTGTAATTCAGTTTGGATAATATAATAAGATCGTGAATATGTGGTGTGGCATGTAATCCACGTGTTGAACTCGATTGCCCATGGTATAAGCAGTGTCGGTTCCATGAAGTTCAAACAGTGTAAATGTTCCCTTATAAGCGCAGCATTTACAATTAAAATACTTTAGGATCCAACCTTACTTAACTTTTCAACATGTTCTAACTTTCCATTAACTTTTACTACTTTTACCACCAAAGGTTCGATACTGTGCTTTTCCATTCAAAAGAACCTATAAAGGATTTTTTTTCTTTCTCCCAAGAATATAGTAAATTTTATTCATTTTCCATTTTGTACCTTGCACCACTATCAACATTCCAAGAGGATTCTTTGGATGGATAATGGATCAAACTTTAAAAGACGGTTGTGCTTAAGCAAGCAACTTTTTTTTTTAAATCTTTACAAGCCACAGACCATCAGTACTCTATATAAAATTAAACATTAACTGGCCTAAATCTAAAACCCTCCACACCCTGACAAACCAAAAAAAAAGACATGCAAAGGACAAAAAGTCATATTATTATGTTTCCTTAAATTAGATTTGCTAAAAAATTGGTTGCACCCTTTGAGTTCTATATAGAAACCTACAGCATACAGCTTTTTAGAAAGCTATAACTAATTAATCATCTGAAGTAGGATCAGGGTTACAGGATCAAAGTAAACCCTTAACTAGCTACAGAAACATGAACCATCTAAATAACCCTTAAATAACCACTGTTTCTTAAACATGCAAGAGCAATAAAGTAAGGAACAAAACACATAACCTTCTTCTTCATTCTAGGAAGAAAGGTTTAATCTAATACCCTAACAGGTTTTTGGGTTGTAAATGTGTTGACGAACCTTTATAGAAATAAATATCCATTACCAATACAGAAACCCCCTTAGTTCTAAGAGTATGAATAGCACCATATTATTATTATATTATAAATTATAATATATAGCACCATAGTGCCCTGAAGAGAAGCAGCATGCCTTTAGAAAGCTAAAACCGTTTAAAAAATTGTCCAAATAACATTTAAGGTTTATTTTATTCCTATTGAAGTAACTCTCCCCATATTCTTCAAAGGAAGAAGAAGAAGAAGAAGAAGAAAGAAAAAAAAAGATTTATTCTTGCAACCTAATGGATTCTTTGTGTTGTAAAAGCTCTGAGCCGAACTTGGTTAGGAATATTTATACCTGAGCTATCCCAAAATCCCATCAGGGAACCTTAAGTTCCTAACCGTGAAGTAAAGGGATAAAAGATGTACCATTGCATTCTTTCAGAATAGCTTTCCTAGACTTTCATTGGACATTTGGAGGCTAATAAGTTAGTATCTGTGTTTTAGTTACAAAGAAAGGTTTAATGTACTATCCCAGTCTTTGGGTTGTAAAGGATCTACACTACAAAAACAGGTTAAAATTCAACCAGTTTAACTGATTATAAGCATATTAGCTGTTATAACCAATATTTTGGTTACCTGAAACTCAAAGTAACTCATGATTGGTTGGGGAACCCCTGATTGGATGGGGCTAATAATCAATATTGGTAATCACTAGGTTAATAAAACGAACTGTAAATGATAAACATTGCAGGGTGTATCATGGTTAGGAGCTAAATATAGTTAGACGTTAAATACTAAACTATATATATATTATAACATATCTACATCCCTCTTCTTTGACCTTTGGGGTTAATTAGGAAATGCCAATTGTAGGAAAGTTATATGACTTAACATGTTACTAGCTGGCAAAGCAGCCAATGTCAGTTGTTTGAGGTGACCAGTGTTTTGGTTGGACACATTTCAACCAATCATACTGGTTGGAATTAACCAATATATTGTTAGATTATACCAGAGGTTCCCAAGTTCTGGAGGACCGCCTGCAAGGTGGGTAATAAGTCTGAAATTATGAAATACTTTGCTGAACTTTGCTGTGAGTACTTGTTTCTTAAACATTGAGAATTCCTAGAAGTTTTTGGTTAGTTACTCCACAACTAGCAACATATGTTAGAAAACTTGGTATCATTTTAAAGCTTAGGATATCAGCTACAAAATAGTACCAATAACTCAAAATTAATAATTTCTGACTAAATACCCTCTTTGCGGTCACATATAGAAACCTTTAATGAGCATAGTATGACCTAGATTAGTTTAGCAGACTTTAAGAAGGTTCCATTTGGCACCCTGGATATTTCTTTGATAATAAAGATTTTATGTAGATTCCAGCAGCACCTTGTTGTTGTTTCATACAGCAGCCATAAAAAAAAATATTAACCACGTAAAGAAAGCCAGAGGACTTTTTTCTTCTATAAATGTAAGTTACTTCAGAAATGTTCAGATGATATGGTGCCATTTTCATGCGTCAAAATAAACCATGTGTTCTTATTTGTACCAGATTGTTTTTAACATTTCAACATAGTACATCATGAGAGAAATAAAAAAAAAGAATAATAAATGGGTTCATGCCCATGGTTTGTGCGTAGGTCATGAGGGCGACCCTTGTCTACGTTCCTCAGACTGTTCAGAGGGTTACTGCTGTGCCCGCCACTTCTGGACCAAGATCTGCAAGCCGGTACTGCGCCAAGGCGAAGTGTGCACCAAACAGCGCAAGAAAGGCTCACACAACTTGGAGATCTTTCAGCGCTGCGACTGTGCCAAAGGCCTGGCGTGTAAAGTGTGGAAGGACGCCACATCCTACTCCAGGTCCAGACTGCATGTGTGTCAGCGGGCCTGAGAGGAGCAAGGGAGCGGCGGGTGAAAGAGGGAAGGTCTTCTATTCCCTCCAGAGAGCAAGGTGGAGAGGACTACCTCTTCCTAGGACTCAGAAATATGTGAAGGGGTATCATGGATAAAGCCAGAGGAGATTACAGTGAGACAGAGATAAATCTGGGCCAGTGTGTATGTATGCATGTGTGTATATGTGTATGTGTGTGTGTGAGAGAGAGTGAGAGAGAGAGAGAGAGAGAGAGAGAGAGAGAGAGCACGTTTGTGGGTGTGTAATGGATGATTGAGGTTCATGATCAGACACAGTTTCGGGTCGTTTTAACAGAGCGTCTTTTCATGATTTTTTTCTTTTGCTGCACATGTTTTAAAGAGATTTATTTGAAAGCCATAACCTTAACAACAGGTGATGAGATAATGAAATAATTTCACTGTCTGTAGGAATTTAGGATTGACAACAATTTGACACAGGACTGAGATATCCAGCGATGGGAGGCATACAGATTTCAAACACATACTGCCAGGAATCAGGAGGCTCTATCAGAAATAACCACTATGTTCCACGGATTCCACATAAACATATTTTCCTATTGTTCTGTAACACACTTTCATATATAACCACATGTTCATGTCTGTTAGGTCTACCACATCTCATTTCAAGCTTATTATTTTTCTACAAGCACTCATTTTTTTATGTCGTCAAAATATATATGTATATGTTTATCACAATGTCACTTAGGCTCATCATTGTTTGAATTTGCAGAAGGAATACCATGCCTCAGTGCTGCTTTACTGATTTATGGCTGTATTCAGTATTGATGAGTTAATTCCATAAAGTACGTCGATATTTAATCAGGAAGATGTCGGTAAGTTTATATATAATCTTATAAAACAGCACTTGATCCAGCACATCCTGTTATTTTACTTTTTATTTATTTATATTGTGCTTAAAGGCACCTTCATGTAGTCAGGAGGTCATCACAATGTGTGTGCAGGATATTAGTTGTTTTATCATGCTATTTGGATTTATTTAATTAAAAAAAATCATTAAATAATGATGATGATTTTGTTAATTCAGTTTGCCCTCTTGTAAAAAAAAAATAGTAAAAAAATAATGAATAAATCAGTGTATCATTTTAATCGACTTTAAAGGTGCCCTTTCACTAGTGATTAGCTTATGTGTTATATCTTCTATTATCAGGTTATTTTGGCTGAATATAAAGGTTTTCAGGTGAAATCACCCCAGCTCATGAGATTAGTATCACTTATTTTTCCGTTTTACATCTTGTTTTGTTTCTGTCTGTTTACACTACCAAAAAAAAAAAAAAAAAAAAAAAAACCACATTACCGGAGGAAGAATCTTGCGCAACTTGGCAGTGCAACTCTGATTCATAGAAAAAGAGAAAAAAGTCTGAGATAAAGTATTAAGAAATCAAAAGGCAAATGATTTCAAGAGGAATCAAAAAAGATGGTGATGTTTGCAAATATGATTGCGCCTACTGCAGGGGTCACTGACATTCACACACACTCATCATCTCTCACTAATTTGCCGAACCACTTAATCCTTCTAGGGTCGCGGGGAGGCTGGTGCCTATATCAGCTAACACTGATTGAAGCCGGGGTAGACCCTGAACAGCTCGCCAGACAGACAGACTAGCGTAATTTGCATGTCTGAACTGTGGGAGGAAACCAGGGTTCCTGGAGGAATCCCACACAAGCATGGGGAGAACATGCAAGCTCCACACAGAAACGCCCATGGTTGAGACTCGAACCGAGGAAGACGTGGATAGTTCCATTTTCTTCCCAAGAGCTATCACTGTAGTTCATGTTTATTTAGTATGCCTGGTAAGTGAATGAACACCTTTAAAGTGATGATACTGTTATTACTAGTAATACTGTCATTAATACTTACAAATAGGTATTACATTTTGGCCTCATCATTTGCAACCTCAAATAAGTATGATATATTATGGTTACATCAAATTGTCGGATGATTGCGCTGGATTTAATGGTGCTCCTCACTCAAGTGTAAAAAAAAAATATAGAATTCAGCACAAGCGTCGAGTACTGAATGCACGACTTCTAAATTAAATTCTCACTGCACATACTTAACTCAATTCTGAATACAGCCATTAGTCTTCAGCTGCCTGGGTTATAGTTTACATGCTCTCAAAGTCCCTGAATATGGTTTCAACTACAATGCAAATTGAGGATATAGCAAACTACAGGGTAGTGTTCTGTATAAACAACACCCCCCCTCCCCCCCCTCCCCC
This sequence comes from Neosilurus mollespiculum, assembly GCA_030014195.1. Classification (NCBI taxonomy): domain Eukaryota; kingdom Metazoa; phylum Chordata; class Actinopteri; order Siluriformes; family Plotosidae; genus Neosilurus; species Neosilurus mollespiculum. The sequence goes on from JAQMYF010000027.1 coordinate 18,733,418, forward strand.
CGCAAAAAAAAAAAAAAAAAAAATACAGCATACTTCTCTGAAACTGCCAACCTCCCATCCTGTTTGTTTTTTTTATATATAGAATTATATTAATAAATAAAATATGCATTGAAATCAGAAATTAGGCACTGTTGTTAGTTTTACAGATGTTGCCTATTTGTTCAAGGCAGGATCTTATGATCTTAGTCTGGTTTCACTTGGTAACATCCGTTGCCATCAAGAAAGCACAACCACATGAAACATTATCGACTCATGACAACACCTTCCAAATATAGATCCCGGAACAACAGGCAAATACAAGATTGAGTTCGGGTTACGGTGCTAATCTTAAAATAATACCGTATAAATCAATCCGAAAATATTACTATAGAAATATTACAGGGAAAACAAAATGCCTTTATTATTAAAGTTGCTTAATAGTTGTTAAAGCTTTACGAAGCATTTGAATTCTCAAAACTTGTTTACAGCTTGAAACATTTGTGTATAGGTTATTTGAAAGACTCTGTAGGTTCACAAAAATGCCTTATGGTTGTGAATTTTAGATTAAAAAAAAACCTGTAGCCAATAATATTCAAGATAATTGCCTATTTTGTAAATTTTTTTTTTATTGTATTTTCAGTTACAGTAAAAGTTAATAAAGAAGTAATAAGCTCTTATTGTAAATAACAAGGAAACGGAAAAGAAAATGTATTTAAAAGCAATTGTATATCATGTACATATGATGATGGGAAGTAAGAAGGCAGTGTGTTTGGTATGAAGCCTTGATTAAGAGCAGCAGTTGTGGAGATTTATATGAGAATTTTGCCTACATTTAAGTGCAGAAATCCTATTTTTCATCTTCAGTTTACACACTTGCATTTAAGATATATTAAAATCTCCATAGAGAGTTATTACTATTAAATTATTTTTTAGAACACCTTTTAAAATTTTTTTTATTGCCTTTAATGAGTCCATATTGTTCATTTGTGCATTTTTGCTAGAGTTGTTCCTGAGGGGAAAAATACATTGAAACTTGGTACCTTATTTCCCCCTTTCCAAGTGTATTTACAATGTTTAAATAATTAAAGAATGTATTTTGTATTACAAGACTGTCTCATAATTTCTAATCTTTAAATAAGGTAAAGAAATTGTGCTTTAAAAATTGTAAAAAACAATGAAATAAAACAACAACAAAAACAACAATAGCAACTGTGACAACAGCAGCAGTGACAACAACAACAATATTAGTAACTGTACTCTTATTATCATAGTTACTCACTTAATCATTTGCCAAACCACTTAACCCAATTAAGGTTGCAGGGAGGCTGGGACCTATCTCAGCCAACACTGAGCAAAGGCATAGTACACCCTGAACAGCGCACCAGACCATCACAGGACCAACACACAACTATTCACACTCCCATTCACACCCCCAGGCAATTTGGAAAAGCCAATGTGCATGTCCTTGGGCTGTGGGAGGAATCCGGAGGAAACCCAGGCAAGCATGGGAAGAACATGCAAATTCCACACAGAAATGCCCGAGCCTGGGACTCACTATGCCACCGTGCCGCCCTTATCACAGTTAGTGATTACAAATGTGTCAGTGTGCAGTATACAGCCATAAGATTAAAACTGGGAGTAAATTTAAAAAAATCCAAAACAGTCAAACAAACAAACAACAACAACAACAAAAAACATCTTTCAAATATATAAAGTAATTTTGTTTTTTTTTCAGGTTGGGAATATGTTGCTTTTTTATATTAAACTCACCACTGTGTATTTTCATGAAAGCAAAAATGTCAGCATAGCATACTTATATAATTTAACAAGGTAATTAAAGGCAGAAAATTTCACATGGGTTAGTTTGTGTAACTTAGATGTGCATCCTCACCATCATCATCATCTTCTTCATCATAATAATAATAATAATAATGATGATATTACAAATGATAATAATAATAATAACAGCGACAGGAACAACAACAACAATAATAATAATAATAATGATGTTGATATTACTTATATTAATAATAATAACAACAATAACAGCAACAGCAACAGCAACAACAACAAAACAACAACAATAATAATAATAATAATAATAATGATATTACTTATATTAATAATAATAACAACAATAACAGCAACAACAACAAAACAACAACAATATTAATAATAATAATGATGATATTACTTATATTAATAATAATAACAACAATAACAGCAACAGCAACAACAAAACAACAACAATAATAATAATAATAATAATGATGATGATGATAATACTAATATTAATAATAATAATGATGATGAAGACATTACTTATATTAATAATTAATAACAACAACAACAACAACAGCAGCAGCAGCAACAACAACAATAATAATTATAATAATAATAATGATGATGATGATATTGCTAATATTAAAAATAATAATGACAACAGCAACAGCAACAACAACAACAGTAATAATAATAATAACGATGATGATGATATTACTAATATTAATAATAATAACAACAACAACAATAATAATGATGATGATGATGATGATGATGATAATGATGATAATATTACTAATATTAATAATAACAACAACAACAGCAACAACAACAACAGTAATAATAATAATAATCCAAATAATAAATATTATCTGATCATTTGCATTAATAATATAATAATAATGATGATGATATTACTTATATTAATAATAATAATAATAATAATAATGATGATGATGATGATGATATTACTTATATTAATAATAATAACACCAACAACAGCAACAGCAACAACAACAACAAAACAACAACAATAATAATGATGATGATGATGATGATGATGATATTACTAATATTAATAATAATAACAACAACAGCAGCAGCAACAACATCAGCAACAACAACAATAATAATAATAAATATGATAATGATATTACAAATATTAATAATAATATTAACAACAACAACAATAATAATAATAATAATAAATATGATGATGATGATGATGATATTACAAATATTAATAATAACAACAACAACAATAATGATGATGATGATGATGATGATATTACTAATATTAATAATAACAACAACAACAACAATAAAAACAATAATAATAATAAATATGATGATGGTGATATTACAAATATTAATAATAATAATATAACAACAACAACAACAATAATAATAATAATAAATATGATGATGATGATATTACAAATATTAATAATAACAACAACAGCAACAACAATAATGATGATGATAATGATGATGATATTACTAATATTAATAATAACAACAACAACAACAACAACAACAATAATAATAATAATAATAATAATAATAATGATGATGATATTGCTAATATTAATAATAATAATGACAACAGCAACAGCAACAACAATAATAATAATAATAATGATGATGATGATGATGATGATGATGATAATATTACTAATATTAATAACAACAACAACAACAACAACAGCAATAACAACAACAGTAATAATAATAAGAAGGACAATAACAACAATAATAATAATCCTAATAATAAATATTATCTAATCATTTGCATTAATAATAGAATGACTGAAGCCCAATTTTTCCACTTTTAATCTTTCACACAGGTTTGTTTTTATTCATAAATAAATGTTATAAAAAATGGAAGTACCATGTTTAATTTGTGAAGGAATCCATATTTACAGAGTACTTTTACATTCTCTAGCCAAAGTTTAAAAACGAGTTCACCACAGAGCTGCACACTTGGGAATAAAATGTAAAACTGAACTAGAAGAACTCTTTCAGCTCATTGAAAAGCTCTGAGTCAAATCCTCCCGGTTTCACTGCATTCACTGTAAGTGATCTTTATTCAATGTGCCCTGAACTGACATTTATTGCTCTATATGGTCAGCCGTCTTGAATCGCAAATAAGTAACCTGTGTGCATTTTTTTCCCCTGTTGAGGACCCGCTGCCTTTTTCATGACTGGGTTCATATTTACAGGTCTGACACATCTATAAAACTCAGTGCAGACTGCAGACTGGGGCTTTGTGCGTCTGGCTGACTGACCAGAAGGATAGACAGAAAATACTAAGTACTTATTCCAAAATCTTTTAACATTACAAACCAACAGCAGTGCTGGCACTCTGTATATAATTCCCCTCTGACTGTAGAACCAGGCCTTAATTGTGTCGGCTGTAAAGCACGCCTCCTGCTGTGAATCTCAGACGAATGGTTTGAAGTGAAATACTGTATATGACATGCAACTGTTGAATTCTGTAAAAAATTTAGTACCACTTCAGAGTGGCGTAAAACAACAAAATTACTTACGGATGGAGGAAAATAACCCAAACAACCACTTCATAAGCACATAACATTTATGTAGGATTCTCAGTACCACAGTAGGGAAAAGAAGTTTCATTTACATGAATACATCATAATTCTATTTTATTAGAAAAAGGAATGTTAAAATAGATGAACAACATTTCGGTGTTGCTAACACCCTCGTCTGGTTCAGAAAACAAACAAGCACTTTGACACGATGGGAATTAAAAGCATTCAAACAATGTTCAGACAAAGAGTACTGAAAGTTAAGAGACTATCTACATCTTCTCTACTTGTGAGAACATTATGATTCACTGAGAATAGCATTTGGTGATTTCCTTTTTTTTATTTTTATTTTTTCTTAGTCTTGCTTAATATGGATTACAGCACCAGCATTACAAAATACTTTCAAAGAGTCTGAATCTGAATGAACTGAAGTGAATTTCCCTAAACAGTGTTGACATTGTAATATTTATGAGCTCGTTATACCTAATAAACTGGCAGTGTGTACTGTAGATGTATACATACTGTGATGTGTGTACTGCAAACTAATTTTCTTTCATTATATTATTTATATATTTTTATTATTTGTTCTAAAGTACCTGAATATACATCCTAGAGCTTAATCCTAAGCTGTTAATAAAAACCAGCTAGCTTGCAATATACGTATTACGCTTAAGTGAAAGCAGTACAATGTATAAAGTCAAGCCAAAACAGGTCAAGAATTTCAGTTAATGTTCAAATCAATCATCAGAATGGGGGGAAAATGTGATCTCAGGGACGCTGACCGACCACGACATGGTTCCTGGTGCCAGACTGGCTGGTTTAAGTATTTCAGAAACTGCTGATCTCCTGGGATTTTTCTAAACAACAGTCTACACAGAATGGCACGGGGGGGAGCATCCAGTAAGCATCATTTCTGTATCTGGCAAGACCATGTTGATGTGAAAAGTCAGAGAAGAATAACACAACTGGTTTGAGCAGACAGGATAGAGTAACTCAAATAGCAACTCTTTACAGACGTGGCGAGCAGAAAAGCATCTCAGAAGGAAAAAACACATCAAGTAAACAGATTTTTCTTTTCAGATGTTTTAAATAACTGACAGAAACAAGGAGTCCAGGCCGAGGTCAGTTTCCTTAATGGGTTTTCTCAGTAATTTGGTACACGTGCTGAGGTCATTGTTTAAAAAGAATTTTAAAAAATCATGTCTTAACATAAACAAAATATAGAAGTGCACAACATTTTACTTTTTTTTTTTTGGCTGGACTGTGTATCTTTGCCATTATTTGTAGAAAACAAGAAATAGAAAAATAAATCAATCATTGCACCTTTATACATTGTGGTAAAAGAATTAAAACAGTGGAAGACCACAATGGGTTCAACTCCTGTCAATCAAAAACAGGAATTTGAGGCTACAGTGGGGAGATCCTTAGCTAAACTGAACAGGCGAAGTTTTTCAATAAGTATATACTCAGTATATACAAATTAGAATCATGTGCAACAGCTCTCAATTATTTCAAAATAATAAACTTGGTATATTACTTTCTGTGCTATAAACACTTTCATATAATAGGAAATCCTAGAATTCACCCTCCGATGCCCAAATGTGCTTTCCAGATGTTCGGTAATGTCTAATAACCATCAATACATTCCTAAGCCTTTTAAAATCACAAAGTATGTTTGCTCGTTTGTCCGAGCCAAATGAAATTTGTTCCTCTTCTGTTGTGTAAACTGATATAGAATAAAATGATGTTAAAGTTGTGGAATGAACGCTGGGAGGGATGTGTAGCTCTGTTGGGTGTTTTTCTTTCCCCAGAAGAGAGCAATGGAAAATGGTCAAAGCGGTTGTTTTGTCTGCCTCAACCTCCATGTGTGCGTTCAACTTTGAAGTGAGTGGAATATCCCAACAGGTTTTCATTGCACTTGATTTAACACAGTTTCCTATGTGATGATTTGCTGTTGTTTGATTGAAGGAAATGAGAATTGAGACGTTGCTGCTCATCACAAGGCGATTAGTCCCGCACTATACACAGCTGGAATAAAGCAAGCAACAAGTTGTCTCCAGATCCACATTTTCATCTGACCTTAGCTTCAATAAAGGAGCACTGATGTGGGATGTAGGAGTCTAATCTTAGTCTGTGTGCCTTCATCTGTGTTTTTAACAGAACTCTGCAATATTCTTAATTCTGTTTGTATTTATCATGAAAGCAACTATTTAATTAAAATGACAGTGTTAAGTACAGTCATTACAATCACTAATGCTACATTTGAAAGGTATCTAAATTACATACTATATAACACATGCATGTGTACTGTATAAAGCATTATATCGTGTTATAACAGGAAAAGGTTTGAAGGGTTATAGATGCAAATCAAATTAGGACTTTAAATCATACATCTGGCAGACACATGGGTTTCATAAATATGAGATGTACTGGACTGATGTTTCATAAAAGCTTTCATGCAAATGGACCACCAGCACTTCAGGGAAGGGGCATCCAATTCTGGGCTTCAATATGACGTAGATACATGGACTTCAGTAGTCAACACGTGACTGCAGATTGCTCGATATTGTATGAATGTGCTGTTTGTAAGGAAACTATAATTATTTTCAAGGTGAGGTTAAAAACAGTGACAAATAGAAAAGTCTAAAATAGTGAAACTGTTTTCAGGCCTCTCCTCTATCCCACATAAAAGAAAAGCAATATACATTTAGCAGTCATTTTTGCAGTCAGGCTGGTTAGGGGGTGATCACACTAGAGGTCTGACAGAAAAGCGACTGATGTGAATTGATTCATTTGAATCAAGATGTTTTGCGACTCCACATACAAGGAAATATTTTGCAGTTTAAATACGTATATCGCGTGAAAGTCGCAAGAAGGTCACAAGACAATTTTTGCGACTGATGTGCGAGTAATTTACTGGTTTGCGGATGTTTGGTGAAAAAAAAAAAAACATTTCCTGTCATAAATCAATCGTGTTTTGTTCTCAAATCGTTCACTTTTAATTTGCGTGTTATTCCCATGAACAAAAAGCGAATACAACATGAATGATGACAAAATATACGGAATATGGTGGATGCCAGCAAGTCTCAAACTTTCAGTGTGGAAGTCTCCAACTTGTCGCTTTTCCTTACAAATGAAATACGAATAATTTGCAAGAGAAACGACAACTTTGCGACCGTCTCACAACATGTGCGTACTGTTTCAGAAGAGTTTCAGACAATTTCATGTCAGAGCCTCGATTTGCGACATTTGCAGAAATTTTAAACATTTGAAATTTTTGGATTTTGTCATCATGCGTGCTTTATTATCATTTCGTTCGTGCAAATAACACGCGAATAATCTGAGAATGAGAATACAAAGCGACAGCCACAAATTGCCATTCGCGTCAGTCGCTTTGCTTTCGCACCTCTAGTGTGATAACCCCTTTGAACTGAGAACTGATTAAAACTACAGCAAGGCTGCAGTGACAAAAATAACCACTCTTCACAAGTGTGTTGAAAAGAAAAGCATCTCATAACGTTCAACACATGAAACCCAGATGGGGTTGAGTTGCAGTTCTGTAGGTGAGAACATAAAATCTGGCAAGAGGTGTCACTGAAGAACGGTCATACTGGTTTGGATTTGACAGGAAGTCCAGATCAAATAATCACTCTTTACATATGTTTTAAGCAGAAAAGCATCTTAGAATACAGAGAAGGATGGACTTTATAAGACCAGAAGCCACATTAGGTTTTAAGCCTGTCAGCCAAGAACAGGATTCTTAGGCTACAGTAGGCACACTAAAACCACCGATCAGCCATAACCATAAAACCACCTGACTGCTCTGTGGCGAGGCAGACCCCACACACAGCAAGCTGCAATACACTGTTGTGACTTTGTGTGAATTTTAGGTTATTTTGCAGAAATAAAAGGCATATGACTGTAGACACTGATCAGTCACAACATTAAAACCACCAGCTAGTTGTAATATTCTGATGCCTTTCTACCATAACCAACATTTATCTTTTCAGCAGATTGTGCTACAGTAGTTCTTCTGTGGGATCAGTTCACACGTACTGACCTTCACTCCCCTTGTGCATCAATAAGCCTTGGGCACCCATGACACTCTTCTTCAACACTACTACTAGTTGTACTTCCTTGGAGCACCTTTTGTAGGTACTTACCTCTGCATACCAGGAACACCCCACAAGACCTTCCATTTTGAAACGACCCAGTCGTTTACCCATCACAATGTGGCCCTTATCAAAGTCACTCAGATCCTTACACCTGCTTATGTTTCCTGCTTCCAACACACCAACTTCAAAAACCGACTGTTCACTTTCTCCTAATACATCCCACTCCTCGTCAGGTGCCACTGTAAGGAGACAATGTTATTCACACTGCCTGACTGTGATCTTAATATTTTTAATATTGTGGCTGATTGGTGTATATATTGCGTGGCGATAGAAAAAACATTTACAGTTTCATATTATGCTCCTTCATCTTCAATCATCTTCATCTTCTTTCGCTTGATTCAAGGGCAGCAGTGCCCTAAGCAGTGAGGTCCAGACATCCCTCTACCCAGCCACTTCCTCCAGCTCATCCATGGGGACACCAAGGCATTCCCAGACTAGCCAAGAGTCATAGTCTCTCCTGCATGTTCTGGGTCCATCCTGGGGTCTCTTCCCGGTTGGACATGTCCAAAACACTACACCACGGAGGCATTAAGGAGGCATTCTAATCAGATGCCCGAGCCACCTTAACTGTGGGCATTTGTGGCTTAGTGGTTAAAGCGATGGGTTACTGATCCAAAGGTCAGTGCTTCAATCCCCACTATCACCACTGTTGGACCCTTGAGCAAGGCCCTTTTTTTGCCCTCAATTGTCTATCACCTTGTGTTGCACATGCCATTATTTTCCGATGTGCAGTGATATAGATAATGGCTGGATAGATGGGTAAACACATCATTTATGCTAAACAAATCTATCTTCCTTCTTTCATGCTACATATAAACAGAAAATTATAGTTATTTTTGATTGACCATTTTTTTCTTCTCACGCTTCCCTTTATGGCCACAATTCATCTAACTTCAAACAGCTAATTTCTGCATAATAACGTATCATGTTTTAACGCCATTTGGTTTCATCAACATGACCCTGAGTTTTTAATGTACTTCAACGTTCTCCCCAACCACATGAACACAATCCAAAAGGGCTTCTCTTGTATGTGGTAGAATGAGAGATTCACAACATGAAAGAACAGCCGCTAAATCTGCATTACTTACCTGGTACCTCCATCCCACTCTCAAATCACAGAAAGACTGAAACAGGTTTTGCTCAACAATATCCCTGTATTTAGCACCATTCATCTTTCCCTCGACTCAGATCAGTTTCCCAGTCCCTGCTGCTGAGAAATATCCCCACAGCATGATGCTGCCACCACCATGTTTCACTGTGGGGATGGTGTTCTTGGGGTGATGGGATTCGTTGGGTTTGCGCCAGACATAGCATTTTCCTTGGTGGCTGAAAAGTTCAATTTTAGTCTCATCTGACCAGAGCACCTTCCTCCATAAATCTGGGGAGTCGCCCACATGCCTTCTTATTTTTAACACTAAGTAAAGACTTTTTGTTCTGTCCACTCTTCCATAAGGCACAGCTCTATGGAGTGCACGGCTTATCGTGGTCCCATGCACAGATACACCAGTCTCTGCTGTGGAACTCTGCAGCTCCTTCAGGGTTACCTTTGGTCTCTGTGCTGCTGCTCTGATTAATGCCCTCCTTGCCCAGTCTGTGAGTTTTGGTGGGAGAACCTCTCTTGGCAGGTTTGTGGTGGTACCATGTTCTTTACATTTGAAGATGATGGATTTAATGGTGCTCCGGGGAATCATCAAAAATTTGGAAATTTTTTTATAACCCAACCCTGACTTGTACTTCTCAACAACGTTGTCCCTGACTTGTAGGAAGAGCTCCTTGGCCTTCACGGTGTGATGCCTCTTGCTTAGTGGTGTTGCAGCCTCTGGGGCCTTTTAGAAAAGGTGTGTTTATACTGACTGATCTTATGACACTTAGATTGCACAGAGGTGGACTTCATTTTACTAATTATGTGACTTCTGAAGGTAATTGGTTGCACTAGAACTTTTGAGGGGCTTCATAGCAAAGGGGATTAATACATATGCACATGCCATTTTTCAGATTTTTATTTTAAAAAAATTCTTTCTTATATATATTTTTCTCATTACATTTCACCAACTTAGACTATTTTGTGCAGATCCATCCAATAAAATTCAGAAAAAAACCCATATAAATTACAGGTTGTAATGTAACAAAATAGGTAAAAACCCGGGTGGGGGTGGGGGGTGAGTACATGGTGGAGTAGTGGTTGGCACATCTGCCTCACAGCAAGAAAGTCCTGGGATTGAACCCCATACCCAGCTCGGCTGTTTCTGTGTGGAGTTTGCATACTCTCCCTGTGCTTGTGTGAGTTTCCTCCAGGTAATCCGGTTTCCTTCCACAGTCCAAAAACATGCACATTAGGCCATTGGGTATTCCAAATTGCCCCTAGGTGTGATTGTGAGTATGAATAGTTGTGTGTGTGTGTGTGTGTGTGTGTGTGTGTGGTCTAGCTATTCCTAACAGTGTGGGGACATGAATTTGTTTACACAAATCGCGAGTCCCCACGATGTAATCATTAAATTTTAAGGTGAAGATGTTTTAAGATTAGGTAAGTAGTGGTTAGGTTTATGTTTAGTGTTAGGAAAATTTCTAGTGTTTACGGAAACTTCTCCAGGAAATGAATGCAAGTCTATGTGTTGTCCCCACAAGTCATGGTGACGAGACTGTGTGTGTGTGTGTGTGTGTGTGTGTGTGTGTGTGTGTGTGTGTGTGTGTACTCACCCGGTTAGCACCACAACAAAGTCCATGACGTTCCAGCCATTGCGCAGGTAAGAGCCTTTATGGAAGGCAAAACCCAGAGCCAAAATCTTAATACCAGACTCAAAACAGAAAATTGCTATGAAGTATGGCTCAGTGTCGTCCTGCCAGACAGACAGACAGAGAGATGTGAATAAAGCATACAGAAAACAGTACTTTTATTGCAGTGAATTTTGCTCAATGTGTGTGTGTATGTGTGTGTTTGTGTGTGTGTGTGTGTGTGTGTGTGTGTGTGAGAGACTCACCAGACGTTCTGATAGTGGTGTTTTGTCATCATCAGGTAAATGCTGCTCAAGTGCTAATACAATACAGTTTGCAATGATGGTGACCAAAATCATCCATTCAAATGGAGTGAACATTACAGTTACGGAAAACAGGATCAGAGCAATAATCATCTCACTCTCAATGACAAAATCACTTTCTCCCACCTTTCTGTCCATCCATCCACTGGTATAGACAAAAACTGTATGAAACACACAAACACAATTAAAATTGTTGATATAAACAGAGATAATGTTACTACACTGTGAGTAACGAGAGAACCACAGGCTGTTACCATGCCACTGCTGCACCAATCACAAACCATGTCATCATGTCATGTCATTTTCTGAACCGCTTAATCCTAATTAGGGTCGCGGGGAGGCTGGCGCCCATCTCAGCC
>JAQMYF010000027.1:18749659-18783975 GCA_030014195.1 Neosilurus mollespiculum
CCACAAGTCATGGTGACGAGACTGTGTGTGTGTGTGTGTGTGTGTGTGTGTGTGTGTGTGTGTGTGTGTGTGTGTGCACATTGGCCCTAATAGACTGGTGAGCTGCTCAGGCTGTACCTCACCTTCGCCTGGAGCCTCCGTGCTGTGTCTTATATTTAGTTTTATTTTCATACAAGCTTTCTATACTTAACCCAGTTTTGAATCCTTAAAGAAGACTTAAAGTACACCTGAAAGTTTTGGATTATGTCCCATGCCAAGGGTTTACATACAATTTGCTGCAACTGTAAAAGAAATTCCACAGACTATTTTCTTTCATGAACATTATTTAAAAGCATATAATAACAGCTTGTCTAGTTATTAGAACCACAGAGCTTTTTAATCTTGAACCTTTCGCTGACATTAGGCCCTGGTTAATATTATTTATAGACTGACTTGTTTCGAAGTTATTGTGGTTTGGATGAAACCCATTCAGTTGAACAAACCTAAGAACTCATTAATCAATATTAAAAAAAGTATATAACTGCGATAATAGTGGGTTATGATTTCCACTACTTTACCTAAACAAACAATTTCAGACCCCTGACTATGCTTCACGACCCCTGGGGTACCCCAGACGCCACTCTGAGAACCGCTGGCTTCTGCCTTCACTAATAAATATGGGTTCAAGGCTTGTTAAGAGTCCATGATTGTGATCTTCTTGCATGGCAAGCAATAGAACACTGTCGTATGGTTATTATTATTTTTTATCATTATTGATTTTATGCATATAATAAATTTTATTTTATAAATAATGTTTTTTTATTGGGTATTTCATTGCTAAGTAAAAACTGTCATTGCAATACAGTGCATGCTTATGAAAATCACAGGTTCCTTCAAATCATTTAGGCCACTTTTATGAGTTTTTTAAAGCCCTGGTGTCTGGTGGAGAAACCGACAATAAATCACTTTCTCACTTTTCTTGACAGTACAAAGGCAAAAACCTAACAGTAATTACAGAATAGCGGCTTTTCCTTTATGGCCAGCAAAGTTTCTCTCCAACTGCCCAGCTATGATTTTTGGCATATGTTTTTAATTGTAAGCAAGTCTGGACTAAGTAATGACCAAGTCTGGAATTGCAGGGAATAGAGGAGCAACACACACCTATAAAGACAAAAATAATAGCGGTTTCCTCCATGTATCTTAAGTTCAGTGCTGGAAATGCAAAGTGCAGCCTCAATTTGGATTGAAGTTGGAAGCTGAGTAACATATAAGCAGGCTTAGAAAAGGGTATTAGATTCATGGCAGTCATTAGGCCACACACACACAAAGCACCGGCTGAAATCTGTTAATTTGGCCTGCTCTCTCAGCTGAGACCAACATGTCATGGTTTTCCAGCTCGGTTGTTAGTGTTGGCACTCGGCCTCCCATCAGGCTTGCCGCAACTGATCATCATCCCTGATCAGGCGCCTACGATGGCATGCGCCACGCTTTTCCTGGACATCGCTGGTGGAATAACTGACACCGAAGTGCCACACTAAACCTGAGTCGATGACATCTTGTACAATTTCTACACGCACTGCAAATAACAAGAGCGGTTATGAGCCTCTAACTGATTTGACATACATCGTACATCATGGGTGTCAGAGGTTTGGGAGTCTGCAGCATTAGAAGCTCTTTCAGCAATTTTCAAGTTTTTAAAATAATATTTAAAAAGCCTGTCAGAATATTTATTATTCCTTCAACCCAGTTTTATGAGTTGGATTTAATACAGAAATACATGCTTTATCAAATCTTTATTGGCTTAGTGAAAATAGCAACAATGGCTTTGTGTATGTGTGCCACATTTCTTTTAATAAGCCAATCTGCTCTCAGGGCAGCATGGTGGTATAGTGGTTAGCAATCCCACATCACAGCAACAAGGTCCTGGGTTCAAGTCCCCGGCTCGGGCGTTTCTGTGTGGAGTTGTTCTGGAGCATGTTCTCTCTATTCTTGCGTTGGTTTCCACTGGGTACTCCAGTTTCCTTCCACAGGCCAAAGACATGCATATTAAGATAACTGGCTGCTCTAAATTGCCCTAAGGAGTGAGTGTGTATGGTTCTGGCCCTGCAATTGTCTGGCGAACTGTTCAGGGTGTACAATGCCTTCGACCAGTGTTGGCTGAGATTGGCTCCAGTCTCCGGCAACCCTAGTAGGAGTGAGCAGCTCAGCGAATGAATGAGCGAGACTGAGTTTGCTTTTAGGGCTGAACTTAGCTTCACGGGTGTGTATCAAAGACATACAGTAATATGGTGCCACATTTTCATGTTTCCTATGTGTTGGCTATTTTTGATCATCAGGTTTCCAGATAATTAACATTAAAAAAAAAAACACCACTTAAACATGCTCCAAATGTAAAGGAATACATTTATAGTAGATTCACGGTCGACACTGTAATACACGCTCAGATCGATTGATACCAGCCGTGACTTGGCAGCACAGTGAAATATTATCATACTGCTCACAGTTTCCATTACTCTTTTCATAAGTTTTCGCTTTTGACGTCATCCATTTTTCTGTGTAAAACTGACAGATTATTCCCATCGGACTAACCAAACTGTACACATGAAATTTAATAAATTAGCCATTATTATTTCAGAGGTTATCCAAATACACTGGTGGTGCTCCGCCAACTCCTAATTCCTGGAGCCCATCCTGGTGAAACAATTACCCCAGCTGTCTTTCCATCATTCCACACAAATCATAACTGGTCATGATAGTACGTTATGATTCTTGATAAAAACGTCAAGGTGCTAAACTAAACACTGCTCTGGTAATAACTCAACTTGTTCTATTGATTATGGGTTATAAACATGCTGAGATTGGAGGAGTGAGTTGATAATCTGTCACTGTCAGAGTGAAATGTTTTATATCTTGTTGGTGCTTTATTAACACCACAGCTCCAAACAGTTTATTTCATGTCCTGGCCAAGTTTCTGGATGAAATTAACAAGACTTCATGGAGGTAACTGGCAACAAGACTGAACAGTTTGCCGAATGAAAAATAAAAGGGTTCTTTATACGGCTGATAGAATGAAGTTTCTCTTCTGAATGATGAGTTGGCTGTTCTATAAGCTTTTACATAAAAATTTTCGGGATTCCCACTGAGCACACCAAAGAATCCTATAGAATCACAGAGGCTCATCATGCATTTTATTTATTTCTCTATATTTATTTCAATTGAGTGCAGGTTTGTTAAGTAAGGGACAAAAACTTCAGGATGTGCTTTTATGGAAGAAAGACGGCACGACAGAGCATGTTGTTATATGAAAATAATGCACCCGAGGGGGGGGGGTGGCTTAGGGGTGGGAAATAATGGACTTTGAAAGTTATTTAAGTATAATAGCATGGTCTGGAGTGTGTTATTTCACTTATACCACACTGGGCTTTCCAGTGAGTACAATATTTCATTTAATCAATCTTAGAAATGTCACATATTTTAATGATTAATACGGATTTAGATTTAATTTAGATTCATACTGTAGTAAGATTTAATATTGTGGAACATGCGATAGAAGTTCTTTTCTGTTTTCATTTATGTTATTTCCTCACCACCCTCTCTCTCTCTCTCTTTCTCACACACACACACACACACACACAAAAATGCAGCCATTCATTTTACACAAAAAACAAAAACAAAAAAAAAAAAACCCACACATCAAAGATTGAAAGAATTATTTTGTTACATAAACAGGCCATTGTACTCTGCCTTTGCCCAGTGTCAGCTGAGATAGGCACCAGCCTCCCCGCAACCTTAGAAGGATTGAGCGGTTCGGCAACCACAGTGAGTGAGTGAGTGAGTGAATGAATGAGGGAGTGAGTGAGCGATAAAGAGATCACTGTGCATGAGCTCCTACTATAGAGGAAATAATATATTAGAATGAATGCGTCAATACTAACGTCAAATCTACCTGTGCTGTTCGACCAATCAGATTTGTGCATTCAACTTTTCTGTGATAGTAAAACAAAAATAAAAATTAGCAACACCACCCTGTTGACTGTTTTCATATAAAAATATGTCCCTAATCTTACTTTAGATAAACATGAAAATAAATTGAATTTTAGGTTATGGGATGTCACTGTTGTCCCCCCAGTGCAGCTAACTGGGTTATCATAAGCCAGCCATGTCTCTCACTGTCTATGGTGAGAGGCATGTAAAAGAACCATTGCTGATTTTCATCAAGAGTAGCTGCATAGCCATCAGCGTGTTTCTGCCCTGCGATGGCTTGGCGAGCTGTCCAGGGAGTACTCTGCCCTCGCACAGAGTCAACTAAGATGGGTGCCAGCCTCCCCGCGACCCTAATTATGCTAAAGCGCTTCAAAAATTAATGAATGGATAAAAAATAAGGAGTAAAAGACGATAAGTGTTAACATACGACATAATGAAAACCTCAGTTTAAAGACATTCACATTAGGCTAACTGACTGTTCCAAACTGCCCTTAGGTGTGAGTGTGAATGGCTGTGTGTATGTGGTGTCCCTGTAATGGACTGGCAAGGTGTTCCTTTGGCCAGAGTCGCCCGTGACCCTAGTAGGATTAAGCAGTTCGGGAAATGAATGCGGTTCATTTTTTGATTTTTAGTTATCACTTACATTATAACAGCTGTAAACAGCTCTTCTTTCATCTGCCCTTCATATTTCTTGGCTCTTAAAGTTAAGTGGAAAAAAATACAGTTTGCTAAATTACAGAGAAACGGTAGAGCTTTAACTCTGAATGTTACTGACAGTGAAGATTTCTTCCAAACGACTCTTTTGCTTCATGAAGAGTCTAAGAATGTTGAGGTTTGTTGATTGTTAAGGTTTTGCACCACTCAGAAAACTGAGCTTTAAACTGGGCTTAACGTGGAATGTGTGGCCTCTTTGGGCTTGATCTTGTTTGGGTTTTTCTTCATCTCGTAATAGTTCTTCAGCAATTCTAGTCTTCAGTATGTTGTCTTGAGTTATTTGTACATTTTCGCCAGTTTCTTCATCTTAGCCAGGGTTGCAGTAGATCTGGACTCCATCCTTTCAATGCTGGACGTGAGGTGGGAATACACCGTGTACCGTATGTGAAGAATGTGCAAGTGTAGGGTTGATACAGTGTCCAGACAAAGACTTGTGTGACTGGTAATGCTGTGTGCTGGAAATTCTGTCCTACGTCTCTTAGAGATACTGTTTGAACATGCTGCCATGAGCTAGCCAGGACAGTATCAGACTACCAAGCAATGGCATCCTGCATTATTTATTGGCTGGATGAGACTCCGCCAGGTTCTTTGTACTATTTTGGTATGACGTTTCACATTGGCACAAGCGTTCTTCTTCTTTTTTTGTTACTGGAAGATGAAAGCTAGGGTTGTTCTTCATTCCAGTTGTTATTGGGTTTCCTAACTTTGATGTCGGGACTCTTTACTTAATTTTGGTCTTGCTAAATATAAATCATTTGATCTGTGCTTGGTCACCATAAATCCCTAGGATAAAGAACTATATTTGTTTTTGGCAGCTTGATGAAGTGAAAATTAGTGGATTTTGTCCTGTCACAAGATATCTTTTTGCGTAACCACCTGTGATTTCACTTCTAAGACTCAGTGATTTGAGTCGTTCTGACAAAGGTCTGTTCAGCATCAGCAAAAGCTACCCTAGAACCATTCTTTAACTCAGACATGGAGGACGTTGAATATATATATATTTTTGGTATTAAAGGATCTTTTGAACTTCATGATTATACATTGTGAAGCAGGTTCAACAGAAATGTCCCAATCTGTACACAATTATTTTATAATCACACTGATGATGGCATCCACATTCTCAAAAAAAAAGAAAGAAAGAAAGAAAGAAAAAAGAAATCCAGCACTGACAATCCATTTTGAATTATCCTTTTCCATTACTGATGCTGTTTTAATAATCGCCGAGAAGATAGCATCGAGTAAATCTTACAGCTCCAATCAGAAATGGCAGGGACATCTTCCAATCTGTATACAATTATCTTATAATCGCTCTGATGGGATGCATGCTCTGTTCGAAAATAAAATCCAGCACAGCTGATACATTTTGGCTTGTCTTTTCCACTACATTGCAATTTTAATAACCACTTTTAAAAAAAGATAACATCATAAATCTTATGGATCCAATCAGAAATGGCAGAAATGGTAATGTGGTCTTTTCACGTTTCTGGGATTACTGACAAAGATCATGCTAAACATACTGTATGTCTAGTGAGATGTTCTATCTAGTCTGCTTTAGACACACAGCCATAACATTAAAAACCTCAACCACTGAGAGGTGAAGTGAATTACATTGATTATCTTATGATTACAGTGGCACCTGCAAAGTGTGGGATGTAGTAGGCAGAAAGTGAACAGTCAGTTCTCCAAGTTGATGTACTGGAAGCAGGAAAAATGAGCAAGAGTTTCCCTTTGAGACCCCACATGAGGGACAGTGGGTATTACTCTTTTGCCAGACGTCTTCCATTTTAAAGATGCTGATCAATTTCATTAGTCTGCAGGTGGTAAGGAACAGAAATGGTGCTGAGAAATGACAAATCGAATTTAAATCTACTATGAGGGTCACACGAAAGCTGGAGCCTATCTCAGCTGACACTGGGCAAAGGCGGGGTATAGCCTGAACACCACAGGCTGACACACACACACACACACACACACACACACACACACACACAACTAAGGTCAATTTGGAACAGCTAATTAATAAAAAAAGGCATGTCTTTGGAGTGTGGGAGGACTGTGAATGGGCAGCCATGGCCTAATGTTTAGAGAAGCGGCTTTGGGACCGAAGGGTTGTTGCTTCGATTCCTGAATCAGCTAGAAAAATGTGTGGTAGCAGGTTTATGAGCTGCACCTTCCCTTCCTCCACATTCATGGCTGAAGTGCCCTTCAGCAAGGCACCTAACCCCCAACTGCTCTCCATGCGCTGCAGAGTGTAGCAGCCCACTGCTCCGAGAGTGTGTGTGCTCACTTTGGATGGGTAAAGTTTCCCTTGTGGAATTAATGCAGTATCAAAAACAAACAAAACAAACATGCAGACAGGCAGAGTACACTCTGAACCGCTCGCAAGTCCACTGCAGGGCCAAGAAGGGACAACAAAATTATGGTTTGGGTCGTAGGGTGGTAAGGATCTGAGTGAATTTGATGAGGGCCAGAATGTGATGGCTAAATGACTGGGTCTATTGTGGGGTGTTCCTGGTATCCAGTGAAAAATATCTATCAAAAGTGGTCCAGGGAAGAACAACCAATTAACTGACATGAGTGCCATGGATGCCCAAGGCTCACTGATGCCTGTGGGAAGTGAAGGCCAGTACGTCTGGTCTGATCCCACAGAAGAGCTTCTGTAGCACAAACTGCTGAAATTGTTAATGCTGGCTATGATAGAAAGACGCCAGAACAGCTAACTGGTGGTAATAATGTTGTGGCTGGTAGGTGTATACACTTTATATTCTCTTATTCGCTCATTTGCCGAAATGCTTAATCCCATTAGGGTTGCAGGGAGGCTGGTACCTACCTCAGCCGACCTTCAGCGAAGGCAAGGGACACCCTGAACAGCTCTCCAGACCATCGCAATGCAACACACACACACACACACACACACAAAACCATTCACACTCACTTACCCCTAGGGGCAATTTGTTACATCCAGTTAGGCTAAGGTTCATGTCTTTGAACTGTGGAAGGAAACCGGAGTACCTGGAGGAAACCCACACAAGCATGGGGAGAACATGTAAACTCCACACAGAAATGCCAAAGCTCAGGAATTGAACCCAGGACCTTCTTACTGTGAGGGAAAGATGCTAACCACTAGTATGCGCTTATATGCCTTCTTAAATATATTCCAGTATTCCTTTCATTTCTGCAAAATAATAAACAACAGAAAACAGTCTATTGGTGATAATGTTATGCCTTTAGACTAGCAGAGAATGTATATGCTATTCTGGCAGTGATGTCACTGACACAGCCTTCCTACTATACTTGAAAGAGTCATTATTACAGTGCGAACACTGCAAAGCTTCTTTTAAACATGAATCAGGTATGGAATAAGAGATGTTTTGGCTCGTGCTATAGAAACCATTCAAAAACATTTGGATGTATAGCTCCTAAAGTGTATTAAACATAGACTTAGTCTATAGAAACCCTTTGGCCTCCTCCTGTAGTTGTGCAAGCTTGTTGTTGACTTTTCAATTGTTGAGAATTAAAAAGAACTGGTTGGGAATAGAGATGATGGATGTGTAGTTGTGGAGAGAGCGATAGAGTGCATGTGAATGTGTTTAAGGAGGAATGCAGGATGTGCCGTGGGAGGGTCATGGCCTCACTTTGATCAGCAGCTGGCCTGATTCACACTACTAGACTGAGGATTATTGGAAAGCCTTGAGTAGGGGAAGCAGTCTGGAAAATGTATTGATTCATTTTAGTGACAAATGCACTAGCCATGAGATATCATGAGGTGTGTGTCGAAAACGGATTCAGAAATCATTAAAACATTCATTCTAAAGATAGACATAGATTAAAACCAGTCATGGAGGAAAATGCATTGTTAAAACTAAACTCACTTTCAGAGTCATGGATAGAAATAATCCTAGATTAAGCAACAGACTCAAACCATCTAGGATTGAAGTTCATTATATGGTATGTTGGTGGCTCTCAGTTGTCAGCAGATCAACAACCTGGTCAAAATTTTATTTGCAGATCATCCACTAGCCTTATATTTCTCCCTTCAAGGTATTTTTTTATTTTGTAATATTTTAATTCTTTAACAATTTCCAGACTGAGGTATAAATGAAGACTTTAAACATAAAAGCTGACAAGTACTAACAACCTGCAAAAAACTGAACCAATACCATCAGCAGGTTGATGAAGGTGCCATCTTTCTGTTCAACCTTTTTTTTTTTTTTTTTTTGCGAAATCAGACAACTTCATTGCAACATCCCATAATCGTTGTGGTTTTCTTTCAGAAACCGACATCTGCCTTATCCCATTTTCTGCACATGTTGACAACTCTCCAGCAAAGTTGACAACATTACAGCAAAGTGGTTATCTGAAACTAGTGATGTCATCCATCATCACTGTCCCAACCGTTTGCTAAATTAGTTTTTATCCCTCAGCCCAATGGGTGTGAGGAGTATTGTCATCACGCGCAATGTCCTCCGTCTCCCCACACTTGCATTCTGCGCACTAACTCAAAAACAACATCACTGATCTTGACCATTTTTGGTGTGGATGTTGTGACTGGGTAACTACACAAACCTAGAAATTTTCATCATGGTCTGATATCCGCTATGGCCACCACAAGTTAAGGGGTTCTGCCAGATTTTTCTTGAACCATTAACCAACAGACCCATCTTTAAGCAACTAGCTATTAATAACTACATTATGCCAAAGGTAATTATAAACCTGTTTACAGTTTTCGTTTTAATAAAGCTTGATTTTTCACATCATGACGATTAGTTCAATTAGTGCCTATATGAAATGGCCAGTAGTGATTAGCATGTCCGCCTCACAGCAAGAAGGTGCTGGGTTTGAGTCCCGGGCTCCGCGAGGGTGTTTCAGTGTGGAGCTTGCATGTTCTTCCTGTGCTTGTGTAGGTTTCCTCCAGGTACTCTCACAGTCCAAAAACATGCACATGAGGCTAACTGGATGTTTCAAATTGACCCTAGGTGTGAGTTAAGTTTCCACCAGATACCCCAGTTTCCTCCCACACTCCAAAGTCATGGACATGCCTGTGTTGCCTTGTGATGATCTGGCAAGCTGTTCAGGGTGTACCCTGCCTTCAGCCACAGTTAGCTGGCATGGGTTCCAGCCTCCTTGCAACCCTTTTAATGGATAACGTTGTTGGGAAAATTAAATGAAATGAAACCCCTCGATTTTAGATATTGCCAGCCCATCACTAATCAACCCTTGCAGTGGAGGTTTGAAATTAATCTGTTTATTTCAGACATTGCTTGTTGTTCCCTCATAGTTTCAAACAGTTGAAGCTTTTCACTGCTGGTGGTTTTAGTGATTACATAAAATGGGCAACTACAAGATCTGGAAAATCTTAACACAGATATAGAACTGTTATTTAGCTGAGTATGGTGATTTAGTATGTTTTGTTGTTTCTATTAACAATTTATCAAAAAAGTTCAATTAACGTTGTGCTTCAGCGAGAGTTGACTTGGGAATTGAGTTCTACTGACTCTCTCTGTCACCTTCACATGGTGATTGGTGATTTCTTTTTGTGGTTTCCATCCTGTTTATCATCAGCGTGTTTGGTGCGTCTGCCTGCAAACAAACACTTCCATAATTGATTATATATGGCATCCTTGATTTTGCCAACAGTGGGAACTTGCCACATGTCTCATTCTTCTTGTGGTCACCAGTGTTATAAATACTCACTCAGCACTCTTGGTGATGTGGTGTTTGGTGGTGTTTTATGCTCTGTTTCACTTGCTGACTGAAACTCCCATATCAGTTTGCCACATACATGGGACATCATGAGCTTTCAGCAAAATCTCAAAAAACAGTGTGGTTGACCATCATATAGCTTGACACTCAATGTCCAATTTGAGGTTTGCTGATGCAAGACATGGATTGTGCTCCGTTCTCACTCTTACTACTGCGTGTGGGCGGCACCGTGGCGTAGTGGTTAGCATGTCCACCTCACAGCAAGAATGTCCTGGTTTTCAGTCCTGGGGTTGGCAAAGGCATTTTTGTGTTAAGTGTGCATGTTCTCCCTGTGCTTGTGTGGGTTTCCTCCGGGTATTCTGGTTTCCTCCTACAGTCAAAAGACATGCACATTAGGCTAACTGGCTGTTCCAAATTGCCCTTAGGTGAGGATTTGAATATTTGCACGTGTGTTGCCCTACAATGGTCTGGCAAGCTGTTCAAGGTGTACCCTGCCTTTGACCAGTGTCTGCTAAGATACACTGCAGCCTCCCCGCAACCCTAATAGGATTAAGCAGTTCAGCAAATGAATGAGTGAGTGAGTATCATTAAATGTGGTGCATAGCAGTATCTTGCATGAAGGCGATCACTTCTACTCTAGTCACCGCTGCATATCCATTTGTCAAACAGAAAAATATGATATCCTCCGGCATTGTGCTCCCGTTAGCAGCGCGAGATGATGACACTGCCACTCCTTCTCCCAGGAGGGCCTCTCTAGCCCCCTTCATTCCATCCATATCAACTGTTGTCCTTCATCTCCAGAAAGGGTCCTTTGTCCTGAAGGTTCACTTTAGCACTTTAAACTGGATAGGCACCATTGACTGCTTGTGGGTGTGATTTCCTATATCCAAATAAAGAGAGCGAACAAATGCTAAAGACTTCCATGAGTCAGTGAGACCATATGTCTTCCCACAGGTTCTTGCGCACAATACAGCCAAACCCTGGATCACTGGCTTAACCACCGAGCTTGAACTAAAGTTTGGGCTAGGAGCCGGAGCAAGCTCGCTCTGTTAGCAATCAAGCCAAAGGTAGAAACACATGGTAAGCGATGGGTGGGGAAACGCACAAGTCTTCTCACAGGGGTTTTGTTTACGGACTGAGAAAGGCCATGCCTGCCAGCATCCGCTGTAGCCTGTGCGCTGGTAACTGAGCCAACAGCAAGCATTAGCCCTTTTCCTCTTAGTCCTGCACTCTTATGCTAACAACCGCATGCTTTAACAACTGGAATTGCACTGTGGTTTTCACTCTCGCCTGTGGTTTAGGGGCATGGAGTGTGGCACTGGTACTTGCTGCTGGTGGTGGTGGTGGTGGCGGCACAATATCAAGTCGAACATCTGATCCCTTTCCTCCTTCTTTCCTCTCAGCTAGACTTTACTGCAGTAGGGCACGTGCGAAATTCTCCCATCTATGGTGCTATTTTGTGGCTGTGCATATATTAGAAAGAAAAGGTATTTGTGCAACGGCAGCTTTCCAAGTTCCTGTCTTGAATTTGTTCCTGACCACCCACGAGTTGACCCTCCTTCAGTATGTTCGTTTCGAGCTGGCAGTTGTGTGAACAAGGCATGCGGTATCATTTACCAATCAATCTTAAAGGAAATACTGCTTTGTATTTGTGTGTGAGATGGAACATGGGGCGTAAAGGCCCAATAATGAAGAATTTCCTAATGTTTTTTTTTTTTTATAAAATCTGTTGCAATGCAACCATATAAACACTTCCAAATTCGAGTGTAGATGTACTGTGTTTTGGGTCAGTTATGGTGTTATGTTTAAACATGTTCTGGGTTCATAAGTATTTAATGAGGCAGTCAGTAAAGCATGATTAAAAAAGGGTAGATATGAACGTGTATGCCTGCTATGTGTCTGTCATTCCCATGGGAGCGATCCTTTCGCAGGCCTCACCAGGCAGAGGCACGTTCACTGGGGATTGCTCTGAATGAATGACCTGGAAATGGGCGTTTCAAATGACCACCGTGCGGAAGTGGAGCTGTGAGGAGTTCCATTATGTGGTTGGCAACTCCCACATAGTGTTCATTCACACGCTCGTGGATGTGCATACGTGTACGTGTACACGCCCAAACGTATGCACAAAACACACATTCATGTGTAGTGAGAGAGAAGAATGGAGATATGGCCAGAGAGAGGGAACAATGACAAACTGAAAGGAAAACAGGCATAGAGACAGAATGAATAGAGATGAAGAGAACAGGTATGGAGGAAGAGAAAGACAGTTACAGAATGTGTATGAATGAATTTTGTGTGCGCGCGAATGAGAGACGAGAACACCCCACCCTACCTGATCCTCACCAGGGACCTCAGTGCGTGACATCATGTCTATTGCCGAGTGCAGACTGCATTGTTGCTCTTGACTGACTCAAACCCCCCCTCCCCCTCCCCGTCCTTCTCTGTTTTTGTTTTCACAAACAACAAAAGGGACGCCAGGGTTTCATCAAGGCAGGAGACATCCTTCCTCCCCCATCCCCCCCCCCCCCAACCCCCCCTACACCACCTGAATGAGCAGATCACACAAACGGGGTGGCTCCCAAAGGATAACTTTACCTAAGTCCCCCTCCCACATACGCACACACACAAACCACCTCCACTATGCCATCATTCACTCAGGATCTCACAGGCTTCACAGTTTATTCTCCGGCGTTATCTCACTTTGATGTTTACCCAAAAGTACTGTAGTGGTGTATCGTCAGATTTGATTAGATATTGAACACTGGATGAGTGTATCATGACTACAGGTTCTGGTATATTATTATTTACTCATGATAAGCATGAAAAGCAGTTTGCTACTGTTCTACTAGGATTGTTTGGCCCAGAGCAAATCAGATGGAAGATAAGCACCATGACTCTCAGGAGATGAATTATCTGCATTTTGAAGTTGGGCCAACAACCCAATGTAAGAAATACCAGAATACGTCTTGTCTTAAGCATTAGTTCACTTTGCCTTTAACCCAGCCATACTATACAGCACAGTATCACTTCCATTCACAATGCCAAAAAAGTTCCTTTCTGGGCTTTTCTCGGCTCTACAGCAGAGTATAAATCACATGTAAGAAGACATCTCTCTTTAAAAGTACCTTACCCAATAATCACGTCATTTTGGGAGCTTGACTCAACTTGTCCTGGAAGCTGAGCTAATTCTCATTCTGTTTATGTGTACTAGCCCTTCCTAAAACCCAGATGAGGTTACACGAGGCCTAGCAACATACCCATCCTCTTTTCCTATTTACTCTGGAGCATCACTGGGACACCCTGCACACTCATCAGACCTGGGGGCAATCTTTAGTTGCCAACCAACATACTGGCATGTTTTAGGGAGGAAACCAGAGAACCTTGATGAAACCAGCACAGGCAGGTGTGGAGAATGTGCATCATTCCAGACAGGCAGTAACCCGAGCTCTGGATCGAACCTATGAGCTGGCAATATTGTCTACGTCTTTAAGAATGTACCTATAAAATTACACTGCGTTCAAACTTAAATGAGCTCAGTCCTAAACAAACTCTGAAAATGATGTGCTCTGTTTATTGGCGTAAGCCAACATTATGCCAGGCCTGTGTGCCAGGGAAAGTGATACTTTTGTATTTAATAAAAACATAATTTGAACCTATTAAGACAAATTAACCAAAGTGCTCCCTCAACACCTTCTTGTTTGACATACATGAACACACTTGTTCCGCTATAGCTAACGAGCAAAGTATACGTCTTGTATCCATGGAAATTAAAGTAACATAGCTAAAACAGCGGCACGTGAGTGCGAATGTGAAATTTAAGAAGGGGTGTGTGTGTGTGTGTGTGTGTGCGTGTGTGTTTAATATGGATATAAATCTAGAACTCCTCATCAGAATTCAGATCCATTTGCCAAACCGGAGGCTGAATCTGAGTCCGGGTACACCCTGGAACATTCGTCAATACATTGCAGGGCAACACACGCAACCACCCACACTCACACCTAGAGGGAATTTAGAACAGCTACTTAGCCTAATGTGTATGTCTTTGGACTGTGGAAGGAAACAGGAGTACCCGGAGGAAACCCACGCAAGCACAGGGATAACATGCCCGGGACGGGAACCCAGGTCCTTCTTGTAGTGAGGCAGATGTGCTAACCACCGGGTGCCAATTGCCAAATTTCTTAACGTGTAATGTGCATATTCTCTCTCTTATTTGCCGACCCGATTAACCCTATTAAGGTTGCGGGGAGGCTGGAGCCGACACTGGGTGAAGGCAGGGTACACCCTGAACAGGTCGCCAGACCATCACAGGGCCAACACACACACAACACCATTCACACTCACACCTAGGGGCAATTCGGGATAGGCAATTAGCCTAATGTGTACGTCTTTGGACTGTGGAAGGAAACAGGAGTATGTGGAGGAAACCCAGACAAGCACAGAGAGAACATGCAAACTCCACCCTCGCTGAGCCCAGGACGCAAACCCAGGACATTCTTGCTGTGAGGCAGATGTGCAAACCACTACGCCACCATGCTATCCCTAATGTACATAACATGTTTCCCATTTTATAATGATAATACTACGATATTGAATTCAACTACAGCAGACTGACAGAGTAACTACTTTTATGTTTGATCAAAGGACCAGAAGAGTACATGTAGGATTAGGTTTAACAAGCTCTATAAGAGCTTCAGTACACACTGAGGCCTGACTTGAGCAATCGGGTTATTATTGTGTGGCTCAAAAGCTTAACTGCTCAAATTCTAGCCGCCGAAATGAGAAACACGCCACATAATCCTCTGGTGTGTTCCGCAAAAACTCATTAAATGGCCACAGAGAATTGAAATGAAAGTCAATAGAGATTTTTTTAACAGCACCAAAGCTGCTCTGGAAATGCTGTTGTTTTATGTGGCCTGTGTGGTACCCACGAGCTCGAAAGGTTCTGGAGAAGGAATTATTTGATTAGGAGACACATGTTAAAAAACACTGACAGTTTTTTTTTTTTTAGCCCTTTTAGCTGTTTTCTTTCACTCCACGAAACTGAGAGGCGCTTGGTAATGTATAACCATATTTATCAAGGGAATCAAATCTCTTAATGGTAGTCGTCTGGAGGTTTCTGAGGTTTCTGAAAAGCTTCGACTACATTTCCACCCTGCTGAGCGGCTGACCGCAGTGAGTGGCAGTTCTGATACCGTTTCCAAATCTTTGTGGGTGGCTGAGAAGTCATTAGAGTCACTAGAGCTTTTTATATTATATAATACTCGCTTCCTCTAATAGACTTAAACTTAATAAGAGGTTTCTTCCCAAAGGCTGAAGTCTTGAGTACTGAAGTGAAACCGAAGTATATGAGATTAAACCCCAACTGGAAGACAGCGATGGAGACATTGGTCTTATTTTAGGCACTGGGAGGTTCTGCAGCCAAACCTCCTATCCTGTAAAGGTTGAAATGAGATCATCTCCATTTGCTGGGGGGTTTAGACTGTTCATCCTTGTGAAGCTTTTTTGGACTGGTGGAAGGTTAAAGTGTTGACAATGGTTGTAACCGACCCCCATGCCAATCCCTGGTTTCTGTTTCATTTAGAGGAACATGGAGTCAGGGTGGAAGTGCTGCCCCTGCTGTAGCTTTGCCTAAGTGTGTCCTCAGGCTATCACACAACCGTGGTATAACTTCCCCTGCCCCCCCCCCCCCTCCCCACACACACACACACACATACACACTGGATTCAATCAATTATTAGATCGGATCTCCAGTCTTTTGTTTTTGCTCCATAAAGCATGATGTTTTGTGTTCGTTTGAGAATTGATAGTGGTATCTGGTTGGTCCAAGTTACCTACAACAAACAACTAAAAAGTAAAAAAAAAGAAAAAAGGGGGTGGTAGGTAGTAGTAGACTAGACTAGACCACAATGCTCTGCACAATACTCTGCAACTCTTTTCTTTTACCTCGGCTCTTGCAGAAACCAGACACCGGGTCTATTGGAGAAGTGTGTTTATCTAAGCGTCTCAGAGGGACAATTCACTGCGATTCTTTAGCGGGACTCTTTTCACTGCACCACTATGAGAAAAAGTGCACTGCTCTCATGCTGTCCATTCTTTTTTCCCCTCCTCTAATATATCTATGCTGCTACAGAAACATCTCATCCTGACAAGGCAAACCCCTCATTCCCACCCTTATAAAACAGACCCTGCTTCAAAAACCAGTTGCCTGTAAAGCTAGCCAGCTATTTGTAGCCTTAAAGAATAGCATGAAACTTAATAAATCATGCTCGATACTGAACAACAACTTTGATTCAGCACTTTGGACAGCTCAGAAAGGATGAGTACAACACTGACCAATGAGAGTGTGGGGGACATCACATTCAATTAAAACAACAATTTGTACCCAAACATGAAAGAGCATCAAGTTCCACGCGAAGGCCAGACGAAACAGGAGACAGAAAAAGAGACTATGTAAATATACTGTATAAAAATGCACATTCGCCACCCAAAGAGCGGATGAACTAGATGGTTGGCTTGTGGCTTCAAGACGAGGATGGCTTTAGATAAACACAACCAGATTGCTGGAAAGATGATTTACATTTCACTGTCGTTGTAGTGTGGAGAAATAAACCTGCGCCGAAGCGGCACATCAGAATCCGGGTAGTTTACTGCAGTAACTTAATCTGTAGCTTCTGGCAGTGCAGATAGCATCGCTTCTATGCTCAACCACTGATATGTGACATTAAGCAGTGTTTGTGTGGGTGCGCTATGTGATGACAGCAGGTAGAGTCATGGCTTAGGTGGAAAGTCTACTTACTGACAAAGAGGATGAGAAAGACTGAATAGAATCCAGATGTGGTGCAAAGGTTAAGGGTTGACTTCCATTTCTCTTCCTCTGTCATGACCAGTGCATGTTGCCACTATTAACAAAAGTGGACCTTAACTCTTTAAGTGTTTTCTAAATCAGTAAAGGCAACCACTGTGGACAGTTTATGATCTGTCAATTAATGATTAAAAAAAATTATTTAAATATTTAGAACGCACAAAATTAAAACCTACATGAAATGTACATGTAATAGACAGACCTCTGCACCAAACTTCTGTAAGATAACTCCCCTTAGTAATCACATTAATCCTGTGGAGAAACTTTTTTTTTTTTGGCAGAACTCCTAAACGGAGCCCCAAAGACATGGAACATGACTTGGATGGTTGTCCCATGTCCGTGCCACCATAGGAAATCCAATAAGGTTGTTGTCTCACCAATATATATTAAAAAAAAACTGAAACCCAAAAAATAGAGGCTCATACATCACCGCGTGGACTCACACGGAATAAAAAACACACAATCTAACTCAGGTAGACAGACAAACTATGGCCAACACCAAACATTAACAGGAACACAGAACCTGATCTCACTCTCTCACTTAATCATTTGCCGAACTGCTTAATCCTATTAGGGTTACAGGAAGTCTGATTCCTACCTCAGTTGACACTAGATGAAGGCGGTGTACACCCTGACCAGTTCATCAGACCATCACAGGGCAACAAACACACAACCATTCACACGATTCACTACAAACCCAGGATATTCTTGCTGCGAGGCAGACATGTTAATCACTACGCCACCTTGCCACCTGGAACATGAACTCGTTAACTGGATAATTAAACTAACAAGACAAGTGATACAAATGAAAAACGGAAATCAGGGCAGTGAGAAAACTCCCAATGTTCACCTTTCCTGCTTTCACTCAAGACCGTGATCCAGAAATGCAGGGGAGATTAATTAATTTATTTCTTTCCTCCAGGGCTCAAACTGATTAAGCCTTTAAAGGATTTTATAACATTAGCCTCAGACAACCATCAACAGAGATATCTACTGGCAGCTCCACTTTTAGGCAGTGCCTAAATCTATAAACTTAGGTATTCTCAAGATCCATACTGTTACTTTCTTTTGTCATGACTTTTGACTGACACCCTTATCCAGAGCAATGTACATTTTAGAATATTTATACAACTAAGCAGATGAGGGTTAAGGGCCTTGCTCAAGGGCCCAACAGTGGAAGATGGGTGGCACTCAGGTTTGAACTTTTGATCTCAGATCACTAACCCAGAGCCTTAAAAACTGAGTCACCACTGCATGACTTGTGAATTACAGATTTTGAGCATCACATAATTTGGATTGAATGCTTTACCCTTTTTCTTGAGTTTGAATTAATAAAAACTGACAAACTCTGGGCAAGTTTTCTTAGTGCAAGGTTCTCCAAAATGTGTTTAAAAGCTCCTAAACTTTATGTGCAGCCAAGTTATGCATGGTTTGGCTAGCTTAAGTGCAGCCAATTACGAGCCCAACCAATTGTAACAAGGTCCTGGTGCATGTTTGAAAGTAGTTTAACAGGCTATTTAAAGATCCACTATAGAGGATTTAGGGGGTACTAATAACAGAAATAACAAAAGGATAGCATCATATACACTAGTATTTCCAAGTATGCTTTTATTAGTGTAAAATTATATAATATATATAATTACCCTTAATTACAAATCATTATACCTTTGTAAGCTTAGAACAAGCCCTTCATACCTACATAGAAAATGGTTCCTCTTCCTCGGAAGTTGCCCTGTTGCATCCCTACAGTAGACAGAATGGACAAACTTCTAGAGAGCACCTTCCTAATCAAACAAGTGGCAGCATGAATCCCAAAGTAAGAACAAGAAAGAAGAGAAATCTTTGTTTTCTGGTGCTAACTAACCACGTAGTGTTTAGCATGCCCCCTTCACAGCAAGCAGGGCCCGAATCCAATTCCTGGGCTTAAGTGTTTCTGTGTGGAGTTTGCATGTTCTCTCCATGTTTGTGTGGGTTTCCTCCAGTTTCTCTGCTTTCCTGCTATAGTCCAAAGACATTCACATTAGGCTAAGTGACTGTTCCAAATTCCCTCTAGGTGTGAATGTGAGTGATGGACTGGCAAGCTGTTCAGGGTGTACCTCACCAACCCGGAATGGGCTTTAGCCTCCCATTGACCCTAATAAGGACAAAGCGGTTAGAAAAATGAAATGAATAACTGCAGCACTGGATATTATGGAAGTGTAATATAGTATGCGAATGATTAAATCATTACAAGACCCAATTCTTCTAAACGTTTACTACTCTCAATTCAACCCAGTGAGATTAATAAATAAATAAATAAATAAATAAATAAATCCCTGAGAAGACCCTATTTAAAAACAAAATTTATGACTGACAAAAGTGATGTCTAAATTGTAATAAGACCACAAAATATGACAGCAATAAGCTCGGGCCTTACAGAGAAATACTGTCTTTTAGTCTCCAAGTAGTCCATAACCCTTTCATTAAGATGTAAAGTGGAACAGGCAGAAGCAAAGAGAAGTCCCTCATGGCGCTTATGGTAAACCCTAAATTGCAGGGTTTGGTTTGGTCTGGATAGTGCTCATCGCATAATGACTAGACCAATAATCATAATCACTCAGAATGAAAACAGTGCTCTGACTAGGATGGCTTTTCTTTAAGGATTAAGGTTATTATTGCAAAACATCATCACGCTTGCTATAAAAAGCTCAGTTGAGATAAAAAACTGGGGTCAGTTGTACTGTTTTTACAACTACGGCAGTAAAAACACAGCATGGCTCCTTTTCCGGTTGCAGAGCATTCGAGGGAATGGAAATAATCTGCAATGCTGTTTATTCCATTACACAATACAGACTCATCTGGACCATGTATACAGCTGTGAAAAACAGTGAGGCTTCTGTGCCATCTGTGCCAACAGTCATGAACCATAGTAATATTTATTCATTTGCACTGCATTGGGTCATAAGCATCCATCCTAGGCATGGAAGTAAAAGTTGTGGTCAAATGTAGCATTCATTTTACATTTATAGCACTGTTACTGAATTAAGAGTCAGTGCATTAAAGGAGCCCTTTCACTTATCAAGCATATTACATAAGCACTGTTGTCTCTTGGAAAGAAAAATGGCCACAGGGTCTTTCTGCAATCATTTGCTTACTCCTGTACGTGAGTATCAATGACCCCTGTACCAGGCACAATGATACTAGTAAACATCCCCATCGTTTTTTATTTCTCTTGAAATCGTATGCTATCTCCTGTTTCTCAATACCTGATCTCAGTTTTCTCCACTTTCTACAAATCAATGTTGCACTCAGATCATTCCCCTGGTCACACATTCCTGTTCATTTTAAACAGACGTACAACCAAAACAAGACGTCGAACAGGTGAATAAGAGATACTAAGCCCATGAGCTGGATTGATTTCCCCTGGAAAGCTTTGTATTCAACCACAATTAACTGATAATGGAAGATAAAACCTGTAGGTTATTTACTAGTGAATAGGTTCCTTTAAAGCCTAACAGTCAAACTATAGAACAGATGAAAATGTATTAGAAGAAAACGTATTTTTCCAGGTTCCTACTTCAGGATTGAAAAAAAAAAAAAAATTGGATTAGCACCAACAAAAGTAGGGGTTTCCCAAAATGCCACAGACAAATTGAACAAAAACAAGGCTGTCGTATTGGGTTTAGCAGTTCAGGGCTGTGAGCACCGGTAACACTCTCGTTGTTTATAGTTCGATATAGCAGCTGTTCCACTCAGTGTAATGTAAGACAAAGCTGAATTTGCAAGACATACTTCCAATATCTCTTACACTTGGCTGCATTATGATAACTGGCGTCAAGTGCATTTCAAAATGACTTTCATATGAGAAGTCTAGCTTTGGAAAGCCCCATCCCTGAACTTCAAACAAATGTGGGCAAACGGGAGACAGGAGAGCGTCACACTAGCATATCTTTCTTCCAGTTCCTCAATGATTTGCTTAAGTCACCTGGATAACGTCCTAGCTGAAATGCATTCGGCAAACCCGAGAATACATTAAGCAAACCAAAAGTGCAGTTACTGGCAGCTTTGGTTAGAGTTCACACAAAAAGACTGTTGAGAGGGAGGTAACCTAAAACTGACCAAGGGTGTAAATTAAAGTTAAGCTTTAATTTGACCAAAAGCCAGCTTGGGTTTCACTTCAGGATCTCTGAGGGACAGTGACAACCTTATCTTCTGCTAATTGTGGTCTTTTCCTAAAAGTCCCCCAGGGAACTTCCCTACCATTGGAACTTTGTGCCAAGTTTACTTGTTGGGAGGAAGATGATTAGATATCACAAAGCTGTCTGCCATCCTGTAATGAATGCCTCATTCTAAGGCAATAGAAGATGCTGGAGGATCCAGACAATTTTTTTTATTTATTTATTTGTTTTCCTAAATCAGGAATTAGTTGAAGTTGCAAATTCATTCCTTACCCTTGAACAACTTAATTGAATTCTCAGGCACTGAAATATATCTATTGGAAGGGGGTACTGAGTAAATGCTATTGGGTATATTCTTCAAACAAGTATTACATTTGAGCCTAAACACTGGGGCACTACTTAACAAAAGAGCTTCCATGGCTTGGAAGTCCTTATTGGAATCAAGGTCTTTCTGGCTTCAATTAGCTTTAAATGGTAGGGTTCTGCCCTCCTGTGGTCATCTTGGCTACTCCCCTACCAAGCTTCAAAAGCTCAGGTAGCACAGAAAACCAGGTCTGGCTATCTCAATGCATCTGGAAGTATGCAGACAACTACAAGAAAGAGACCCATGGCCTGGTTAAGGATGCCTTGGGTAATAGGTGCATGTTGGCTGTGGTGTTTTTTCCTCTCCGAAGCCCCCAGACAGAACAAACTGAGCTGCAACTCCTGTTAGCTTTCATTTACAGCTGGGCAACATTCATAAGTCGGGCCTACTTCACTGAAGAGAGTCAGTGATCTGGTGTTTCCTGCAACCCCAAATCCCAGGCCAATTGAAAAGCTGTTACTCATGTGGTTGGAGTGTGGGCAAGCCTCTGTTTCTGCTCTACTCTGTTTTCGTGTCTGTGTATACAAAATTTTCATGTGGAAAGGGATTTAAAACGCATGGGTCACAATGGCACGGTGGCCGAAATCTTTGGGCTCATTTTGCTGCCAAATCCACATCACAGGAAAACGAGTTCTGAGGACTGCAAACATGCAAACATCAGTGCAAGCTCCGTTTGGGAACAGTAACTGATGAGGTCTATTTTCCCAGACTTTTTGGGAACAGACTTTATACAATATTGCGGAATTATGGCATTGCCTAAAATATAATGAAATAAAAAAAATCAATATACAAAAACAGAAGAAAGAAAAACTAGAATGCAGAACACGAATCAACAACAAAGACAACTGGTACTGGTATTACAATATGCTAATTATTCCCCACACCAGTGTGGGTTTATTCAATCCTTAACCAAAAGCTACTGCTCCAACACCCCACCACCCCAACAATATCATGTCTATCTATAAGCCATGTTTCCGTTTCCAAACCAGAGTTCCAAAGATGATTAGCCAACTCCTGGTTCTTACATGTGTGGACCAATAGGAGTGTTTTGGCTGGTAGTTTATAAATACTATGGTGGATGAAAATATAGAAAAAACCCTTTTGCCTCATTTCAATTGACTGCTTTATTTCTCCAAAATATAGGTTAAAAGAATAATAATGCACACAACATGCTAACATAGTGGTTAGCCATTCCATCTAACAGCAAGAAGGTCTTGGGATGGTGCCCCGTGCCTCCTAAGGGCATTTCTGTGTGGAGTTTGCATGCTCTCCTTTCTTGCGTGGGTTTCCTCCACATTCTTCACATGGAGTTGACTGGGATGAGCTCCAGCCTCCTCTGATTCTAGTAAAGGATTAAACTGTTCAGAAAATGAAATGAATTGAAAGGGTATTAATGCCAACTTTATGTTAATTCCGCCAAGTAAAAATGAACCTTTAAATTGTGTGTACTGTGTAATATGCAAGATGCACACAGAAACTGAGATAACTTGATATACTTGAGTTGTCCTTAATTTTCTGCAATGCTACATATTGTAAAGCATTTACATCCATGTGTCTTTAATAAACATTATTTCTTAAAAAAAAATCATGCGGTCTCCTTATATCTCCAGTATTTATTTAAAAATCTAGATTATAATCAAAGATGACATTTGTTCCCCTAGTGCCTAAAGAAAAATGTAATTGGTTTTCCTCAAATATAGACAAAGTGTGGCAACACACACACACACACACACACCTAATTTCAGCCAATATCATTAAAAAGAAGTGGATAGTACATTGGTGAAAACATATTGGATATCAAATCTTACCAAACAAAATGAAAACTGGAAATTTTTGTAGGGCAGCACGGAGAGGGAATTTTTGTGTGGAGTCTGCATGCATGTGCTTGTGTGGATTTCCTCCAGGTACTCCGGTTTCCTCTCACAGTCCAAAGACATGCACATTAGGCTAAATGGCTGTTCCAAATTCCTCTAGGGGTGAGTGAGAATAGCTGGCAAGCTGTTCAGGGTGTACCTCGCCTTCACCCAGAGTCAGCTGAGATAGGCTCCAGCCTTTGCGCGGCCATACTAGGATTAAGTTGTTTAAAAAATTGATGAATGAATTATACTTTATTGCATTTACTATGCCCAGTGCAGCTAACTGGGTCATCAAAGGCCGACAATGTCTCTCACTGTCTGTGGTGAGAGGCATGTAAAAGAACCATTGCTGATTTTCGTCAAGAGTAGCTGCATAGCCGTCAGCGTGTTTCTGCCCTGCGATGGCCTGGCGAGTTGTCAAGGGTGTACTATGCCCTCGCACAGAGTCAGCTGAGGTGGGTGCCAGCCTCCCCGCGACCCTAATTAGGATTCAGAAAATGAATGAATGAATGTATTAACTATGAAAGTAATTTTTGTGAGAAAAACAAAAAACAAAACAACAAGAAACCATCAGACCATCAGACAGGAAAAAAAACAAAAGTTATTGTGGCATTTGTAATACTTCTAATAATAACAGTACTGCAAACTGTTAAAAAAAAGGCAGGGGTTTTTCATTCATTCATTCATTTTCTGAACCACTTATTCCTAATTAGGGTCGCGGGGAGGCTGGCGCCCATCTCTGCCGACTCTGGGCGAGGGCGGGGTACACCCTGGACAGCTCGCCAGGCCATCGCAGGGCCATCAGTCACGCAACCATTCACACTGGCAGGGTTTTTTTTTTTAGGTTAAAAAGAAACAGTATGAATGGGTACCAGTTAAAATATTGGGAAGATAACCTGCAATGGAATAGCGTCCCTTCCAGGAGGAGTTGAACTCCCAGTTATTTCATGCTACAGAAACTGTGATAAGCTCCGCCCTGATGAGCCATCTTTCTTCACCGTATAATGTGCCTATTTTCTTATTACTTACATT
This sequence comes from Neosilurus mollespiculum, assembly GCA_030014195.1. Taxonomy (NCBI): domain Eukaryota; kingdom Metazoa; phylum Chordata; class Actinopteri; order Siluriformes; family Plotosidae; genus Neosilurus; species Neosilurus mollespiculum. The sequence goes on from JAQMYF010000027.1 coordinate 18,774,311, forward strand.
TAGCTGCTTTTGGTTGCTTTTTGCATTAAAGAAAGAAAACGAGTTGACATTTTTCAAGTTGGTTATCATCATCATCATCATTATCACACCCCTGCAAATCCTCCATTCTTAACAGTGGTGTTAAAATTCAATGTTGGAGATCCTTTTTAAGGGCTAAGTTGCATATCAATCAGAGAAAGGTCTAAAATGCGATATTTAACAGTTCTTAAATAATTCGAACTATTTTACTCCAGTATTCTACTTGTTTCATGAAGCCATTTAACCTCTAGGATGACCTGCTAAATGAATTTTCTTTTTTGCTTCACTGACAACAGCTATAATATTCTGGACCACAGCAAATGACAAAATTCACATCAACAGCACTTGCAGCATCTATGAGGCTGACTGAAATGACATATAATTACTTATTATTAGTTATTATAAGATTTACTCATTTAAAAAGTATGTTTTTTCGAGTTTTTTTCCCCTTTGGGAGTTTCATCTGTAAAACTCATTAAGATGAGGAAAGTCAGAAAGACCCCCAGATGGCATCAAAGTCTACTTGTCAATCTTGTTGGTATGCAAGACCCACAGTTCTGTTCTCATTTAGATTGTAACTTTTTTTTTTTTTAATTCAATTATCCTTAAAGTCCAGTTGTGCTTTTTTTTCTTCTGTTAATTACTTCAAAACAAAAGATGGAAAGTGAGATGGAAAACTCTGCCCTTTGTGGTTACTGTATCCCATTACAATAAAGAACTAAAAATGTGTTGTGGGTTTGAGATCAGAGACATATAAATCAGTGACCACTCACAGTAGTGCTTTTTTGATGTCTAGCAACATCTCATTTACAATAATAGTAACAATAATAATAATAATGATGGAACTATTTTTCTACTCTAACTATTATACACTATTACATACTACTATAATAGAACTATTATAACCATTTCAAAATTAATTCAAACTGGACTTTATGACTTCTGACCTATTGAACTGAGTTTCTATGCTTAAATTTAGTGTAAACAGGTCTTATAGTACTTCACCTAAACAATGTCCTTGTAACCAAAATAGAGAGAAAAAACACCCTACCTCAAATGCCAGGCACAGGGAGCATAAAATTTGCATCTATCTCAGTAACAGTATACATTCTGCAAGCAACCCAGATCATACAAGCAAAACAAAACCCTATTTTGAGTGATACTACATTAACACTGCAATCAAAAGGTAACGGTGACAATGAAAAAACGTTACTGTTTGCTAACGCTGATCTTATTTTGTAGCACTACATTATCTACTGCTGCTACTACATTTGAGGGATTATATTTATACATAAGTGGCTAGAAAGATTTTGTGAAGGCAATAGTGCTTGTGTTGCTAATACTGATATTTTGGACTACACTGCATTGTAAACAAGAAGAACCTGTGGTTAGAGTGAATACTGATTCGCCAAAACTGGCTAGCTAAAAACTGGAAAACAAACAAACGCTGTCTTAATTTATGTACTAATTATACTTGCTTTTTTAAACATATCAGTGCATTCACACCCTGAAATATATCAATATCGCATCCCTCTGAGACTCATAAAACCCATAAAATTGTTAAAATAGAATCTATCTGCCTAAAATTTTGCACACAGAAAGAAAATAGAGTCAAATGAGGTTAACTTTGAATAAGTGCCATTTTCTCTTTTTATCACCAAGTGTGGCTGTGAGAACTGATGATGATCCTGGCAATTATTAGACTCAAATACCACTCAGTTCATCAGCACTACAAGTATATCCTGACCTTGGTGCTGTCTGGAGGGTAGCAAAATTGTACACATGATAAAGTAATGCTGCTCAAAGCATAAATGTGAGCAGTTTGTGTTGCCATAGCACAGAAAAATCAGTATTTATGGATATGTTTGAAGAGAAATGAAAGAAAATGTATTATCCTTTTAAGGTAACTTTGCAGAAAGGTCTCAGCATTTGAAATCAGACTTTTCCTATTGTAAGCTGACGACATATTAAACAAATACAAAATACAGAAGAAGCCTGTTAGAGCTTCAACCAACAGGCAATAAGTGATATCAAAGCAAGAGTTCGGTCATGTTCAGTTCTGCAGGAAATAGTTACAGATATTCATGCATGGACTTAGTTACTCTTGATGCATTTGGGCTTGTAAGAAATTATAAATCCTTTGGTCTTAGGGAACTGGGCTGAATTTTAGTCAGAAGTCTGTCCAGAAAGAATGCATCGATGCATCCTGAACGGAACATGAGCATGCCCGTTTCAGAAGGTCAGTGAATCAAACCTAAACATATGCTGCCTTCATGTGCTTTTGGAATTACGCTACTTCCCACTTGTGAAGTCGGAATTTCTAGTACAAGTACTCTGTTGTTGGGGTAAAAAAAAAAAAAAATCACTGGAGTATAACATCACTGTTCCCATGACAACTGCTTCACTATTACCCCTTTGCACCACACTAGCAGACTGGCTGATTTGCTGTGGATAGAACTATAAATACCATTATTATACATCAAGTTGCCTGTGCATAAATTACAGATTAAAATGAAGCTCACAAACAACAGCTAACAATATCTGCACTGTTAAAAAGGAAGAAGTACATCCCATCCATTACTGAACCCGTCTTCTTCTCATACAACCACTTACTGTACACTCACACCTAGGGTCAACTTGAAACAGCCAATTAGCCTAATGTGCATGTTTTTGGAGTGTGGGAGTAAACTGGAGCACCCATGCAATCAAAAGGAGAACATGCAAACTCCTCATAGAAACACCCAAACCCCAGACTTGAACCCAGAACCTTCTTGTTGTGAGGCGGTTTGCTAACCACTGTCGCCACCGTGCTGTTCAACCCAAGAACTTGTGTATCTAAATTATTTCTAAATCTACTAATCAACACTGTGACTTGAGGTGGGAGTTCTTGAACAGTTTGAGCCAGAAACTCATATTTACCATAATTTTGATAGCACACGGAGGCAGCAATAGTGCTTGGCAGGGAAAAGTATAGATACTTGGTGTAAAATGAGCAATTTGCACAACGTCTTTTGAAGTACCACTGAAAGCTAAAAAAATAGCTTGTTGCAAAAAATGATTAAAGAACATTCTGAAACTCAAACACTCTGATGTCCAAATCCTTTATTGTCATTTTCAAAAGCCTGACAGACATTACAGACTCAGTCCTTCTTAACTTCACAGGGTCCTGAGCTGGCAATCGTTCGGAGGCTTTATCTGATACCAGTGTTGCTCATGGTCTGAGATTTGCAAACACCTTTCCCAGCAACCTCGAAGGCAGCCCCCTTGTAGGTGGCCACTCCCTGGTTATCAGTGCGCAGATCAGGCTGTACCTGCTCCCACACCTTCTTCTTGGGGTTCAGCTCTTTATCAGGCTCACCTGGATCAGACAGCACAGGGGCAAGTTTCAAAACTCAGATTCTTAAGAATATAAACTCATACTGCTGTTTCAACTTCTAAAAATGTGCAAGGGAGTGCATTTCTTCACTCGATACCCGGTTCAGTGCAGACACTCCTCTCCAAAACCGTAAAACTAAGTGGCAATTAGGTATGCCATTTCCATCGGTGACTTGAAAACATTTTTTAATTCTTTACATGCCTCAAAGGAGCTATAAAGCAGTGTAGGAACATGTAGTAAAATACCAGTTCCAACAACAATGCTACACAACGGGTTCAGCCTGTAGCCAACGTGAAGAGGAGATGGTAAGAAATGGGCTGACAGAACCTTTTTTTGCACGGGAAACTAAATGGTATCAAATTACTTGGAGAAGATCTGGAGCTGCCAAACAGCAACCAATAATCCAACCCCTCCTTTTTTTTAACGGCATAACATCTGGTCCAGACCGAGAGAGTCTTGTCTCTTCCTAAGTCTCTGATATGAGGCCTCATAAAATGACAGTCCCAAGAAGATATAAAGGGAAGAGAACAATAAAAAATGGTGTAAATTTCTTTTCACTGTAAATATTCCATTAATGGAATGAATCAATGACTCACTTCAGGACGGTATAACCTGTGGAGCCAAAACAAAGTGCTGTCTTGCTTAGGGATGGCTCCAGCCTGCTTTCAATCAGGATAAACCCTCGACTTGCATTCTGACTGGCTGGAGGTACGTCATAAAGAAGCAGCTGGACAAAGAATAAGCAGGAAGATGAACGCTGTGCCAAGCTGATCAGAGCATGGGACAGACACCCATAAAGTCCTGCTTTGGGTCCCGATTAAACCAACTCCGGGGTTAGTAATTACACATTTGGTCACATGACCCACTTCTCTGTTTTTTGCAGCACAAAAGAGAAATGCAGCACTGTAATGTTCAAGCATACTGAACCTGTTTTGGTATTACCTGTTATTATTTTAAAAGGCATTTTACAATGCTTTACCAGCATGACTAGGTTGAACAAGGTGAGGTACCTTTTTTTTGTTCCTGAGCCAAGATTTTTTTCAAACCAGACTCCCTGCATAGTCTGTGGAGGTTTTGCAATACACCTTCTTTAACGTATTCATTCTGGAGGGACCGTATACTTCCATTTCCTCCTGGATGTGCCTGAATAACAACAGAACACCATCCTATTTCTCTGATTAGGTCACCTAATCAGCATCCGCAGACCATTTAGCTCATCCATAAATCATGTCAATTAGCCTCAGAAAAACGAAGCAGACTTCGACTCAACCATGACTGCCATCTGTGCTGATCTTGGACTGTTTCAAGTCATATGCTTGGTACGCCAGCTTCCTGTTTTGCCTGAATGGGCAATTTATTTATTCTTTGCGCTGCATTTTCTAGGTAAGAGGATAGCGGAACTCGACAACTTTATTTAACCATGGTAATCGGTCATTACTGTGCACTGATGAGGGTTGAGTAGGTGATGAAAACTAGTCTTAATAGAGTGTGAAGTGGGAATTCAGAGATATTTCCCAGACCTGAATTCAATTTAATTCAATTCAATTCACTTTTATTTGTATAGCGCTTTTTACAATTGACACTGTCGCAAAAACAAGGAATTTAAAAAGGAATTTAAACATTTTTCTACAACCCCCTACACATTCCTAATGAGCAAGCCCGCAGGGACAGTGGCAAGGAAAAACTCCCTCAGTTGACGAGGAAGAACCTTGAGAGGAACCAGGCTTAAAAGGCTCATTTGGGTGAAACCGTAAAAATACAAACCATATAAGAGAAACTTCATTACAGTCCAACATGTAGTCCGGTTGGTTATACCACAACTGTAAGTCCTAAGTCCTGAATGTCTAGACGGCAACTGAAGCAAAGTGAGCGAAAGCTTATATAAGCCTAAACATCATTACCTCACTCAAAAGGCCTGAACAGAGAAAGTAAGAAAGACAGCAAGCGTTAAACTGTCATTGTGTGATCGTGCTGTACCTGGAAATCCTTGGATAGTGACTCGTTCCCCAGGTTCAACCCCAGGGGGCGGGTCCAGGATCTCCACCTTGTCCGGAGTGCTGGCACACATGACCATGGCCTGAGACACAATTCCTCTCATCTTAACTGGCTTGAGGTTGCACAGGAACACTGCCATGCGGTTCTGCATCTGTTGATACAATACAAACAGAGTTAATGCAGCCAAGAGCCTGTTACAAAAAAGTCTCTCCCCACAGTATTAGGGGGGAAAAAAGGCTCCTCAAGGATTCTTATGTTGAGCCTCATTAACTTCCAAAAAAGGCAAATCTTTTTAGAAGATTTGAGGGGAAAAACTACCGTGAATAACTTAAATATCAAAATTTATAATCAACATGAAGGGCACAATGGCTCAGTCTTTAGCGGTTGCCTCACAGTAAGAAGGTCCTGGGTTTGATTTCGGTGGCTAACTGCGGTGTTTCAGTGTGGAGCTCTTCCTGTGCTTGGGGCTATTCTTCTTACCTTTGGGGACACTGGTTTCTGCCCACATGCCAAAGACATGGACATTAGGTCAACTAGTGACTCTAAATTGCCTGTAGGTGTGAATGTGAATGCTTGTTTGTGTTAACCATGTAATAAACCAGCAACCTGTTCAGGGTGTACCACACCTCCTGCCAGAATTCAGCTGGGATTGGCTCCAGAAACCATGAGGGATATTTAAAGTAATTATTGTTTTGTGAAGGCTTTCAAAAATAAAACTAGGATATTTAGAAATGTGTTGACCATTCCTTACCCTGTTAAAAAAGAAAAAAGAAAGAAAATTTAAGAAAACTTTAAATTTCATATAGCCCAGAGAAGGCCGGTTCATTATATAGCATGACAGCTAGGTGGTTAGCTAGCTCACGTTGACCTGCATGTTCCTAGTAACGCCCTTCTTCGTGTTGATGGAACTCACTGTTAGCTTAAGGCTGTCTCCTCTACACTTAATTTCAACTGAAAGTTTTATTTTTATCCAAATGTACCTTTTGGAATGCCAGCGAGCTCGTAAATGTCACTTCTCTCTCACTGATGAGTCCAAAGCGTTCATATTTTAAATCAGTTTAAATCAGTTGCCATGTTCGCCGATGATGTCACCAACACTACCGTACGAACGGTTTTGAAAGTAGAAAGTGAACTTTTAGATGGAAGAGAGCAAGCTTAATATCAAGAAAAGATCACACTATATATTTAAACTTAATTTGGACAAAACAACACTATTTGGGACAGCAGAAAAAATAAATATAGCAGTTAAGTACTCACAAGCCAGGTCATGTGACACAAATCACTTCACCAAAAAAGTTCCAAAGCAGCAAGAGTGGATTTAAAATAGGGATTTGGGTGCATGCTAACAGCAACAAGACCAAACCTTTCAGACTAAACTGTTGTTGCAATGTAAGCATGAAGCCAAAATAATAATAAATAATAATAATAAATATTAAAAACCAGCCAACCAACCAAAAAAACCCCTCCCCCACACAATATGCCAGTGAAATTTAAGGTAAGGTTGATCGTGGTAAGGGCCTGCGTCTGCTAGATGCATTTTCTGTGCTTCTTTTCCAGACAAACATTTATTGTTGCCAGGTTACAATAAACAACATATAGCACTCCTACATTCTTTCATTATGAACATCAATTCTTTACAAACAAATCATAAATAATTGGAATGCCGGTAACAGCCAGGATCGGCTTCTCTTTTACCAATGTTTACAATGTTCATGCCGTAAGTCCTGCCCCTTTCTTGATTTGGATTCATCGGTGAGAGAGAAGTGACATTTACGAGCTTGCTGGCATTCCAAAAGGTACATTTATATTAAAGTGAAACATATTTTAATTGAAAGCATCCAGGATGGTGAGGAGAAAGCTGTGAGTTAAGATGGTGTTTGTGCGGTAGCATGTTGAGTTCCAGCAACACTGAAATTCACAGGATTTAAACAGAAAATAGTCGCTTCACTACAAAAATGCATCTGGTGGACACACGACCCAATATGGCAAACGCAAAAGATAATAAGGGAAAATAACTTTTCCACATTATATGAATAAAACTAATAACTATATAATTACATAATAATTAAGTAAATATAATTAGTATATAATTAAACTAATAATGCAAATTCGTAATGCCCATTTACTGACAACATATAATTTACATTCATTCATGTACTTACGTATCATTTAAACACATTGAACACACCCACTCACACTTACACCAAGGGGCAATCCAGAATAGCCAATTAGCCTAATGTGCATGTTGTGGGACTGTGAGAGGAAACCGGTGTACACGGAGGAAACCCACGCAAGCATGGGAAGATCATGCAAACTCTACAGAGAAACACCCTTGCCAAGCCCAGGACCTGAACCCTGAACCTTCTTGTGGTGAGGCAAAAGTGCGAACTACTATAAAACCATGCCATCCTCCATACAATTATAATAACGACATCATAAAAAACATGAATATATAACACTAAACCTTCTGACATGGACTAAGTTAATTCTAATCATTTGAATCAAACTGCACAGATAAGTCATGCTTGTACAATAATTACAGCCTACTGCTATAAACACAAACGTTCTCGAATGAAACGTACCACAGACAAATCTATCTTCTGTCCAGGCACCATGTGAGAAAATCTCTCAGTCAAGTTCTCGACAGACTGGACTACTGTTCTCAGACGTACTCGTGTTATCGAAACAGAAGTTTAGTAATACACAGAGAAGAATTCAGAGGGATAAAGGAGATGGATTTTCATGGGTGTAATAAGCTTACCCACTTAGCACCAGGGGCCCCCTAAACAAATCGTAACCTTGAGGTTCCTGAATAAGAAACACTGAGAGCTTGCCTGAAAGTGATGTGTGGCCAGTCAGGAGCATGCTGAACCGTGACAGCCGCATTACCACAGCCGATTTATTATGTGGCTGCTTAAGAGCAGACACATATTACTATTCACTCTAGAAAAATGGGGCTCTTTATTTTAACGTGGCTGCTTAAGAGCAGACGCATATTACTATTCACCCTAGAAAAATGAGGCTCTTTATTTTTTTTCTTCTACTGTCGCACTTAATGCAGCCCGAACAGCAAAGTGCACCCACGCAATGTATACATCAAAACGTGTCTCGGCGTTGTGACGTGTGCTATTACTTTTATTGGCGTTTCACATTAACATACGACACAATTAGCCAAAAAACCCCATTGAAATAAATGGGGGGAGGTCGACAAACGATCATGAAACTCACCTCACTTTGATGCCTCGGCAAGAAGCCATACTTTCACATAGAAACTTGGTTCAACTTTTAAAACGTAGACACTGAAGTCGACATTTCAATGGACAAAACGGCTACCTCTTACGTTTTTTTCTTAATCTTTGATCAAGTGTCATAAGGATTTCTGAGTCAGTTTGTGTATTTATAATGGGTGTCTATTGCATGAAATGTTCTGGGCTTTATATCCATATCTGCTCTGGAGATGTTGCTGACCCATTTAGCTCTCCTTTTTCTGGAGAGTTCTTTAGCATGCTTGCCTTGGCTTTTAATAATTGCCGGGACACGGAAAAAACGCTTGTCTCTCTCCCTCTCCGCATGGTTGGAACAACCGATTACAGCTCCTTTACTCTACGTTCTACATTCACAGATTCCATGGTGCTACCAGTATGGCACCGCAGTGTTTTCCACTGGCTTCCGGGTGGTGACGTGTATTGAAGATCTATATTGTATATTGTTATAGTTGTTTTTAATACACTCCTGTTGTTTTTGTTGGTACAGTTGGGTGAAGTGGATGTTGTCTGATAGTTATAAATTCTAAATGTCTGGGATACGACTCACCTGGATTGATTACTCAGCATGATGTATTTTTTTTATCATGAGAATGTAGAAATGCTTTGGGCCTATATGTCTTGATATAACACAATGTACTAATGCTATTATGCATTTATAAAATACAATATATGAAGAGGTCTTTTTCAAAACGCCATAAATCCATTTCTATTGTTTCAAGAGAAATAAGCTTTTTTCATTTTCGTTCTTTGTATTCACACTTTATTTAAATTGGTTTTAACACTCTCAACTAAAAAAAAACTCAAATTCGTTTGCCCCGCCTCACTATAGTGGACCTATAATCACCTTTCAAGGCTCTCCTCCCCTCATTTGGGATTGTTTTCATGACCTGACCCTCATTCCAAATTAATTGAATAGCTGACCCTCTGCACACATTGCTGTAGCAATACGTAAATCAATATTTGCCAATGTCTTTACTTATCTATATATAGTGTAATATAGGCCTACGAGG
>JAQMYF010000027.1:18845262-18862103 GCA_030014195.1 Neosilurus mollespiculum
TCATGCTCTCTGAACCACTCTTTCACTGTTTGAGGCTCAGTTTTATATCCATGTCATCAGGGAAGAAAAGGTCTATTAATGTGATAGCCTGCTCATTCAGTACATTCAGGTCATCAGCTAAATTAAATTCATTGCCACATAAAGTTGCTGAGCCTCGACCTGACCAGCTGGAGTAGCAATGCCATGGAGATTGCCTATGCTAATCAGGGCCGTCCAAGAGAATACAAGTGTGCACGACTTTTTTTTATTTTTGGCCAGGCAGTGTTCAAAGATATACATTTTCTTTTTGCCGGAGTTCATACACAACCTGTTTCTTATCTGTTGTTTAATTTTTCACCCCGGTTTTAACTGTGCCTACTGTATGCTCGCATATTTGTTAATACAGCAGCAAAATGTTGTCAGACCATTGCAGGTTTTCAAACTATATTAAGAAAGCACACATGTACATGCCCACATTGATTTTATTGACCTTTCAGCATGCTCTCCATTGTCTACACCAAGCAGTACCTCAGACAGGCTTTTTAGATGGATATTGATTCTTGTACATGGGGATCCGGGGGTGTTTCATTATGCAAATCAGAGTGGATGAGCACAAACCGAGCAATTTGGAATGCGTAGGATTTATCAGTGGCTATTGTGTCCAGATAAATTCAGATAAAGTACAGAGGACTGGAGACTGGACGGCACGTTGGTGTTGTGGGTAGCACGTCCACCTCACAGTACGAAATTCCTGGGTTCGAGTTCCAGGCTTGGGTGCTTCTGTGTAGAGTTTGCGTGTTCTCCCTGTGCGTGCATGGGTTTCCTCTGGGTCCTCCCACAGTCCAAAGACAGGCTGTTCCAAATTGCCCGTAGGAGTGAGTGTGAGAGTGAATGGTTGTGTGTGTTGCCCTGTGATGGTCTTGCGGGCTATGCAGAATGATATTGGCTGAGATAGGCACCAGCCTCCCAGCGACCCTAGTAGGATTTAGCAATTTGGCAAATGAGTGCGTGATTTGGTTATCTGATACCCAATACACCTAGTTTCTTAGACTTTTTTTGGGGGGGTGGGGGGGAGTGTTAACTTCTGCTTCTGTCTGCCATGCACATGAGCCGCATTCTAAGATAATTCTGTACATATCAACTTATTTTTCCCATTTAAAAAAGGTTTTTGTTTCCTGGCCATCAGAAAAGACTCAGAAGTGTTAACACAAAAAAAATATATGTAAACAAACGCAATGCTGCTACCCGTATCTTTTACAAACTGCTGCGCATACACATTCAGGGGCAGCCTAACATACTAGGAGAGAAAACCGTATCCGCTCCTTTGTACATATGAGCTTTCAGACACTCTACAGTGAGTGACAGGGAGGTGAGAGCTCAGCCAATTAGCTCCCACAGACTCACGGACGTGGATCGCCGTGGCATTACCCTGCGATCTCCAGGCTGACAGTCCTGCATCTTGTTGATGTGCCAATTGGAAGCCTTTATTATGGCATCTCTTAAAAGCTTGTTGGGGTTTCCCTTGTTTGTGGGCTTGTGGAACTTGCTAGTAGGCAGTGGTGGCTTAGTGGTTAAGGTGATGGGTTACTGATCCGAAGGTCAGTGGTTCAGTCCCCACTATCACCACTGTTGGGCCCTTGTGCAGGGCCCTTAACCCTTACTTGCTCAGTTGTATAAAAATAATAATTGTAAGTTGTCCCTAATAAGAGCGTCTGCCAAATGCAGTAAATGTAAATCTAAGTAGGCGTGCTGATGACTTATGGTGATAAATTCCCAGAGTACAATAACTCAAAGACTGTCCACTTGTTTTAAATAACTATATTTAAACAAGTTCAAAATTATCCTGCTGTAGCTCCACTATACAGGCTTTTGTAAAAAAACAGGCTCTCAGTCTATGAACTTCTACCAAAAGTTTAACACTTTGATAAATTATCCAATTTATCCACTTTGTTAACACTTTTTTTGTGCCACAGACAAACTGCATTTTGCTGATTCACAGAATGACAGTCAATGCTCAAAATAAAACTAAACGTTGTCTAATCACTGGCTAGCCGCAACAAAATCTAGACTACAAACTGTACTAATAAAATTTTTTAAAAACTTTTTTACCATCCTAAGTTTATTCTGTCTATAGTAAATGTACATATTTATACTATGACAGAAAAGTGGGGTGACAGTAGCCTTGCCCAGTGCCAAATGTCTCATTGCCGTGTCTCCTCCTCCATCAGAGTACCTGACTGTCTTCTCTCAGATGATTGCCTTCCACGATCCCGAGCTCAGCAACCACCTCAACGAGATCGGCTTCATTCCAGACGTAAGTGCTCACTGTTTTCATGAACAATGTAACGCAGCTTTGTACTTGACCTGTCTCTGACACCAGATCACCCACCAAATGAGTGCTTGGTAAAAAACTGCTGGTAGAAAGCTATGAAAGGGTTAGTTCTGTATTTACATTGTGCAGGAGAACTTCACATATGGGGAAAATTAGCTGAGCTTTGCCAGTGAACCTCTTCTTATCTTTGTCACTGAAGCAACATGTGTATACACAAACACTTACACACACAAACACTCACACACGCACAAATATGGCTCAAGGCTAATTTATTCTTCTGCATCAAATCGACAACATGGAGTACAGCGTAGCAATGTATCCTGTGCCACACCCAATGCCACACCCTACGCAACACCCAACCCTTCACCCTACCCCACATCCTACCCTACACCCTTCTTCACATCATATGTCATACCATACGCCACTCCCTACACCACACTCAAAATCACGCCCTATAACACTCCCTACACCACACTCTACACTCCTCCCTGTGCCACACCCTATGCCAGACCTTACACCAGACCCAACGCCATATCCTGACATGCACCTTTCTTGAAATGTAACCAGAAATCTACCATCATGTTATTGGACTAATATAAATATATAAAATATGAGGGACTATAGCAGCTGTAAATCATTATACCGGCCAGTTTAATCCCCCATCGATCCCTGTGGATATAAAAACTAGCTACACTAAAGTGCTTGGAGCTGCTAATACTGCTGAATACAGATGAGTTGAAACACTCTCAGGAAGAATTCACCTGGTTTATAATTGATCACACAAGGTTTCTTTTTTTTCCGTAAATTTGTTTTGAAACAAATGGTTTTGAATACACTGGAACATGGGACTTGGGTTGCTTTTTTTTTTGCCCCTCTTAAGTGTGTAAAAGCAGTAGATTCCAGTATCTTTCCTGCTGCAGCATCTCCTCAAGGATGCATGCACCTTATGTGCAAGTATAACTAATTCACCCCTGCTGGAGTGTATTTTCATCTTTCTCACAGCGTTCCCAGCAGAGATTCCAGATCCACTCAATTACTATGAGAATAAAGGGGCGAAGTGAAGATAAGGGAAGATAAATGTGGATAAATGAATGAATAAATGAACGAATGATGTGTTTAAGTAGCAAACATGTTAGAAAGTCATGCCAGATTATTTTCATCTTAAATTCTATTGAGATCCATTCCAGAGATTTTATATATACAGTATCTGTAAGATTTTCAATAACAGTAATGACATCATCAGCCTTTGCCTGGAGCCTCTTAAAGGACAGCGTTGTCAGGAGACGCGTTCACATTTAGCCAAGCAAATAAAGAATCCTCATTCAAACAGGGAGCTCTAGTGGTCTGACTGAGCTGCCTAGACAACACTGATTGCAATGTGGCCTTCTTTTATTCATCCGTTTATCACCGTGCTGGCTTGCTTCTGCTTAAACTTGTGCTTTAAAAGAAGATTAGGACTAATTTTTTATTTATCACAGCATATATCTGATATATTTCAATATCACAGCAGTAAAGGTCAACTAGCAAATAAGGCAATTAAGGCACTCTCATCCTTCATACAGTGTGTAACAAATGCAAGAAGATAATGTGATGTATGTCCATTAGGAATTAATGAATCCGAGTCCCACTGTATAATTGCTAATTCTGATTGGTCAGAAATGTGATAAGGAATTAACAGTTATGCATCGAAGGTGCGATGGCTGTTGCTGGATAGTCCTCAAGACGGAATAACTGACATCCACTGAGTCTGAAGCACATAATTGTTTTAGTATATACTACATGGTAACATCAGCACAAAAACACATTAAAACAAGACTTTTATTGTCTCTTTCTTACCATAAAGGACACATGTACACTTCTGCATCTTCTGTGCAGATGCAGAAGAGCTTTGTTATGGCATCTCTCCCCCCCCCCAATTTTTAGTCGTATCCAGTTCCAGTCGTTCCTGTGTCAACCGTAAACATGCCCACATGCCTCATATATGTAAACATACGCAATGCTGCTACCCGTATCTTTTACAAACTGCTGCGCATGCACATTCAGGGGCAGCCTAACATACTAGGAGAGAAAATCGTATCGTAATCGTAATCGTAAATTATGTATTCATAACATTTTTTAAAAACTTTTATAGGCTGCAGAATATTCTATAATGTTCTAAATGCTTCAAGACCTGTTAGATAAATCCCCTCATTTGTAAATAAATTGTAAACAACATATTACTATTCATATATCTAGAATTTTCCAGCATTATTACAATCACACACTTCAAATAAATCACATATAACAACCAAAGAATTTGTGATAATAATTTTAGCAATAAAATTATAAGACTATCAATAATATTATAATTAATAATATTCAAAACAACCCTCAGCTACACAAATGAAAAAATTGATTTAATAAATTTATGTACACAACAAATTACACAAATTATTAACAGCTCAATGCACCCTTCATATCGGCCTATGAACGTAATCTTACACAAACAAAACAAAGCGCATCGATGAGTTGATGTACATACACATACATTATAATACTCGCGTATGCACCTACTAAATTTAAACGCTTTAGCCTGCTGGTGTGTATAAACAAATATATACCTAATATTAGGCCTTTAAATTCTGATAAAGCTCTTTAAAAGTTTAGGTATACACTACACTGAAACATAAAGAAAAGCAAAATAAAACAGGATTTGAATGGTTTTAAAAAGGTTTTATTTTTTTGTTTGTTTGTTTGTAGACAAAGACTGAGGCCTTTTAACCATTTTAACCAGAGGCTGGTTAGATGAATTTCAGTTTGCTGTGTATATTATCAGCTTGGTGTAATGTTTTCTATTCCAAACATAGTAGACCAAACAGATTGCACCATTCCAGTATAGGACTTACTCCTAACCCCAGATAACAAACCAGTCAGATCCTGTCAGTCCTGTGTAGTATATAGTAAAATTCTTCATACCTCAGTGCAGTTCGATTCTTAAATCTGATTGGTCTGAGGGTGCACATTATTTTTGTATAATACTCTGTTGTAGACAGTAGCTCTAGCTGTAACATGAACTATTAATTTTATTATTATTATTATTATTATTATTATTATTATTATCAATGCACTGGTTTCATCTGTGTTATTGTTTCTGAAGGAGCACCTCACACACAGGGACGTGCATGGCAGACACTTTATATAATCTTATATAATCTTAAAATGACTGATGCTAAATATACATTTTTAAATGGGTAGTTTATCACAGAAAACCAGTGAACTGACAAGAGTGTCATGGGTGCCCAAGGCTCATTGGTGTGCGTGGGAAGCGAAGGCTAGTACGTCTGGTCTGATCCCACACAAGAGCTACTGTAGCCTGCTGAAACTGTTAACGCTGGCCATGATGGAAAGGAGTCAGAACCCACAGTGTATTGCAGCCAGCTGTGTATGGGGCTGCCTAGCCGTAGACCAGTCAGGTGGGGTTATCGCTATGGCAGATTGATGTACATATATATGATTCACTCAGATAATAAAATAAGAGAAGGAAAGCGAAAGTGTTGGAAGTGCAGCGGCCCAAGGAGAAAAACAATGGACGAAGGTGGGCTGAAAAGTTCATAGGCTGACTGGGTAGTTTATCACAGAAAACCAGTGAACTGACAAGAGTGTCATGGGTGCCCAAGGCTCATTGATGTGCGTGGGCAGCAAAGGCTAGTACATCTGGTCTGATCCCACACAAGAGCTACTGTAGCCTGCTGAAACTGTTAATGCTGACCATGATAGAAAGGAGTCAGAACCCACAGTGTATTGCAGCCAGCTGTGTATGGGGCTGCCTAGCCGAAGACCAGTCAGGAGGGGTCGACATTATGGCTTATTGATGTACATATATATGATTCACTCCGAAAATAAAATAAGAGAAGGAAATCGAAAGTGTTGGAAGTGCAGCAGCCCCAGGAGAAGAACAACGGACGATGGCGGGATGAAAAGTTCATAGGCTGACCAGAAAGCATATTACATAAGACTATAAAATACGACTCGCACCCGTATGTACCTAGCAGCAATTTAGCATAGCCATGTTTTAGGCAGTGGAAGGAAACTGGAGAACCAGGAGGAAACCCACACAAGGAAAGTGTTAAACCACACTTTTAAACTGAGCCATAGTCCTAACTAAGACTGTAGGCGTCTCTCAACCCTAATTAGGATTAAGTGAGTCAGAAACGGAATGAATGTATGAATAGCCTAATGTGCATATCTTTGTACTGTGGGAGGATCTGAGAGCACCCTCATAAACAGGGGAAGAACATGCATACAGAACACCATACAGAAATGCCCTCGCCGATCACGGGCCAGAGAGTGCTAACCACTATCCCACTATGCCCTACACCAAGCGCATCATGAGGAAACTGTTTGATCCCAAACATTTTTTAAGCTTCCTGTGAAACTGATGTCAGCATGCGTTTTGATTCTGCATTAATACATATTCCCTGTAAAAACAGAATGGTAATGAAGGACTTTTGCGAATAGTGATCGCTGTTTACAGCAGCCAATAGTGTTGATTGTACGTTGCTCCCAAACCCCCCAGCCTCGGCAAACTGAAAGTAGCTAGCAGCTCATCATAATGAGGACGGCAATGATCCAGTTCTAGTTCCAGGCACAGGAACACAGTCATATAAGCTAACAGCGGATGGGCCAATTAGCAGGCCATAGCAGTTGCAGGGCTAAAGCATCATTACAGAGTGTGGAGGTCAGTAAGTACGTGGTGTCACAGTATGTGTAGATTATGTGACACATTGGCTGGACACTGTAGCAAAAGGACTCCAGCCCTCGGTAGAGCACCACTAAGTGGTTTGCCTATTACATGGGACATCCCACAATTATTTATCAACTAGCTCGAAGCAGCAAATCATCCAGTGTTCCCTGATGAGTATCCGTTTAGCCATTTTTAGATGTTATTTATCAAGTTGGTGTCTCTAATAAAGTGTCTGCGAAGCAAGGATGTTTGCATGCCAGTAGGATCATATTATTGCATCATGAATTTATTTATAGATATTTTAGATATAATAAGCAGTTATAAAGAGAAGCGTTCTACTGACTGTGTCTGTCATAATATATGTATCAGGTCTAGTGAAAAATGGATAATAGTGATGTAACCATATCATCTGAATCTAATAATACTTCCAAAGCATCCATCATTCTATGTTTGCCTTATGCGTCTTTTTTAGATGGATGTGTTTGATACAGAAATTCTCTGGATGCTAATTGACTAGTGTTTCATCAATCACGTTTTTTTTCCTTTGTTTTTATTTATTTATTTTTTATTTTTTAATTATCATTAATGCCCCCAGGACTTTAATATTCATACAAGTCGCCAAAACTACCAACTGTTTTTATCAAATAACTAATCACTAATGTGTGATAATGAGACAAAATATTATGATCGCTCACTAATAAAGCATTGCAAAAACATAGAAACACACTGATTGTCTCATAACAGCAGCACATGTCAATGACTGCCATATTTTATTAGAGGGTATGCAAACAGTTGGATCTCAGAACACATTGAAAGAAGGGGGAAATGGCCAGATGTGAAGACCTGAGCGATCATTACGGCCAGCTTTTAAGCTGCAGTGACAACAAGTTGCCCCTTGAACAAATTGCGCCCACTTTTCTGCATGTTTGCACAGTCACTCTTAAATCTGGCAAGCAGGAAGCTAGAGACACAACACGCAAGCAAACCACTGGAGATCCATCTTGTGAAAGCAAGTGAAATAATATAACGACCCTGATGGATGCTGCTGTTCATGCGTAAACCCTCCTACTTGTCACCGATTGTTTTCAGAAGGCAAGCTGCACCCGGAACAATTTGTTCCCCACCTCGAAAAAAGTGCAGCAAGTTGCGTCACCAGTGCCAAGTTTGTGCAGTACAAGTTGTTTTTACGCAGGCAGCTGCACCGTGGGTAACGTGTTGTTGTTCCTTGCAAGAGTCCATGTAAAAGCAGCTTAAAACTGGTTTTTATGTGTTCTAAGTTTAGCCCTGTCTATATTCTGTCCTATCAGCTTTTTTAATGTTTGCACGTCTTTGCCCAACTCTGCCTGTACCACAATGACAAATTCGTTGCCTTCACACTTTGTCCTGCGGGAGACAAATTCCAGAATCCCCTCCCAGGCTCTTTTCCATCAGAGAAGAAAAAGATTAATGATCATCCAGCCTTGTCCATCTTCTGCAAAACTCCAGGAGCTCCATGAAAAGCAGAATAAAAGATGAATAGCAACAATTAACATTAAGCTGATGTCCTCTTCATTTTTTAAGAAGCTGCTAGTGTCCTGATTGTGATAAGAAGCCCGGCGTCTGCTGTATAAGTGGATGAACTGTGCTGTTGAATTTACGGATGGCGTTTATGGATGTTAATGAATCTTGTAGTTTTAATTGATTTTTCGCCCCTTCTGAGCCATTTGTCGCTGTTTAACTTTTGTCTGCGGCTTCTCATCTTTCAGTAGAACTGCAAAACTGTGTAGTTTTCAAAGAATTAGAGCATTATTTTTCGTGTCTGGGTAATATTTGATCTTGTCATTTTGAATCACTGTTTCACTAAAGAACAAATCTATCTTGGCTGACGGTGTAAGAACAATATTGGGTTTTGGCTGGCTGCGTCCTAATGTTCCCTGTGAAATCAGTTTTCCCACAGACTTGTGATGGCCAACATAAGCAGATAGCTTGTTTTTGTTTGTGTTAACATCTATAACTTCTTAACGGTTCAGAAACGAAAGCATTGCCAGGCACCGAGCCTTTGGAGGAATGTTCGATCACATGTGCAGTGAGCTGTAATATGATGCACCCTCTTCATCTCCGGCTCTGAGACTTCCCTAATGATAATAACAACATAATGTAATTTCTGGTTTTTATATTGAATCTCTCAAAAGGCACATATAATCACAGAGTAACACAAGCTGTATCGACCCAGATGATAAATACACACATTACAAGTTTATTACATACTTGGCTTAATGTTTACTTTTATTTAGTAGCTGTGTTTTGCCAAAGTAACTTACAAGTTGAGGAGAATGTAATCCAAACATTAGCAGCCTGTCATTGATCAAAATGTATGTGGCAAGGACAAAACCCTGACCCAAGACCCCTTGGATCAGGATATTTACTAAAGCAAAATGCATCTTTAGGCTATCCATGTGGGACAATCCATAGCAGTGGAAAGTTACTCACAAGTGCATACAGGCTGAATTAGGCAGATCCAGTGGGTTTGACGAGCGACAGCAGTAGACGTGTTTTCAGCTCTGGCATCGGCATCATGTCAGACAGCAAGAAAACATGTATACCTTGTCTCTGGGAATTCTAGCTGTGAATACAGAAGTAAAAATGAGAGCTACACAAGCGCACACATTCCTCGATTGGGAGAACCAATGAGCTATGGAGGGTGCTAAAATATTCTAAAAGTCCAGTGCACTATGCAGGTCACCCTCATGGCATTTTAGACACTTTCTGTTAGCTTAGAAAATGAAACTGGCATCTTGGTTCTTGTGCCACAGAAAAGATTTATAATCATCAGCATTTGTCAGTCGTTTTGTCCATCTGTACCTTTGTTTGCTGACCACATCTATTCACGGATTTTCAGCAAGTTTGGTTCCCAGAAATGATTGGATTTTGAAATGTCAAGGTCAAATGTGAAGGTCAGAGCAAGGTCAAAAAATACATAGCGCCCTTATAACTTTAAAATGAATGTCAACAGACAAGCTGTTACTATGGAATACTGATAGGAAACAATATATGAACTCTGACCTTAAAGTCAAACCCCAGCCATCAGTGAGAGAGTTTTCCCCCCGCCAGTTTGCTTATGTCCACATACTATAAGACATATTGGAAGATGAGCACATGGGTAATTAAAGAGGTACCAGTACAGGGCCATTTTTGCTGCGTTATCCACGCTGCATGGTGGAATTACCTTGTACTCTATGAGTGCCCCTTAAGTGTGTTTTATATTCCCGAAACAGAACTATGCCTTTTTTCTTTTCATTTAAAATATAGATGTTATTAAATCCAAAACTTTTCCCTCATCTGTGATTGGTCTAGATGTCACATCCTTGTGTTACTTTACAGAAAGGCCAAATTCTTTTTGTTCTTCTTTGTTATAAAGCAGCAATATGAACAGCCTTGAGAGAAAACGAGCACATTTCACGCCCTTCTCCGTTTCTTCCTCAAGCAAAACTCATGCCATTCTCACTCCAACCATTGTCTCTGCTGCACCTGTGCCTCTTTCACCACACGTTGATTTTGTGTTTATTCATTCTCTGTTTGATGTCCTAATGTCACACTGAAAAGAAATGTCCTTGAAATATTGAAAGATATAAAGATATGTGAAGTTGGTACGCTGTGCTAAAATCACATGGAAATTGCTATTGAAGTGTATCAGGTCCACTGAGAAACGATTTTATCAGTCTCGTCATAAGGATTAACAGTCAGGATTTGCCATTAGGCCCTTAAAACAAACAATCAAGCTTCTTTTTTTTTCTGCTCAATGATTTTCAGCAAAATGAGATGTCAAATTAATAAGAACGACAACTTTGAAATATTGGAGACCTAGAAACAAGTTAAGGGGTGTGGTCTTTACCCAGTTCACTTCTAATTTAATTTCAAAGTAAGAGGCCTATTTCTTAATTACAAATTTTGATATGCATGTCATTGTGGGTTTTTTTTTTTTTTTGTATGTTTTGTTTTTTTTTCTTTTTATAATATACAATGAAAGTATAATGAAGGATACGGCACTGTCATCCTTTATTTATGCTTAGTAGAGCTGTCGAGCAGTGTTTGCTCTTTTATGGGTCTGGGTTTTAGAGCTGAAAGAAGGTGGAGGGGCTGTTTTGCCTGGAGGAGCAAGAGTTTCATGCACACAAACATTGCTGACTGCTTCATTCAGCTAATACCATATATGAAAGGATCCTCAAATATCAATATTTTTTAAGCTATATTTATTTAATGAGTGGACACATTCATTCTCTTAATTAAAATGATATTGTATACATTGGTAAACACCAATTATTCAGTAAAATAAGTCTGTTGGGCTTTTTACATCCAAGCCTACAGTAGTGGCTCATCAGAGCCGGAGCTTATCCCTGTTTCTGTAGCGTGAATACGTATGCTAAATCTTCCAATAATGCAGCTTAGCCAATGTACAGCATTGGACACCTATTCATCCTGTTATAGGGTGCTATAACTTTTGCTCTAATTGAAAAATTAGTTGTATGATTTGAAGCAGAATAATCAAGATTCACATTAGTGAGCCTCCTTATAAATACATCTGTACACACTCGAGGATTTTTGTCCTCAAAACTGTTTTTCATGGTTTTTACACACAATTTATGAATAAATTTATTTGTTTTACAAATGCTTTTTGATGCAGAAATATGACAAATGGAGGCTTTTTCCATGTCTAACCAAAGCCAACTTTTTTTTCCCTACAGCTATATGCGATTCCATGGTTCCTGACAATGTTTACGCGTAAGTACAGCTGTACAGTCATACCTATTAAATATATTTAAATATATATATATATATATTTAATATATTTAATAAATATATATTTAAATATTTATTTAAAGCCATTAGCTGGTGCTGGAGCAATAAGAGTTTATCTATTTAGTCTTTGTTTTTCAAATCAGGGATTAAATGAACTATTCATTAAAATGTCTAACAATCACATTTTCTGTTCAGTATTAAGTGTAATGTATTATATTGCATTCATTCATTCATTCATTTCTGAACCGCTTAATCCTAATTAGGGTCGCGGGGAGGCTGGCGCCCATCTTAGCCGACTCTGGGCGAGGGCGGGGTACACCCTGGACAGCTCGCCAGGCCATCGCAGGGCCATTATATTGCATGTTATATCAAATAAATAGCTTAACAAAGGCTCTTGGGTAATTATGAGCTGCATGAAATGTTCTCCATGAAGTTCCATGTTTCATTATTTAGATTTATTTTAATTTCTTGATGTTCTGTTGCATGTTCAGCTTTTTTTGGGACGTCTGCTGATGATATAAACTGTTTTACTGAAATCATTTAGCACTACAACTTCCAGTACAGTTATAAGATAGACTAGACTTGATTTTAAACTGTAGTGAAGTTTCTGCTACATGGTTTTATTTTTATCTGGTTTCACTCAAATGAGGATGGGTTTGCCTTTTGAGTTTGGTTCCTCTCAAGGTTTCTTCCTCGTATGACGGAGCGAGTTTTTCCACGCCACCATCACCACGGGCTTGCTCATTGGGGATGTGTAGGGTTTATAGAGAAATGTTTAAATTCTTTACCAAATTTGTTTTTACTACAGTAGTGTGCAGTAAAGATTACACACTTTTGTCTAAAAGGGCTCCTAATTAAAAGAAGTAAAAAATTACTTCTCTATAATTTTTGGTGAAAATGTATTAAAAATTCTACAGTAGGCAATTAGAACCAAAAAAAGTAATTCCGACAAGTATATTGAGGTAAAAGTACGGCTAATAAACACAAACACTGAAAATATGAAAGGTGTCACAAATTTGCATAGCATGAATGAACTTCAGACCATATGGAATGATTTAGCGAGTGAAGAAATGAAAAAATACAGTACACTTATACAACTTAACAAAATGAAGTTAAATCAAACTATTCAATATTTATTCCATGTAATATTCCATCATACTGATGAGAATAAGTAAACAAACAATAATATATAGCAATAACAGCAATAACGGCCTTTTTTTTTTTTGAGGAAAAAGTCAATATTTATTGTGGCCACCCTTTACTTTGATTACAGCATTTAACCTTTCAGTCACAGTGTTCACATTTTTTTCAATTTCTCGCTAAACCATTACACATGGTTTGAAGTTCATTCATGCTATGCAAAGTCCAAAAAAGAATTTGCGACACCTTTCCATTTTTTCTGAAAAATTGGTATTTTCAGTGTTTTTGTTTATTAGCCATACTTTTACCTCAATATATGATTTCGGAATCATCATTATATGAGGTCGGAATGATGTTTTTGGTTCTCATTGCCTACAATAGCATTGTTCAATACATTTTCACCAAAAATTATAGAGAAGTCATTTTTTACTTTTTTTTATTAGGAGCCCTTTTAGACAAAAGTTGTGGTGTATAATCTTCACTACACTCTACTGAATGTAAAGCTGCTTTTCCAAATTGAAATTGAAAACCTACCTTTTTTTTTTTTTTTTAACAGGACAAATGAAAAATGTTATTCATGTTGTTGTATGAAATCATCCATTTTGCCTCCTAAGGTCATAACTTTGCTAAGTTACTTGATGAGAAATGTTATTTGCTATCTTTGATATAAACCAAGGTTAACAGAGTTCACATTTTCTCTCCGTGTGACGCAAATTGCAAGAATCTCTTTTTCTGTGAAGTGTTTACCCGAATATGAATTTTCAAAACAATCATCACTGATGGTCCCTGATAGCCCATTGTTTCAGAAGGCACCATTTCCATTACGCTGAAGTTTGTGCTGAATTACACGGAATAATTGTTAAATGGCAAATTACTCCATGATCGTGTGGTGAAGAATCTATTACAGCCCACGCTTCGGTTTTCTAAACGTCTCATTCAATAGGAGAAATGTCATCTAATCTTGTTCGACGTGGTTCTGTGAGCGGCTTGTGTTCGTCATTGCTATGTAAATGAGGAATGACACTCTTGTTGGGTTGCGTTTCGTGATATGAATTAGAACAGCACTGGCTTAAGACTTGGGAGGATGGTGTGAAATGTTGCCCAGGTCACCTTTTGACCTGATGTCTGTGTGGTGAGAAAACACTGAGCCTCTCCTTACAAATACCAATTCATCTCCATATTCCAAACACACTCTGCCTCCTTATTTATGCGGCAGAACTCACAACTGAAATCCAGTATGTGTTTGCTCTGCTAGTTTAAAGGCTTTGTTGAATAGTTTGTCCTTGTAAGGAAAAAATCAGTTCATATTTGGACACCATTGTGACAAATGAGGAAAACTGTAAAAATTAAGGCTAATACACTGCCCTGCTAAAAAAAAAAAGTAGCCACCTGGATTTAAATAAGCACGTAAGCAGGAGCCTTTGATTCGATAATTATTGCAGTGGTTAATATTTCTACTGGCAACCTTAATTGGTGCAGTGAGTACCTTCACTTTCTTAAAGTGAAATGAAAGTCAAGCCTTTCAAACTCTTCAGTTACACATATACATGTGCACAATTTTTATTTGCTGGTTTTTACTTAGATTTTTGAAGTTGCAATCTGCTAAAATTCCATTTGATGGTTTGCGTTAGCCAGTTTGAACGGGCTGCTGTTTAACTCTCGTGTAAGTGCAAAATCACAAGAATAGGACATGATTCCTGCAGTTCATATAAGGTAAGATAATGGCAAAAATAACAGTATACAGGTATTAAACCAACAAATCAGATATAAACTAGTGAACTTCTAAATAATATTTTAAATATATATTTTACACTGTTTTACATGTTTACAGTTTGTGTGTGCGCTCACAAATATCCAATACTATTCTGGCACCTATTGCCAAATGAGTAGTTATTTTAATCCTCAAGAACGGCATGTACAATAAATATAAAACAGTCCAACAGTGTGATAGAGCTTCTGAACTTTATTTTTTAATATGATTTTCTGTTGCTAATATTGGGTTGTTGTGTTTTTTTCTTCCCACACACATGTTTGTGGTGACAGTAGGGAAAAAAGTCACTACACTACAAAGCTTACAGATAAACAAGAAATAGTAATGAAAAGGTTTGATTTAATCAATGTTGGTATAAATTTAAAGCTAAGACTTTTTTATTAAGTATAATTTACTGATAATATTTATGTAGCATGAATTATACCTCAACCCTGCTGAATTCTTCATTTGGATTGATCAGAAGGTGTTGATGAATTTTCTATAATGGCAGCTCTGCCAATAGTGTTCATTTTCATGTGTTCATTTTAATATGTTATATTCGCCATAGCAACAGCTAGCATTACCTTATTGTGGATGTACCACATAATGTGCTCACTATAATCACTGATATTTATTTGTTGCTGTTATGAGATGATTTTTTTAACATTTGTAGGAGTATCTAGACTGTTCTGTAACATAAAGTAAATTAGCTACACAGTGCTATTAGCTTGGAGCGTGCAATGTTCGCTTGAAATGCTTCTGTCATGGTTAAAATATGTAAGCTAAACTAAGCTACAGTGTTTCTGCACATAACATACTTAAACTTTGAATAGAATGCTCTTAGCCTGTGCACCTGATCGTGTGTGTGTGTGTGTGTGCTCAGAGCTCACCTGCTTCCATTGTAACTTATAAAATATAAAGAAAAGTAACATAATACCCTTAAAATGAAGTGCAAACTTTATTTATTCAACAGTTTTCTTTGCCTATCCTTTCTAATGTTTCTAACATGTCATTGCAAGTGACTGCAGAAAACCTGGAAAATTAACTGATGAGATTTTATTTAATTTTTGTTTTACACTAAAAGTGCAATTTGTCCTGTGTGCACTTGCTTCGTAGATGTATTTCCCCTGCATAAGATCTTCCACCTGTGGGATACGCTGCTGTTGGGCAACTCCTCGTTCCCGTTCTGTATTGGGGTGGCGATCCTGCAGCAGCTGCGCGACCGCCTCCTGGCCAACGGTTTCAACGAGTGCATTCTGCTCTTCTCTGACCTTCCTGGTAAAACAACCCCTTTTGCTGTTACTGCACATTTCACACAAGCTCATGTATTAAAATATTCAAAAGCTATCGAATACATTTCGGTCCCTGTGGTGCCGCTATGGTTGTGCGCCAGCGAGTTGTGCATTTTTTTAGAAACCTTGCCACAGTGTGATGGACAGCCTGTAGTATGAGTTGCTTGACATTTGAACACCTAGGCATTGCAACGCTGATGCAATGCAGCAAATTAGTTCCATTTGGCTGTATCGGATAGGTGGTGTGTGCATAATAAGGCCATGCGCTCTGTACGGGGCATAACATATATCCCGAGGCAGAGAGAGCTTTTCCCTATAGTCCTTGCATGAAAATGAAATGGTATTTGCCGAGCAGTAGATTTGTGCTCTGAAACAGAATGGTGACTGCAAATACAGGAGCATAGGCTTCATTTCTATGATACTGCATTTGTCTTAACAGTAGAAGGAGTAAACAGTTGGCTAAAAAGTTTGTAAGATTTATTATAGGAAAGTACTTAATTGTGAGTGATGGACTGTTTGACCTGCTATCTGAAGCTGTTTCTCCCACTCACCTTCCTTCACTTCAGCACTGGAAAAACATGTCCTTATCTTCATATGTACAGGAGCATTGCCATAATAGAACATGTTTGGGTTTCTTATCAAAGTCAGTCTAGACAATCGTGTACAATTATGTGCTATATGAGCTAATGTTTTACTTTTAATATCACCAATGTTACCGGTGATTACTCAAATACACTACAGAAATCAAATATTGTGATAATGATTAAAATACCGCTAAATATTTAGCTTTACCTTGTGTGTGTGTGTGTGTGTGTGTATATATGTATATATGTATATATGTATATATAT
>JAQMYF010000027.1:18865829-18879355 GCA_030014195.1 Neosilurus mollespiculum
ATTTTTTTTTTTTTTTACTAGTTCAGTGTCAGCTTTCAGACGATGCTCAGATGACATTTTTTTTCTGAATTGGTAAATACTGTCAATTGTCCACACTGGACCCATGTGTGTAAAAAGCAGATCTATCCATCATCTGTCCTTCAGCTTAAAGGCTTTGCTTGTTTATCCACACAGCACTGGTGATTCTCGAGTGGATTTTTCTAAGTTCAGTTTAGGACTTGTTTATTAGCTCTGTTCTTTGGACTGGATTCAGCTGCAGCCCAAATAAAATTGGCTAAATAAACCTGTAAGTATGGAAATAAAAAATAATTGTAATCATAACTTGAAGAGATCTTTTGTACTTTTGTACAATGTAGTGTTGTGCAACACACACACTCACACACACACACACACACACATACACACACAGATATATATATATATATAGCTGCAGATTGGATGGTGAGAGGGCTTTTTGGAAAAAAATAACCTTTTTAGAAAAGGTCAGTGGTTTCAAGCTTTTCTCCCTGGTTTTACAAGGTCTTTAGGGATAAATAAGGAAAAAACAATGACTGAAACATTCAGGTCAAAAATTAGTTTGGTTAATGGGCATGTGTAAGGAGATATATGACGTGTTTAATCAAGTATTTGTACGCTTAAACAATTTTTATAATTTTGCCTCTGTCCACAACTTCAAGATATGACTGAAGAATAGACTTTGTCTTAAATCCAGGGGTTTAACAGTAAAATGTTTTACTTTTATTGTATTACATATTTTGGTTTTACAGCCTTTTTACATAACCCTTCATTTTCACAGGCACAAAATAATTGGACAGTTGACTGATAATCCCTTTTTTGTTACATGTGTCCTGTTTCTCATCATTTCATAACAAGTAAAAGAGATAAAAGTTCTGGAGTGGATACCAAGGGATTTGCATTTGGTACCTGTTCATGAAAGATCTCAAATGGCATCCTAAGCAGATGTTGATACAAGGAAGGAGGCCAAACAAACACACAAAATCAGACTGAATGGAGTTGCCAAATCAACAATTTGGTGCAATGTTAAAAAGAGCAAATATACTGGTAAACTCAGCAACATCAAATGGCCTGCAAGACTGAAGGCTACAGAAAACAACTCAAGTGATTGCAGAATTCTTTCCTTGGTGAACTAAAACCCTTTCACAACATTTAACCAATCCAAGAACACTCTAAAGGAGGCAGGCCTATTATAGTTAAACCCTATAATAAAGAAGGCACTTTATGAATATAACTACAGAGGGTTTACCTCTGGCTGCCCCTGGTAACACTCAAAAACAGAAAGATTGCATTTTGCTAGAAAACTACTATAAAAAAAACCTACTTCTCAGTGGCAGAGTTGGCGGACTGGTCATGGATTAAGGGATGATTACAGGGAAATATAGAGAGATTCATGATAGAAAACCTGATATGTACATGACCTCAGATTGGGGCAGACAACAACCCAAAGCATACAGCCAAACAACTTTGGAGTGGCTTCAGGGCACACTGTGACTATACTTGAGTGGCCAAGTCAAATCCTAGAAAATATCTGCCTCCAGAGCTACAACCAAGACAAAAAAACAACCCTTCATTGTTATTGTTAAGCAGTTAAGGGATAATAAATTCAGTCTCAAGAGCAAGCTAGATGAGTTAGCTAGCTTATAGTTGTTAGTACTGTTAAGGGTGTCATTATTAAAAGGTGCTCCTTTCTGTTGAAAAGTGTGAAAGCAGGCTTAGTTAGGTGAAGCGTCAAGTTATTTAGTTCCTACTGTATTAAATGGGCATGGTCCCTTTACTTTTATGTTAATGAGCTTGATTTGTTTAAATCATCAATCTGTTGAGCATCAGCAGGTAATTCACATGTGAGCTGTACATGACTGCGCAGTCAGCACAAGCAAACCAGCTTTGTATAGAGCAACGCACAGCACTTTAATGCCCTGAAAGCTTGCTGTCAGACTTTCATAACATCTAAGCCTGCAATCCTGAAGAAGCAGCTCTCAGCTGGAAAGCCGGATGGCTCTCATTCTAAGTGACATCTCTGAAGGTGACTACGTCTCTTCTCCTGGGGCATGCTGGGTAGGCAAGCCTGCCAGGTAAACCCTGCTCTTATTCACACAAGTGGCTGTCAGTGCTCAGTGTTAGCGTGCTGTTAGAGATGCAGATGAGTGGAAGAACGATGATTGAAACTAATGTAGGAGGATTCGCTGAGAGAAAACAATAACGTTACTTCTATGTCGGAAAAAATGGAAGCTTTTTGCTCTAAACGCAACCTGTCTCTGAGAACGACTGAGAGAGAGGAAGCAATGAAATGAAATGGTGGTCAGAGCCGATTACTGACGCATCTAAATCCACCTGTTGCATCTGATTTGTTGTGCAATATATCAGCTTGGCCGTTTCCGCAGTGGCAAGGCAGCAGAAGAGGTTGCAGCTCGTTGTCCTGTCGTTCATGCTCTTATTACAGCTCTCACATGCCTGTCAGCTGGGAAAAAAAAGAGAAAAAAGAAAAAAAAGCTTCATTCTATTTCCATTAAATTCTCCACTGCTCTTCCTGAAATCTTCTGTATTGGTAACTTGGGGAACTTGAAGCAAAGAAGCTGCTAACTGGAAAAATTTGGAGCTGTAGTATTTTCTCAGCATTTCTCTTTCTTACCGCTGGCTGTCAAGGCATTAAATTGAAATATTCATAGCATTTTAACTACAGGAGATGAAGGACACGCTTGTTTGCTTCTAATGCTCTGAATCCAAATACTGTTTTTTATACACTTTGTCCTTCTCACTTGAGCTGATACTTGGTTAGAAATAAAGCAAACGAAGTTTTTCTGTCATCTTAATGCACCGTTCATGAACAGCGAAAAATACAAATTCAAAAGTATTTGAAGTTCTGTGGATTGGGTTCTGTTTTTGCATACTTTCTTGTATTTTAAATAAAAAATATTAGCCTGCACTCACCAATAACCTTCTCTGTGCTGTGCCTGGTAAAAATCAGGTACTGCTCATTCACTGGTTAATTCCATCCCTACACTGAAGCACAGTGGTAATGTCGTCATGTTATGCATGTGCAGCGTCTACACAAGAAGCGATGAGTAACACGTGAATCACTTTGCTGCTGAAGCGTTGTCAGGTCTTATTGCCTAGGTAACCCTCTTGCATGTTAAAACTGTGAGCAGAATTAAGCTTTTTATTATCATCTTATATATATATATATATATTTAGGTTATTTTTGGTCATATTATTATAATAAATAGCTTTTTATTATCATTATTATATTATGTTGGAAAGGACACTCTTGTGCATTATGAACCAGAAAGAGTTAAATGTATCTACATACATACAGTCAATCAGCAGTATCTTTAATCTCTGATTGGTTATTGCTTAAATCATATTGCGGGAAAGTTCAGCTCAGTTAAACTCTGTACCCACCCACAATTTTGCCTCTCACTGCTCATTTCACTGAGTTGCATTGGCTTTACATGGTCACTCGTCGCTCATCGCTTCCTGTATGGAAGCCCCTTTTGGCAGCAGGGACAGGGATACTGGGCAGAACTGAGTGATGGATGAGTGCAGCCAAATACAGAGAGATTCTTAAACTAAGGAAACCTGCACCAATGTGTATACAACCTCAGACTGAGGGCAGAGATTTGGAAAAAGTATCAAGACAATGCTTGAGTGGCTGAAGGGCACGTGAAATTAAATCTACAGCAATAAATTGTGGAAAAACATGAAAGGGCCTGAATACTTTCTGAAGCCACATGCTATAATGCTTCTTATTATTGTTATTATTATTATTATTATTATTATTATTATTATTATTATTATTATTGTTATTATTCCTCTGAAATAGACTGGCGGGCTGTTCGGGGTGTCCCTGCCTTTGCCCTGAGTCAGCCAGAATGGGCTTCCACCTCCTTGCGACCCTAGTGAGATAGAGCAGAATGGATGGATTATTGTTATTATTACTATTCTGAAAGCTTTTACTTTATAGGATATTATTTAGGGCATAAAAAATAAATACAAAAGCCTGAAACACGAACTAGCGAGATTATTTGGATGGCTAATGGTTAAGGATTTCTAACGGGGGTTCTAGTTGGTGCCTTAAACTGAAGCTCCCTGCTGTAGGGGTTTGCATGGAAGCTTAAAGGTGCGCTCATCTGTTCTAATCCAATACACATTACTTCAAATCCAGTAAATATCTCCTCATGGTCTGCTAGCAGCCACTTCTTTGTGCAAGCTGAAAAAATGCTGCTGCTCATACACAGCCCTAGCGCTGTAGATGAGAAACACAAAAAAACTGGCCCAGTGCCAGCAACAAAACACTATTCCAGCCAAGCATTTCAAAGGGCATAACAAAAAAAGCACCCTGATGCTGATTGGCTGGGGTTGTTATCATTAATGCTGCTGCCTTGGAAATGAATTGTGGAACTATGAATTTGGGGGATGAAGCTTTTAAAAAGGCACTGAAGGGAGGTTTGTGTTTGTCTGACTATTAAGTTCAAATATCAGTCTTTCTCCAAAATCTATCACTCTCACTTTAAAGTGCTGACTGTTTGAGTGTGTATGGTTAAATCTTGGAGTTATTAAACTAAAGTAATAAAAGTAGTAAAACAGGTCTAATGTTCTCTAAGATCTAATAATAATCTCTCAAATAATCTCTAAAACGTTAGAAGCTACATCTTTAAATGGTGAATTATTATACTTAAATGTTCCTGATGACATAAATCTGAAAATGATGTAATTTCGTGGGCTGAGAATTAATTGGACCGATCTCCACTTTTTACAAAATAGTGATAGGTCCAGTTAATCCTCAGCCCACGATTTGCTGAATTTGCTACACGACCACAATCAAAGATCAGAAAGAGATTTAGAGCACATTGCTTTCTGTTAAAGCACCTCTTCCTGAACGTTTCTCCAACCTGCCTCTTTCATACAGGGGTCGAGACACACAAAAGTTTTCAAAGCTCTGAACAGATGGTCACACATTGTGTCGTGTCCAAGTGGCGGTGCTGTGTTGAAGCTGATATCTAGAAAATGAGTATTTGCGTTATTCTTACTGCCAAAGTTCAGCAAGATTGCGAGGGAGAGAAGTCCTTATAAAGGTAAAATATGCCTGCACGGTGGGTGTGCACACCACACTTTTCTTTTCTAAGCTAAACACACATATACACATGCACACTTGTTTCTCTATCTTTGTAAGGACCTACTATAGCAAATTAATGCTTTTGTGCTGATACCCAGAAACTACCTTAACCTCATTTGGTCCTTTTTACTTCTGATTATTTTTCTAACAGCATCTCTGACAAATTAGCTTTTAGCTATAGGGCAAAGGTAAATGAAGGAGTTGCTTTTTTCTTTCAACCCCTTCTGTACAAGCCACATCGGTGGATCATTTGGAGATATTGTTGTCACTTGCCCAAAGTAATCATTCTTTGCCAAAGATTTCTGTATTTGCTTCACTGTAGCCATAGGCCTATTGGTAGTCTTTCTGACCAGGTTTCTTCTTGCTCTTCCATATAGTGTGGGGTGATGACCTAACCGGAAAGGGTCCTAGTAGCACCAGACATTTTCTAGTTCTTGATTATGGACTTTACTATGCTCTAAAGGATTGAGAAAGCCTTTGAAATTTGTTTGTATTCATCTCCTGACTTGTGGCTGTCCCCAACTTGAGATCATTTGACGCTTTTAGTTACACTTCCAAGCACTTAAATGCACTAGGAATTGCTATAGCTAGTCAGAATGGTTAGAATTGACCACAGGTGGAAGCTGTGGAGTCCTCTGGTAGGGGGTGGGCGTTTTCCACCTGTTACATGATCATAACTCCTAGCCCTGACCTTAATTTGGCTTTTGTGACATTTATTCTGTGATATTTAAATGTACATTTCATATAATTAGACTTTATTCTAT
Source organism: Neosilurus mollespiculum (assembly GCA_030014195.1). Taxonomy (NCBI): domain Eukaryota; kingdom Metazoa; phylum Chordata; class Actinopteri; order Siluriformes; family Plotosidae; genus Neosilurus; species Neosilurus mollespiculum. The sequence continues at coordinate 18,871,725 of JAQMYF010000027.1, forward strand.
TGTTCTATGATATCTACTGGCATATCACACAGTTTTACTTTCTATAGTACCAACTTTAATGAATAGTTCCTGAGATGAATGTTTTTGTATGTATTACACAGGATATGACATAAGAAAATCAAATAACTAAATTTAAAACAGTCTTTACCAATCAGATTATAGTATATAGAGAAGATAGTGAACCAATCAGATTATGTCATTTCTGTGTAGTATATACTAAATGAATTTACACTTTTTTGTTAGGAAAGTAATATTTAGATGTTAACAGTAAGTCAGTCAGTATTTACAGTATAAATCTGCTAGTCTGCTGGTTACAGTAAGTAATCACTTTACGAGATTTTTTACGAAAAAAAAAGTGCAGCAATCCATTTGTTTCTTCAGCAAAGTATATCTGCCGAGTGAAATTCTTAGTGCTTTTGGGAGTGTTTGTAGGTTTTGGTTACCATGGTATTTGAAAATCAGGTATAGAAATGTCTTATTTTTTTATTTCCAGCAGGATAAACCCCATGACTACCTACACAGTGAATAATACATTAGTAATAGGCTTTTAAAGATCAAATTTCGATGTTCTTGTTGCAATAAACATTGCATGTGTGTGTGTGATATTTATGTTCTAATGAAGCATTAATACCCGTGTTCTTTTCGTGTAAGACCCTTTTAACACTGAACATGTAGAAACAAGAGACTTTACACAAGAAAATGCTCTACTACAGAATAATGTCTACACAGTGTCAAGTGGCACTTTGTACATCTGACCCTGCCAGAGAAATCTCATCAGCTTCAGGCAAAGGCTCATCGCTTGCCAATACTAATTACACCCCAACTCCTGCTTTTATAGAGGAAGTAGAGTTTTTCTGATTGTATACCATGTAAAACCTTGACCATTTTCTTTGACTGTCTGCTTTGTTTCTGTGTAAAGTCCTGACAGGAGCTACTTCTCTATCACACGCAAGATTTAGTAGAAGGTAGCACAGCTTGAGCACAGACATGAGGGATTTGCACCAGTAAACAGGCAGGATGAGACCGTATACTGGCACGCAACATGATTTTGGGTACATTTACATTTACGTTTACAGCATATGGCAGACGCTCTTATCCAGAGCGACTTACAATTGCTTGCAAGCTATAGGGACTTACTGTTCATTCAGAGTAACGATTCACACTTTTTCATTCACCCAAGCCTTACAGCAGAGTGAATTTATAGCTGAATTTATATCTGTTGGATGAAATTCATTCATTCATTCATCTTCTGAACAACTTAATCGTAATACTAATCGCAGGGAGGCCGGCACTCATCTCAGTCTCAAGTCATCTGTTTTGTTTTGTTTTGTTTTGTTTTTTGTTTTTTCACCCATTATTTAATTTTTTACAACCTTTTTTATTTTGTTTACTTTTTTTTTTAACCTAAATGTCACCTTAAAGTTTTGAATGGTATGCTCTTCTTATTTATACTCTGAAATATTTTGTAGTTTCTCAAAACAAATGTACTTATTTAAAAACGTTATTAAATATTCATTTTATAATATTAAAAATAATTACAACTTTTATATTGAATGTGCATTATTACTATATGGTGATATAGCATTTCTGTAAGATACTTCAGTTAGTTAGCTAGTTAGCTAGCCCTGTTACCCTCAGAGAAAGACCATAAAGACTGCACTGTGTTCTGAAAATTTTGATGAAGGTAGTGGGAGCTTGGTCAAAATGGAAAATGTGAATTTTTTTACTCTGTCCTTAATGTGTCCCTGCCAGGTTCTCACTGTGTCTAAAAAGTTCCCACTTATTTCTTACCAGATGCACAATCACTCATTCATTCATCCTGCAAGTTTTCTTAGGTACACATCTGTTTTCAGCAAGCCTGTGCCACACTTGTACTACACCAGTAAAGTCACTACTAGGTTTAAGTTATGTTGTTACTACGTTAATGCCGTCATTACTACATCCTTATTAAGTTTTAATTGCTTCCGAAGTTCGACTACGTCCTCCGTTTCCATGGAGACTATACCACATCCTTATCAGTTTCTGCTGTGTTCCTACTGTGTTGTACAAGTTCTCATTGCCACCACCCCACCTAATATTTTAAGGGTGTATTGGGCACATGGCTGTGTGATGGTTGTTTCAGTTAGTTAGTTAATTAGTTGCTTAAGTCGTTAGTGTATTTAGAGAAAGCTTATTCACTAATTTGAATTTGCTAGAAAGTGAGCTTCGGTTGTACAAATTATGCAGTTAGATACGTGATATCTGGTTCTCTCTAAGGCTGCTTTGTGTCAAAGTCTATCATTTGAAAGTGTTTTATAAATTGATTCAATTTAATTGAAATCTCCTGCAGTACTTTTCTCCCACGGTCACACGGCTGTATCTTCGGCTCATTCTGCAAATGTATGCTACACTCACGCAAACACACACTCACACACGCAGACACGCACACACAAATGCAAGCTTACTAAATCTTTGGTATTGTTTTAGCCTTAAAATAATTAAGTAAGTAAGGTAATTTGGCAAAGTGAAGTCCAGATAAAATCTTTTTGCATTTTATGCAACTCTGAATGTCTTTTGTTGATAACATGACCGGTATATGAACAGGCTGGTATCAGCTATTCCTATAAAAAGAGTGAGGATGAGTAGGAGCATAAAAAAAGAGGAGTGAGAAGTAGAGAGATAAGTGATAACCTGTAAATAAAAGAAGAGCACTAAGAGAGCACAAACCTCTTCCAAGCCCTGCAGTCCACCGATTAACCAAAATGTAAAATATTTCCCTATCTCACAGTATTTAAGAATCCTTTAAAAACTTCCTGGATCCAGAATTTCATCTGAATGATTTCCAAAACCTAATGGAGTCCAAAGCCCTACCTCTGGTTAAAAAAACCTGATTCTAACTTTTGTCAAATAACAAAGTACACAGCACCCCCTGCTGGGCCTGCTATAATATGACACTTCCAAAAAATCATCCTATATGTTTCACAGTATAAGAAAATCTATTTCCTGGATTCAGAAATTAATCCTGATCATCTCCAAATTCTAACAGAATCTTCCTAGTCCAAAGCTCAATTTCTGGTAGAAATTTCATGAGAGTCTGCACATAATTTGCTAACAAACACACAAACAAGCGCAAACAAAAAACAAGGTAAAACATAACCTTCTTGGAAGAGCTATCAAGTGCAAAAACACTGCTACAAGGACTGTATCGTGTAGTATCTTCAGTGTGAAGTCCTAGTATACTCTAATGTACTTGGCCCATGAAGCACAATTTTGGTGGAAATAAAAGTTGGTCATTATAAACAATTAGATGTTCAGCAGGGATCTTTCTCTTGTTATCTTATAACAGCAAACCTCAATATACCACCGTAAAAATGAGGCATTCTGAAAATTGTATTTACAGCAATTGTTTCAAAAGAAAAACAAATAATGCATTAAACTGGACATTACAAGGACATGGCATTTTTGTCTGGTACTCCTTTATTGGAATCTGTCCACCAATCTGCTCACTATTTTCCTGAACTAAGCCTTGTTATCTTTTTTGTTTTCCTAAAATATGATGTTAGTGACCCTGAAATGAACTGAAGGTTCATGAGATCTTAACTTTATCTTAGCCATAACTCTCCCCAGCATTCCGTATTTCTCTCCTTTTTTTATATCGTGTGAACTTTTGAATGGAATCCGCTGAAGTTAATCCCCATTGACAAGCCTGTTACAGTCCGAGCTTAAGTAGAGAATTTTAAAATCCTTGAGAATGGAAATCCCATTCGCCTGTGAGGAATGATTCTCAGAGTAAACCGGACAGAACAGCGGCAGGGAAGCTCGTTAGGAGCTTTATCGCAGTGGCATCTTATTCGGGATGGTCTGATTTCAGCACTGCACGGTGTCGGGTTTGCTCTGCTTTAACGGGATTGATGTTGGGAGATGTAGTTTAGTGATTGTAAATTTAACCCCGAGTCAGTTTTACACTTCAAACCTGGTTTTGTTTTGCAGATTAGGTGGCTGACTTGAGGAAAGCACACCACAGAGTGATTCTCAAGAATAATCTTTTTTACTTATCCTAACAGAATCAAACAGGTACTCTTTCAAGTGCAGCTGGGATCCAGTGCAATCCAGTCCATATAACTCCCCGGCTTCACCAGTACTGCTCCAGCTTCTAAATAATGTTTCTAGTTACGGCAATAGAACATTCCACTGTGTTTTATATGTTGTATATGCCAAATATTTGCCAATGTGAATGACTCGTCATACTTTTTATCTGTTTATCATTACTTTTTGTTTTGTTAAACATCTTGAAACAAGTTTGCCTTATATTATAGCAGCTAAAAACAGCTTTACTTTGTCTTTTCTACATAAGTCTTATTTTTATTTATTTATTTTTTTGACATTAATGAGACTAAAACTGCAGTGTAAGCATTTAAGACACAGCCAAGTTAAAAAAATAATAATAATAATTTTAAACAATTCTGTGTTGGAAAATTTTACTTCTGACTCTTACAGACTGCTGACTCGGGATACTCCTTCTATAAATGTTGAAATCAATGTCATCATGCAGAAAACTTGAGAACAAGAACATGTTTTTACATTACTTTTACATTTGGCAGACGCTCTTATCCAGAGCAACTTACAATTACTTACAATTTTTATACAACTGAGCAATTGAGGGTTAAGGGCCTTGCTCAAGGGCCCAACAGTGGTGATAGTGGGGATTGAACCGCTGACATTTGGATCAGTAACCTATTGCCTTAACCACTAAGCCCCTAAATCCCTTAATGAGTATTTGACTAATCAGAATCAAGAATTCAACAGCGTTGTATAAATTGTAAATGGCAATATACTGTAGCATTTCTGAGAAGTTCTCTGGTATCAGATAAAACATGAATAAGCTTTATGTTTTAGAAGGTTCAAACTATAAATGAACTCGGGTGTTAGCATTTAGTGTGACAACCATTTGCTTTGCTTTAGCATTCTCAGGTTCAGTGTGTGTGTGTTGTTTTCTAAGAGAATCAGCTGTAGGTTTTACTAAGCATCATGTAGAACCAGCCACAGCTCTTCTAGAGGTTTTGACTGTTGCAGCAAAACCCGGTAGCTTTCATTCTGTTTTTATCTGAAAACTGGTCTTTTGTTTTATATACTGGTTTCTTACATACCAAACTTTTTCTGTCACATTGAATTTTCTGATTAAAAATGAATTTCTGGTGAATATAAATTGTTTTTGTACTGGTTCAATAATGCAGAATCAGACAATAAAAATCGATAACAAAGTTTATCTGAAAAAAAAAAAAAAAATTGGGCGCCTAAAACTCCTTTTAGTTATTATAGTAAAAAATTACTTTGTTATAGTAGGAAAGTAGTAAGAAACACACACACACGCGCGCATATATATATATATAATTTATTTATTTATTTATTTACATACATACATACATACATACATGAATGATTTTTTGTGAAGCCACCAGCAGTTTAACACCATCTGGGATGTCTAGGGTGTTTCTTTAAGTTGTTGTTGTGTGCTTTTTCCCTGCTTTTGACCCTTGATCCCTGCTCCACCGCCAACTTAAGATGTTTTATTGCTGTTTTACGTTTACAGCTATCAAGCCCCAGCCCAATTAAGCCAACAACATTTTCACTGCATGACTAAGGTCCTCGTATCTTGCTTGCTTGCACTCCAATGTTTTCCCCATTTTTTTTTTTTTCATGGAATATTCATTCATTCATTTTCAGAACCGCTTAATCCTAATTACAGTCGTGGGGAGGCTTGCGCCCATCTCAGCAGACCCTGGGCGAGGGCAGAGTACATAAAGGACAGCTGGACAGCTCGCCAGGCCATGGCAGGGCAGAAACACACTGAGGTCAACCCAGTGGCCTTCTCTATACGAACAACAGCAATGGTTCTTTTACATGCCTCCCATCACAGACAGTGAGAGATATGGCTGGCCTTTGATAACCCAGTTCGCTGCACTGCGGGGAGACAGCAGTGACAACTCGGTGATAGTGGGGCTTGAACCCCCGACCTTCGGATCAGAAAGCCATCACCCTACCACCGGGCCACCACTGCCCCTCCATGGAATATTAATAAATATAATGTTTTAGTACTTGTAAAATAGAAAAAGAACCCGTTCCATGCAGATAACTTATCAAAGTTTTTGACGCAGCTACCTCAGACTACTGGGAAGGTTTTCTGGCTATCTGGTTTCTTTAAATGAGCTTTTTTCATTTCCTACAATTCTACAATTTTTTATTTTTTTTTTGTCAGTTAAGTGATAAGTTGTTTTTTGCATTTTAAGTTTTACATTTTTTTCCCCCAAAGCCCTCAATTTTGGGTCACACACGTCTCGTTTCTTTTGGCTACAAGGCACCTCCCGCTTTAATGGTTGTCCTTGTGCTTGTGCTTGGAGCAGGAGCGTGTTCCGCTCGTGCATTTGATGCAGTGCCACTTGCCTTCACGCTCCATTAGCCAGAGACGGAGTGGATTGCTGCTACAGAGTGCTATTAGTACACCACTGGGACATGATGGAGCAATGTTTGCTTTTGGGAAGTCTTTTTTTTTTTTTTTTTTTTATTTAATTTAATTTTTTTTCATTCAACCCTTCGACTGGGGACGTGAATGGCACAATATACCCAGTTGATTATGATCAGTTGATGCATGATCAAGTTTGAAGCTTTACCTTGTTGGGATCCTTAACATTCACATATTTTTCCTGTCTGGCTCTTAACACGTCTTTAATGTTTAGCCTAATCAAGACTTTACTTTTCCCCTCATTATTTGTCTGTGTAGTTTTTTAGACACCTGTCCAGGATTGTCTTGGTACAGTGGATGGTATTGGAGGAACCCCTCAGATTGTCAGTTGCTTTTTTCTATGATGCTCATGATCATTTCTCAGACTGATAGCATTTAACAGGCTCATTTTTTAAATAAAGCTTTTCAGTCATGTAGACTAATTGGATGGCATACGTCCGTGCCTTATTGGCAGTGCTGCCTTGAAGGGCTGAGAGTGATCGCATGCAAGATTCATGAGTCAGGGGAGTTGGAATGTCTCCTCCCGTCTCTGCTTGTTCCCTTCTTGACACTTTTACGTCTCTGTCTCATGGACACTGTATCCTGTCTTGCAGCGTTTTGAATCTCTTCTACATTCCTCTTCACATTCTTGTTCCTGTCAGCACTCCCTCCCTTGCTGAGAAGAGCAATCACACACCGTGACCCAGTAGCTGAATCCATCCTCTTCACTTTCTTTCCTTAATGTAAGTTTCCTTATGGAAGCGCTCACGTGGGTATCATTTGAATTGTAACCCTGTCACGCTGAAGCACCTTATTAGACATTCCTGTCATTAACTGAGGAGAAAGTGAATAGAGAATCAGAGAGAATTAAAAGAATTGTGCATCTTATTTTTTCTCCTCCTTGAACTGCCACCTTACCGTGGTGGAGGGGTTTGAGTGCCCGAATAATTCTAGGAGCTATGTTGTCAGGGGCTTCATGCCCCTGGTAGGGTCTCCCATGGCAAACAGGTCCTAGGTGACAGGCCAGACTAAGAGCAGTTCAAAACCCCATCATGGAAAAAATTAAATCAAGGACTGCTATGTCGCCCGGATTGGCGTTACCGGGGCCCCACCCTGGAGCCAGGCCTGGGGTTGGGGCTCGCAGGCGAGCGCC
>JAQMYF010000027.1:18881235-18894299 GCA_030014195.1 Neosilurus mollespiculum
TATATATATATATATATATATATATATATATATATACAGTATATACACACACATACACTACCAGTCAAAAGTTTGGTCACACCTCCTGTTTCATTTAGACTGAGTAGGTGTCTAGACTTTTGATTGGAACTGTATGTTATAACAGCTGTTAGAAACATTTGTTCCCTCACAAACATTTTTTTAACCCTTCTCCTAAAGTTATGCTGCAGTCCACTGTACCCATAACTCAGAAAAACTTTCTACAGTCAAAGCTGTTATGAGCATTCAATGGGACGTTCATTTAACTTGGAATTTGAGAAATCACAAACTTGGGTAACTTCCGAATTGTTTGTTGTTATTCTACTGACTATACAATTAAGTATAATACAGCCACTTAATACAGATATTCTTAGACAGTTGCAATATCACAGTCAAATAAATAAGAAGTAATATAAAGTAGTGTGTGTGTATATATATATATATATATATATATATATATATGTATATGTATATGTCTGTGTGTGTGTCCAAAGCGTAATCTGAGTGCATTAAATAGGGATAATTTTTTTTGTTTGTTTGTTATTCCTTTGTAGAGATTGATATTGAACGCTGTGTCCGGGAATCCATCAACCTATTCTGCTGGACTCCAAAGAGTGCGACATATCGGCAGCATGCCCAGCCATCTAAACCCACTAGTGATAGCAATGGTTTTGGGAAGACTACAGTCTTTTTCTCATCTGAGTATCAAGACTTACCAAACCCAGACCTGGTGAGTGTGCATTTAAGCATTTATTACGCATTTTCCTTATAATATGAAGTTTGGGGGTATTGACTCATTGAACTACCATGGTCACATTTGTAGAAATGTCTATTAGGTCAGACTTTTGATGTTAGTGTAACACCAGCTGAGCCATTTGTTTGGGCTCAATGCCTTTTGTCCTGAGAATATTGAGCCTATCATGCACCATACATCAGTAATATCCTGGATGTGAATGAAACCCTGTGCTAAACTAGAACAAGAATATTAATTGGAGCTCAGTCTAATTCAGTCCAGATCTGCACAAGGTTAGTAACATTCACTTCCCAATAAATCCTGTCTCACTGTCTGGTTCTTAATTGCAAATAGTACAATACATAGTGCTGACTTCTAAAATGGGAATCTGGGTTTATATGTTGCATTCGTCTGAGTAGATATAAACTTATGAAGTTGGACATAAAACATAGTAAAAAAAAAAAAAAAGAGAGAGAGAGTTCAAAGTAAGAGGTTAAAAAACAGTTGTGTGTGGGAGAGTAAGGCTTATTAAGGCATTTAGTCTTAAAGTTATTGTGAAGGTATTTAATAAGCTTAATAAGAATCTTACTGAACCAATTATCTACCACTTATAATGAGTTACTTTTAAATACGTATTAATCTAATGCATGTTTTATTTTTGGTCTCCGGCACCGACGGGAGGAGTTAGCTATCAATAATAACCTGTCAGAAAAAAGCCTAAGGAAAAACATTTTCTGAAAGTTTTTTCCATTAAAAACAATACTGACCACACACATACAAATGGCCAGATGTTCCATTATATGTAGCAGATTTTTCAAATTGTGGGTTTGCACTGTGGCGGGGAATTATACTGGGGACTTGGGAAGCTGTTGGAACATGGTGAACCTGGGAAGCAGTGAAGATTTCATAATAAAGAGGTGAGAATGAGGTTGGCTGTGTGTGCGCGAGGTTTAGCAAACAATAATTTGTTAAAACAAAGGAATTAAATAACCAGACATTGTGTACAATAATTTTAACATATTGTACAAACATTGAGGATTAGGTGCTAATAGAGCCAGAATTTTGTCATGACAAATGGGTCAGGTGCAAAGAACCCTTTCCGAGGTCCTCTAACATACTCTCGATTTTTATTTTTATTCTATCTGGAGGTTTAAGAGCACAGTATCTGTCTGTCTGTTCTGAGTTTGTTGTGCTTACATGGTTTGAAATAGGAAAGAGACTAATTGTACTTTAAGCTCCTGTTACTGATGTGAGCTTAAAATAACACGACAAAGTTAGAAGATTAATGTTTAACGAGGTGAGGGTTTTATTTTATTTTATTTTATTTTATTTTATTTTATTTTATTTTATTTTATTTTATTTTATTTATTTATTTATTTATTTATTTATTTATTTATTCATTCATTCATTCATTCATTCATTTATTTTTATTTATTTATTTATTTTTTATGAGGAATGCCTAAGCTGGATTTGGATTTTATCCTTCACCATTAATTACTGGCCAGTTCTGACACCATCCGCTTGCTGCTAATGAAATCTAATGTCACATATTCATGTTAATGGGGTGTGACTTCTGAGGAAATTTATGTTGATCAAAATGGTGAGAATGAGCCATATTTTACACGTAAGCCCTTTTCAGGTGGGGTTGGGCAAGAAAAAGAGATTGCTCCCAAACTGTGGGTTCGGTTTAGTTTAGAACCGGAGTTGTCCATGGAAACAAGTTGAAAGAACATGCATGTTAAAACGCTAAGCAATTCTGGTGGTCATCTGCTGTGCTGTTTAGCAGAGGGCGCTGTACATTTCCAGTTTGCCCTTTGCAGGTTGGACTGTCATGAGGAATCTCCTGGTGTTTTTTTATGGTGCAAGATGAGCAGTTATCTCCAGATGGAAGCAGAGTTCATGGGTTGTTAACATGCACACCGACTTCCATCATAAACATGTCAAGCCTCTTGACGCCTACTCAACCTTTACCCCTACCACCCAGGCACGAGCCAGACCCTCTGTCCATAGCCTCAACATTCTATTCCTAAACCCTACCCAAGCTCTAACAAACGATACCAAATTCTATTTAGCCTATTTACTCTATTTAAAATATACTGCCGTTTCTGTTTAAACTCTGGTCAAATTCTGCATAAACCTGATTTCTACTTAAAGTCAACCAGTCCTGTTTTATCAAAATATCCCTGTTTTCATTCAACCAAACCTGCCTCTCTCATTTCACATACACTACCCTACAAATCCTTAACTAGACCATCTCCCAGCCTCTCCCCAAATACTTAGTTTCTTCCCAAAGTCTTTGCAAATTCTTCTTAAACTTACATTTACAATTTCATTTCGAGCATTTGGCAGACGCTCTTATTCAGAGTGACATACATTTATCATTTTTTTATACGACTGAGCAATTGAGGGTTAAGGGCCTTGCTCAAGGGCCCTACAGTGGTGATAGTGGGGATTGAACAGCTGAAAGTTCTGTCCAAGCCTCTGATTAAACTTTATACAGTTTCTACTTAAACTCAACCACACCTGTCCCTCTGTCTTGAACTAAACTCTACTCAAAATCAAATCACACTATATAACGATGACTAAACTTGAACAAGCCTTATGTCAGTTCGCAAAATCCACCGAAATTCTTTTTTTTCAACTCCTTTCTTAAATTCTACCAAATTTCTAAAGTTTACTATGTGTTTAAGCCTCTTCTTAACTTCTACAAATACAGGGTGACCCAAACACCCTCCCATATTCCAAAGGTAAATAAAAAAAATAAAGCTAATCAACTTATTATTTGCACAAATGTAACTTCATTTGGTACAGTTTTCATTCATCACCATTTGCACAAATGAAACTTAGTGAGGCAGGAGAGGTGGTGCTAGGGTCTGTTGGTAGCCCAACCCCAACTGTCCTCAGTTGCCAACATGGCGGGCTCGGGAGCACACTGTACATTTGCTGTCAAAGCATTCTTCACAAATAACTGCTCCATGATTGCCGTACAGAGGGCCTTTCAAAAGCGTTTCAGTATTCCATGGAACCAAAACATTCCAGATTGGAAAACTTGCAGTGGGTTGAGAATTTTAGAGCAACAGCCTCAGGTTTGAAAAGAAAATCACTTTGAGTGCTCGTATGCCTGACAATATTGAAGTATTGATCTTTTGTGCAGTCTCCATGATATTCTGTGCATAAGCATGCCGTAGCTGTCGGAATTTCCTGGAAAACAGCAAGGAGAGTCCTATACAAATACCTCCACTTTCATCCAAAAAGTTTCATGTGTGCAAATAATAATTAGATTGTTTGCTTGACTAAAATTTTTCTTAAACTGGACCGAACCTGGTTCTCAGGCTTTGCCAAAACTCTTCCCTGTTTCTATTCAAATTTGACCAAGTCAGTAGCTCAACCTCTTCTAAAACTCTACTCAAATGCAACCAATCCTGTCTCTCTTATTGTTTATTGTATCTCGTATTGTTAACCAACCCTGTTGCTGGAGATTTACCTCTGTGAAGACTTTGGCTCCAACCCTAATGGCCACGTGACCATCTACTCATTGACATAAGAAGTTCTTGATCAGTGAAAGTGGTGCATTAGGGTTTGGTTGGAGATTAAACCTGCATGAATGTAGCTCTCCAGGAACTGGCTTAGTGACCATTGTTGTAAGCCTTAACTCTAGTGAAATTCAGCACAAACTTCACCCAGAATTTCCAGACTTAAACAAAATTTACCCCAAATTCAACTCAAAAACACAAACGTAAACAAATCTGTCTGTCATCTGCTTCCTAAACTTATTTTAACAGGAGCTTACAAACCAAATGGGGCCTCCTGTCTCTGTTTTATCCTCGTTTCAGATAATGTTAGTTTTACCCTCATTCCCTCTTTGTAAACATTTATCATGAAGTTTCATCAGGAAAGCAATGGTGAAAACTGACTGATCCAGCTGGCTAATGGAAAAAAAAATTAAAAGGTGGAATACTTGTTTCATCAGGTGTATGGGCGTACTGTTTTGCGTTTTGTCAGTATGGTTCACTAGCGCTTTATCCACGCTTGTGTATAGATGTAAGTCTGTTGGGCTTTTACACCTGAGCCTAGTGGCTCATCAGGCTGGTGCTTATCCCCGGTTTCTGTAGCGTGAAGCGACTAGGAGTTCAACTCCTCCTGGATGGGACGCTAGTCCATCACAGGTATTTTTTTCCCAGTATTTTTACTGGTATCCATTTATACTGCTGTTTGGACAGAGGCACACTTGTGGTTAAGACCTTGCTCAGAGGTCCTAGCACGGTGGGGTTCCAACGGGGATACAAACCCACGACCTCCTGATCATGAGCCCAGCACCCTAACTACGCCACCGGCCCCACCATATAGCTGTGACTGCAGTATTTACTCTTGCTATTTTCTGGTTTTTAAAGAGCCTGGTTCTGTATTTCTTGGTTTGTTGTATTTCAAAGCCCTCCAGATAGTTTTGCAAACAATCTGGAGGAGTTTGTTTGTTGTTTTGGGTTAAGATACTGCATCACCAATTTTCTATACTTACCGCGGACCTTCTGATGATGTTCCAAAGTCAGAGAAAGCTTTCATTTCTGCCTACTCTGGCAGTTGCCCAAAGCCCACTCTACACCTCAAAAATGCTCTCGTCCGCTCATCTAGTGTGTGCTGAAGCTTTGTCCCAATTTTCCACCGCTCTGCATCCGAACATGGCCTCATGGCTGCTACTGTGCTGCCACAGATATCCGTGGTCACTTCTGTTTCTCACAGGAAGGAGATTTCCACACATGTTTTGAGATCTCATAAAATATATTCTTTATTGTGTAACTGACACTTCTGACAAGCAAGGCAATTTTAGGCAGACTTTCCTGTTCTAATTTCATTTGTTTTATTTGAGACATAACAGCTTTAGATCCATGTGCTACAATATTAAGATGTTTTGTAATATTGGCTTTTGTTTTTACGATATTGTTGACTGCCGCGATTTGATAATGTTTGGAAATAGACCGTACACCCTGCCAAACACTGAATCTTTTTTGGCTTTAAAACTGCCAGGGTGTTAAGTCTGATGCCAAGAAAGCTCAGCTTCAAAAATGCTGCATGGGTATTTACAGACATCTGAGTCTGCATTATTACATAAATTTGTTCATGCAATAATTTAATGCTGTTTGTCAGTTTATTTTTAATTTATTATTAATAAATAAATGTAACTAGGGGAAGCATAATGGTATAGTAGTTAGCACGTCGACCTCACAGCAAGAAGGTTTTGGGTTCAAGTCCTTTGTTCAAGTTTGGGCATGTGAGAGTGAGGTGAGATATAACTATAGTTTTGCTTTGTGTAGACTTATAATATTAAACATTTACTGTTCCCAAACAAATAATTAGAACCATTTAATAATCAATGCCTCCAGGATTTTATAAAATAATAAATTTTGTGTCCAATGAAATGGCGGGATTACATGAAAACTGCAGAAGTCTGCATCTTGATGTCTTCAAAGGCAAGAATAAGGAATTGATATATTGTGACTTATGGGGACATATGGCTCAACGTTCTTCACAGTGGACTGCTATGAATGATGAAACTCACAGTACACTCGACCCTTGATTTAATGGACAAAGAGGGAGGAGCATCGGTCCAGTTTTGCCGATTGTTTGTAGCTTCTGAGAATGCTTCGGAAGGGGGTAATAACAACCATTTAATTACGGAAAAATGTTATGTATGTATGTATATACACCCACATCATCCAATGTAAATGTAAATCCAATATAAATCCATCAAAAAAACATGAAATAACAAGGGAAAACGTGGGTGTACTGCTGACTGCGGTAAACAAACTGACACATTGATGTTCGCGTCAACTAACATCTGCCCTTGCCAACTGACTTGTCTCTGCCCTTGCCGACCGCCGAGCCCTCCCGGACAATTTGGCTACTCCAGGCCTTGTCCGCAGCTTCCGATATCCGTTAAACCAGGGTCTGTAGAATCAAGGGTTGATTGTCCAAATTTATGGAAAGGTTCCGGTGATTGGATGCACAAGAATTGTGACATTGTGAATTCCTATAGGGACTGATCTCTTTTGCAATGTTTAGTTTCCTAATTACAAATTAATTAATTTTCTTAATTCATTTAGGTATAGTCTTAATATTTTGCAAGTTTGGCATATTTTATAAAGAAGTTATCAAGGTCTAGACTTGGTTGGCGAAATCATAATGCCGCTTTGTTTAGGTAAAGTCTTCAGAAAGGACTAAAGATTTTTTTTTCCTTTTTTTCTTTCTCCATGTTGTTCTTTTTAATTATATATGGGCGATTCCACAATTCCTGTCTTAAATGGGTGCAATGTAGAATAAATAATGAAAATATATTAATTTGTGTTTCTTATTCATTTTCTGCCTAACACATGAGAATAATTTTAGTCTAATAACAACTCCATAAGAGACAAGTGAGACTTTTTTCAAATTCTGTCCCCAGAAATAATGGCTGTCATGGTGGGAAATGAATAAACTTAGATTGTGTTCAAGTCATTTTTTTACTTTCCCCCAATGTATTATTAACTTCTGGGGTTGTGATATGTACCTTGAGAAGCCTGCTGCATAATGGTTACATTTTAATTTGAAATGTCCTTTCCTTTTCTAGGTCATTCAAGTTCAAAATGTTCACCAACGTACGTCACGTCACCCTGTCTGTCAAAGTTGTTACGTACATTAAACCTGACATAGCAGGAAACAGCAATAACTTTCTGTCCCCGTATCAATTAAAAAAGATATAGGCAGAGATTACAGCCTTATTGACGTAGGTCAAAAATAAGTTGATGAAAACCTAAGATGAAATTACGGGGGTGTTTTTGATGAAGACATCATTGTCCAGACATTTTGCCTGATGTGTTTGTGTGTGCGTGTGTGTGTGCGTGTGCGTGTATGTGTGTGCGTGTGTGTATGTGTGTGCGTGTGTGTATGTGTGTGTGTGTGTGTGTGTGTGTGTGTGTGTGTGTATATATATATATAATTATTTTTATTTTTTTTTTCGTGGGGGCCTAATTATTTACTCGATGATAGTTGTGCAGTTACTAAAATTGTAAAACGGCCATGAGCAGCTCCTCCATATTGAAATGTGTTTACATTTACAGCATTTAGCAGACGCTCTTACCCAGTGGGTGAGGGTTAAGGGCCTTGCTCAAGGGCCCAACAGTGGTGATAGTGGGGATTGAACCGCTGACCTTCAGATCAGTAACCCATCACCTTAACCACTAAGCCACCACTGCCCTATGTGTTAATCTGATAATGCTACACTAATGTTTTAAGCTGTATGATTAGTAAAGGAAAATTTATTTCATCGTGGTGACCCTCATCCCATCGTTTATTTTGATAATTAAATGTTGTTCTTAGACTGTGTTGTCAAGCAGTTTTTAGTTTCTGTAATTTTGGCTTGAGATCAGTTGATTTCTCACTTGTCAGTCATGTTGGTGCATCCTGCCGCTCCTCTCATTTCCATGCTGATATAATAGATGTGGGGTTGTCGGGGTGGTTACTGATGGTGACTGAGGAGGTGATTGTCATTTCTTAGTCATTACAGCCAGATATGTGTGCAGAGAAGCCATCCTCCATACACCTTTAATAAGATGTGCCACTGTGTAGACATTTCAGTAATAAAACAGTCTGTACCCCATTTCTGTTTCTGAGCAGCTGTGTTATAAAAAGACTTCAAATACTCAGGTGCTTGTGACACCATTTGTTTAGATGCACTATAGAAGCATTTCAGAGAGTAAACATCTACCACAAGCGCTTGTTGTCAGGTAGGCTTGTTGTTAATAGTTAATAATAGGCCTGTCTGTAGCATGTAGTGGTTAGCACTTCCGACGCAGAGGACGAAGGTCCCCATGCCCAGCAAGGGTACTTCTGTGTGGAGTTTGCATGGTTTCCCTGTGCTTGTGTGGGTTTCCCCTGGGTGCTTTGGTTTTCTCCCACAGTCCAAAGATATGCATATTAGGCTAATTGGATATTGTTGTTTGCCCCTTGGTGTGTGTGTGTGTGTTGGTCCTCCAGTGGTCTAGTGAGCTGTCAAAGGTGTACCTCTTCTTCGCCTTGAATTGGCAGTGATGGGTTTCAGCCTCTCTACTTAAGGAAAACGTGGTTTGAAAAATGGGGGGTGAGGGGTGAATTCAGTCGGGGACATTAAATGATGAATGAATTGGAAAAGACCAGGTGAACTTTAGCGAGCGTGTACACACTGCAGCCTCTAATTTCTGTTCTTGGCTGGCAGGAGTGGAACCCAGTGTGGTCTTGTACGGTTTTCGCCCCTCCGCCTCAACGTTTGGACATGCCATGTGTTCTGAGATACTTTTCTACTCAACAGCGCTGTAAAGAGTTGCTGTTTGGGTAACTCATACCAGCTCAAACTAGTATCGCTCATCAATAAAGCATTTTCATGTAAAGAACCGACACACAGTGGGCACGTTGGCACCACTCAAAGACCATTCTTAAATCTCTGACCAGTCCGTCTGACTCCACCAAGCATGGTACAGCCTTCATGTTAAGCGATGCATTGCTGTCACGTGATTGGCTAATTGAATCATTGTATAAACTTTCACCTCACAGCAAGAAGGTTCAAGGGCCTTACTGTGTGTGGAGTTTGCATGTTCTCACTGTGCTTGCACGGGTTTCCTCTGGGTACTCCAGTTTCGTCCAACAGTTACAATACATGCCAATTAGGCCAACTGGCTATTGTAAATTGCCCATAGGTGTGAATGGTTGCTTGTGTTTGTGTTAGCCTTGCAATAGACTGACGATCCGTTCAGGGTATACCCTGCCTCTCACCCAAAATCAGCTAGGATTGGGTCTTTCTTCCCACCAACCCTGATGGATAAGTGGTTACGAAAAAATACGGTTATTGAGAGTGGAAGTCTTGTTTAATATATATTTATAATATTTAAATTCAGTGACCACTACCAATATAGGATGGTATGACCAGGCACCAAATGACATTTTTAAACTACCTTTATTGTAGCGTGCATTCAGGGCAGCTGAATCTACTTGGCAAGAACCCTAATTGCTAGCACCTCACTAATTAAGAATAAAGGCCTTTTTGAAATATTGCCAATGGTGGAGGTGGGGTGGGGGTGGGGGTGTGTGGGGGGCAGCTGTCTAATTTTGTCTTCCAAGTAGGACAGCTTTTACCTCAGGGGGAACAAGTGCTGCCTCAAAAAAATAGGGTCATCAGGGTAGTTACTGAATGAAGCGTGGAGTTTTTTGAAGGTCGTAGACCGTGATAATATTGTGAGTGTTTAATATTACGGTGTATCATATGATTGATTATTGGCTCAAGTCCCATTGTGTCCTTTGAGCCCAAAACTAGTTTCACTCTGAAAAGGATTATAAGATTATTAGTAATCCTCTTAAAAATGCATTCCTTCAAAGCCGTGTGGTTCTCGGTACACTTCCCTGGTGTCCAGAATATTCCGAGATACCTTCTGGGGCCATTCAATGTCGTCAGTACAGAGATGAGCCTGAATGTCAAAATGCAGCAACAAGGTCAAATCGTGCGCGCGCGCCTGTGTGTGTGTGTGTGTGCGCGTGCATGTGTGTGTGTGTGTGTGTGCGTGTGTGTGTGTGTGTGTGTGCATGCATGTGTGTGTGTGTGCTTCTATTGTTATCCATCAGCTTCTCATTTCCCTTTTGGAGCAACTTTTTGTGCTCTCTTGGTTTACCACTATGTGACAGGCTGCTAAATTGATCTCAGCTCGGCCAGTCATACCCATCACAGCCATTTCACACTCTCTCCCTCTATTTCTGTTCTGTGAAGGCCCGTGCAAGAGGACCACCATACTTAAGAAACCATCAGCTTGTACATGCATCCATATGTATCAGGATGTTCATTGGGTGTTTGCTCTTTGACAGAACCTTGATTTGTGTTGACATCTGGGAAAACATACTAAGGCAGTTTTTATTTTTTTTAATCCAAATGACGACCAAATAAATTATATTATAACACTGGGTGAGGCTGGTGGGGTATACCCTGATGGTGGTGTATGCCCTGAACAGCCCGCCAGTCGATCTCAGGGCAACACACACACAAACATTCACACTCACTCACTCCTAGGGGCAATTTGGAACAGGCATTAAGCCTAATGTGCATGTCTTTGGACTGTGGCAGGAAACAAGAGTACCTAAATGAAACCCACACAAGAATGAGAAAACATGCAAACTCCATGCGGAAACGCTAGAACCCAGGACCTTCGTGCTGTGAGGCGGACATGCTAACCACTACACCACCGTGCTGCCCTACACTACAGTACTGCCTTTTCATTTGATTCAGCTCAACCAAATGCCTTTAAGAATCTCTTCTACTGCTACTACCGAACATAATAAGCGTATCTGATTTCTCTGCTTTTGCAGCACTCTTTGGACACTGTTTCATGCAGTAGGTTGTGAGGCGCTCATTGCATCCATCATCCTGTAGGTAATTCAGGGACTTGTTTGGTATAAATGCCACATAAATTAAGCCTGATAATAAAACCCTTAAAAAAAGAAACAATAAACAAACCATTATTGTTAAGCAGAGAAAAAAGAATGCTAAATGTTGCTATGGTGAAATTATATGTAATGTTTGTTCCGTCATTATTGAATTGTGTCCAGTGTGAGAGCTTTGTAACAGGTGCAGTGTTTGCTAAACTTTTCTGTTTCTCAATTTTTTTTAAATAGCATAAGCAGTAACTTGTTTCATAGGTCTTTCACGACATTTAATATAACTAATAACCAATTAAAAAAGTATAACGTCCTTCATTAGTAATTTTGAAATTGTATTTGTTGGTAAATTGCTGTGGTATAAGAAGAGCAACACACTTTGGACTGGATGGAAGTATGGATTATGGACTTTAGGTGTAAATAAATGAACCACTTCAGGGTAGTATCAGACACCATAGTGGCGTCGCGTTTCTGTGTGGATTTGCATGTTCTCCACATGCGTGCGTTGGTTTCCTCCGGGTATTCCAGTTTCCTCCAACAGTCCAAAGACATGCACATTAGGCTAACAGGCTGCTCCAAATTGTTTTCATCCTAGGTGTGTTTGTGAGTATAAATGGTTGTGTGTGTGTGTTGCCCTGCGATGATCTGACGAGCTGTTCAGGGTGTACCCCGCCTTCGCCCAGTGTTGGCTGAGATAGGCTCCAGCCTCCCTGCAACACATAGAGGGATTAAGTTAGTGAGGGTATTATCAAAATATCCCAATGTGTATTTAAAACACAATATTCCTAAGTGGCTTATTCCGCACTTGGTCAACAAGTCATCATTTGGCAAATATGTGGAATTTATTTTTGTTTTGCTTTCTTTTTTTTCCATGTCTGTCTTTCTGTTTGTCTTTTGTCTTTCTCTCTCTCTCTCTCTCTCTCTCTCTCTCTCTCTCTCTCGCTCGCTCTCTCGCTCTCTGTTTTAGTCCCGTGAGCCCCTGAAACTCTCTGACCTGAAGGCTGAAGTGTCTCCCCGGATCTCAGCTGAGGATTTGATTGATCTCTGTGAGCTGACTGGTCCGAGTCACTTTAAAACTCCTGTGAAGAGACCCAAGACGGTCAAAACCAAGATAGTAGCAGTAGACATTCGGAGCAGCGAAGAGTATCCTTTAAAACTGAGCTGTTAACTTGCACTCGCTCCCTGACTCACTCCTGCAGCCAGAAGCTGCTATATATATATATATATATATAGCACACACAGTTATATACACACTATGTACTGTACTCTAATTTTTAAAAAAATGCTGCAAAGCGAAGATTCCTTCAAAAAAAATGAAGTTTAATGTTTCTGCATGAAAAAAGTATTACTTTGAATAGCAGTGAACAGTAATAAATGAAACAAAGTCTGTATTTGGGCGGTACGGTGGTGTAGTGTTTAGCACATCCACCTCACAGCAAGAAGGTTCTAGATTCGGGTCACGGGTTTGGCGACGATGTTACTGTGTGGAGGTGTGCATGATCTCCCCATGCATCCTTGGGATTATTTCTGGTACTCCAATTTCCTTCAATAGTCCAAAGATATGCACATTAGGCTAATTGGCTTTTCCAAATTGCCCCAAGGTGTAAGTGTGCATGGTTGTGTGTGTGTGTGTGTGTGTGTGTGTGTGTGTGTGTGTGTTATGCGATGTACTGGCGAGAGAGAGAGAGAGAGAGAGAGAGAATTTTCCCTTAAAAGCCAGCATGAACACATCAAACTAAAGCCGCTGCTGAGTTACTGCACTCACACACCATCTGCCTTCTCACCTTAAAGAGATCTGACACACATACTACCTACGCAAACAGTTTACCCCGAAGCACCATTCTCTCTCTCTCTCTCTCTCTCTCGCTCTCTCTCTGTCTCTGTCTCT
>JAQMYF010000027.1:18897045-18916096 GCA_030014195.1 Neosilurus mollespiculum
TCTCTCTCTCTCTCTCTCTCTCTCTCTCTCTCTCTCTCTCTCTCTCTTTGTCTCTTTATCATCTCTCTCTGTCTCTTAATCTCTCTCTCTCTTTTCCTGTCTTTGTCTCTCTGTCTCTCTCTCTCTCTCTCTCTCTCTCTCTCTCTTAATCATGCTCTCTCTGTCTCTCTTTCTGTCTCTTAGTCTCTTTCTCTCTTTTTCTGTCTGTCTCTCTGTCTGTCTCTCTCTCTCTCTCTCTCTCTCTCTCTCTCTCTCTCTGTCTGTCTCTTAATATTTCTCTCTTTCTCTTTTCCTGTCTCTCTCTCTCTCTCTCTTTCTCTCTTAATCTATCTCTGTCTCTTAATCTCTCTCTATCTCTGTCTCTCTCTCTCCCCCTCTCCCTGTGTCTTTCTCTCACACACTCACGCACACACTCACACATCATGCGGTGCCAGCTCATGCTCCATATGGCCTACATTCTGCATTCCTCTTTACTTCGTCAAATTTACACTGCAGATTTTGTAGCTTTATGTTGCCAGAACACATTAAACTACTCTGTGTCATTGGTAGTAGATCAGCAGTTATATGTCTGAGCTGGTGCCTGGATTGACGATATCCTTGTTGCTTTTGTTGGTTTAAATCCCAAATTCATCATTATAGCCAATGTTCAGTATTTTATCCTCGAACCACTCAGTTCTGTACCATATGAAGCTATAAAGAATTATATAGAATCATTTCCTAAATAAAAAAATGTAAATAATATGTGAAAGAAATTCTGCTGAGTGCAATTAAAATTTTCTGTTTCCTTTAGAGCAGAAACGTCAAACTGAACACGCGCTACTGAAATACTGTTACTGCATTTCATTTGGCCTTCGTGAACTTCTGGGATGTAATAATGAAAAGCCTTGAAGCATCATTTATTTCTGACTCACATTACAGCTAATATCAGTGTAATATAACGATTGAGTTCAAACTGCTGAAGAGATGAAACAGCTCTGTCAGTTTCCCCCCAAGTGATTCATGTTTAAAGCCGATAGAGGCAGGACGTGATTGTTCACGCAGAACATTTTTACTGAATTGTGTCATAAATTAATACATTCAATTTTTTTTTTTTTATTTTATTATATGTTTTTTTGTTTTGTTTTGTTTTTTTTTGATGGGGTCAGTACGCAATTAAAAATAACTGCACCAGTGTTCGCTAGCTGCTAATTTGTTGTCTCTGAACAGACGACAAAAACAAAATAAAAACAATCAAAAAACAAATATATTACATTGATTTCTGAACCTCTTTATCCTTTATGAGGGTCGCGGGAAAGCTGGAGCCTTTCCCAGCCATTTCTGGGCGGAGGTGGGGTACATCCTGAACAGCTCGGCAAACCATCACAGGGCACACAGACACACAACACTCATGTTCACACCTAGGGGGCAATCGAGACCATCCAATTAGCCTAATGTTCATGTCTTTGGTCCTCGGACAGCAAAGGCGAGTCACACCAAATACTGACTTCTAGGGTTGTGAAGAGGCTGGAGCCTATTTCAGCTGACTCTAAGTGAAGGCAGGGTACAGCCTGAACGGCTTCCCGGTCCATCACATGAGGGACTAATACACACAACCATTCACACTGACACTTACTGGCAATTTGGGACAGCGAATTAGCCTAACGTGCATGTTTTTGGACTCTGGAAGGAAACCAGAGTATCCGGAGGAAACCCACGCATGTACGGGGAGAACATGTAAACTCCACACAAAAACACCCTCGCTGAACCTGGAACTCGAACCCAGAGACAGAAGGGTTAAGCCCTATGCCACTGTGCTGCCGCAAATATGTTACATAAAATAACATAATACATTTTTAATAACTGACTGACTGTTCACTTTCTGCCTAGTAGATCCCACACCTTGGGACCAGGAACCAGTGTACTGAGATAATCAGTGTTATTCACTTCACCTGTCAGTGCACTTGTAATGTTGTTGCTTATAGATGTTTATAATCTTATGGCTGGTTGATGTAAATAGAATCACTTATCACTCCTTCACATGCTGAACGGCTTAATCCTACAAGGATCGTGAGGAGACTGTGTCTATCTCGGCGGACGCTGGGCAAAGGCGGGGTACACCGTGAACAGCTCACCAGACCATCGCAGGGCAACACACGCACACACACAACCATTCACACTCATATCCACACCCAGGGGAAATAGGCAATAGTCAGCTAGCCTACTGTTCATAGCTTTGGACTGTGGTAGGAAACCAGAGCACCCGGAGGAAACCCAAGCAAGCATGGGGAGAACATGCAAACTCCACACAGAAACTCCAATAAAAAATGAATTCAAGGCAGTCATTGGTGCTAACACAAGTTTGTTGTCTTTAGCCAAATCCTGAGGTTGGATTTAAACACTGCAAAGCTTCCTGAATTTCTAATATCATAGAAATAACTTCTTGTTAACAGTGTGCTAACAATTAACTCATGATGCTACATGACAGCTACATTATCTGTTTAATAAACTCATGTAAACATTAATTAATAGCTGTGCGTCAGCAGGAAACTGAAGCACATGTAGGTGATGAATCATTCTGAAGTACCTTCTCTTTAATTATACGAGTATTTTTGTTCCCCGGTTCATTTTTCATTTCTTTAGTGTTGCGTGTTTTTTTAATGAGGATGAGTCGAGTGAAAACCTTAAAATGGAACAGAAACGAAAGAAACGGATGCTCGTTAAGCACTGGACCACTTGCGCTGAACAAAATGAAGCAACATTGCACGTTTAAATGACACCTAGTTGCAATATATATATATAAATAATAATAATATAATATATAAAAAATTCGAAAAGAAATGTACCAATTCATTTGAGTCACCCTTATATAAAGAGGAATATTTTTCAAGGAGGAACACATAAGTAGACAGGGAGTATGATGCAGTGGTTAGCGCTGGTGTCGCACAGCTCCAGGTTCCTGTCTCTCTTTTCCTCGGGCCTATCTGGGTTTCTTCTGGGTCCTCTGGTTTTCTCAAAAAAAATAAAAAATGAAATAAAAAACGCCGGTTGGTTGATTGGATAGGCTAAAGTGCCCCTGGGTGGGAATGATTGTGTGTATGGTTGTTGTTGTACCCAGGGTGCATTCCCAGGATAAAGTACCAGTATATCGAGTCCCAGGCTCAGCGAGGGTGTTTCAGTGTGGAGATTGCATGTCCTCCCAGAGCTTGCATGGGTTTCTCCAGGTACTCCTGTTTCCTCCCACACTCCAAAGACACGCACATTAGTCTAACTGGCTGTTCCAAATTGGAACTAGGTCTTAGTGTGAATGGTTGTGTGCATGTTTGCCCTGCGATGGACTGAAGAGCTGTTCAGGGTGTACCTCGCCTTCACCCAGTATCGGCTGAGATAAGCTCCAGTCTCCCCACGACCCTAAAAGGATTAAAGAGTTTTGGAATCTTATCTTTTCTGTTTTACTAGTAAAGCACTTTAGACAAACTCGGTTGACGTGACTTGAATTGAATTTATTTTATAGAATGACTCTGATGCTTCCAGTGTTAAATCACCTTTCATTCATGTATTTATCTTTTATAAGCATATTGTCCTGGTCAGTGTCATGGTGTATCCCGAGTACCTACCAGGAATATTGGAAGCGAGGCAGGAATACACCGTGAATGAGTCCACCCCCAACCCCACCCCCACCCACCGCTGTAATCAAATGGCATTCTACAGCTGCTACGTTAGCCGAAGCTCTTCTTTTGTGCGTCTGTAATGCTAATGTACTCCATGTTTACTTCATAGCCCTCCTGAATGACTGACTTGTTTCTGAGTGGTGATTCTACACCTAATAGATTTCGCAGAAATACTCGGTGTTTGTCGCTGCCCTGATGTGACACAGTACTTAAAATGAAGGATGATTCAATTACTCCTGGACCCCCCATTATAGAAAATCTCTCTCGTTTTGTTTCTGTCTCTCTAGTCTACTGTGAGTTATTTGAGGTTCTCCTGAGCCTCGTCTCTTCTCAGGCTTGTGAATTCTCTTCCTCATTTAGTCAATTTTCCGCTTTCTCTTCCCAGCCGTGGCCTTCCTCTTCCCGAGAGACTGGCTTATCTCCTTCATTTACCTGCATCAGGCGTTCTCCTGTTCTCCACACTCGTGTTCTCATCTCCGTTGCTTTATTGTAGAGTAGGTAGCCCTGCCTGTCTGTCAGGAGGCTGATGCTCACTCCTCCAACTTCTAGAGAGTTATAAAAGCAGGTATGTGACATTTTCAGGAATCTTTTCGCCGTATCAGTTTGATCCTTGACCCCGGTGGTATAGCTTCAGCCGTGGTCATATCCCAGGCAGCATTAATGTTCCATACAGCTCGGTGTTTGGGCCGGACGGAGAGCTGCTGCAGTGCCCTAGCACCAACACGCTAGCTAGCTACAAGAGCCGAGTCGTCGTCATCATCAGCAACATCACCAAGAACGCAGCTTCGGTCAGTACAGCACCTGTCCATCCTTTCGTCTGTCTGTATCTTTCTTCCTGGCTCTCTCTTCATCAGAGACCCTACTGTATTCTAATGTATGTCTATCTCTTGTTTCTATTTCTTTCTCAATATCTTAATTTATTTTGGTCACTGTTTCCATCCATTCATCCATTTGTGTCAGTGTGTGTAAGTGTGCGTCAATGTGTATCCGTGGGTTTCAGTGCACTCACTGTGCTTTGCGCTTGTTTCCTGCAGTTTGCGGCTCACTTGGTGAAGGTGAATTTTCCTCGTGTGTGCGTTCTGGATGGCGGCATCAACAAGATGAAACCCACCGGCCTTTTAACTGTGCCCTCTCCACAGATCTAAACTCTACTCTCTGTCTCTCTCTCTCTCTCTCTCTCTCTCTCTCTTTCTTTCTCTCACACTCTTTCTCACCCTCTCTCTCTCGATCTCTCGCACACACACACATTTTCTCTCTCTATTTCTTTCTCTCTTTCTGTCTCTCTCTTCCTCTCACACACACTCTTTCTCTGTGTGTGTGTGTGTGTGTGTGTGTTTGTGTGTGTGTAAGTCAGAAAACCATTTTTTTAAATCATGTACTGAATGCAGCTTGTGAAACAGATCTTGTTAATGATTAAATCGCTTAGTTTAATAATTTCTACACTTGCATTAACTATCAGGGCATTTCACAGTAAACAAATTTTCTGGAAATTTTACAGAAATTTCAAGTACAGTAGAATTAACAAAAAAATAACTGTAAAGAATATTTACACTAAAGTCCTGTAATATCTTACGTATTATGCAAGAACATGGGCGGCACAGTGCCGTAGGGGTTATCACGTCCGCCGTGTGTGTGTGGGTGGGTGGGTGTGTGTGCTCACTTTGGATGGGTTAAATGCAGAGCTTCAATTCCCTTGCGGGATCAATACAGTATATTAAAATTTAAAAAATGTGCTCCTGTCTCACTTTGATGTCTGTAACACCCATGTAAAATGCTTCTTGTATGAATCACTGTAGTGACTACAGTGGAATTCTATCTGAAGCTAAAGCACCAGTCTGGTCAACCAGTGTGGTGGACTGTGTGTCACTTTATACCCATGTAAGATATTCCAGTACTTTAGTGTAAATACGTTTTACCGTTCAAATTGTTGCTAATAAATGACTTTTACACTTTTTCATCATGTTATCATTGAACATTTCCTGTAATAAAGGATAAATTAAACTTTCTTTTTTTTCCATCCCACTGTTCAGCACAGTAGTCATTTGGTTTGTGTGTGGTGAGAGAGAGAGAGAGAGAGAGAGAGAGAGAGAGAGAGAGTTATAAGCTTGAATGGTAGCCTTAGTTTATGACAGATGTTTTCTTCTGCACCCTTTTATTGTGCTGCACCCTTTAGAATTCTTTTTACCACAATTCTCGATTCTCATTGGTCAAAAGGGTATTAATTAAGTGAAGGATTATATACAGGGAGCTGTTCGTTATCGTGAAATGAACTCCAGCACAGTGATAGTAATTGAG
This sequence comes from Neosilurus mollespiculum, assembly GCA_030014195.1. Classification (NCBI taxonomy): domain Eukaryota; kingdom Metazoa; phylum Chordata; class Actinopteri; order Siluriformes; family Plotosidae; genus Neosilurus; species Neosilurus mollespiculum. Next base: position 18,902,988 of record JAQMYF010000027.1, read on the forward strand.
TCTTGATTTAGCCTGAAGGGGTTTATTTCTCTGTGATGATCAGCTCACATTTAATTATTCTGATTATTACACGGATCCTTATTAAAGAAATTAATAATTTGACACAAAACATTGGTTTAAAAATACCGCTGATGACATGCACTATAGGAACAGCCCATTATACAGTAATTAGCAACAGTGTGTTATAGCAGACCACTGAATGCCATGATTGGCCAACCAGAATCAAATATTCAAATGAGTCATAATCATTTTTAATAACAGCAGCTCTGCCGGTACTTCTGGCTGTAATGCAAATTCCAGCTTTATATCAAAGTTAATAGAATTCCTTTATACATGTATATTAACTGTTTTGGGCGGCACTGCCTCATGTAAGAAGGTCCTGGGTTTGGCGAGGGTGTTTCTGTGTGGAGTTTGCATGTTCTCCCAGTGCTTGTGTGGGTTTCTCTGGGCATTCTGGTTTCCCCCCACAGTCCAAAGACATGCACATTAGGCTAATTAGCTGTTTAAATTACCAGTTCCAGACTTTCCCCTATGGTCTGGAGAGCTTTTCATGGTGTTCCCACCTTCACCCAGGGTCGGCTGAGATGAAGAAAGGGTAGCTTTCCTCCGCCTCCAGGTGGGAGAACGGGTCCTGACTGTTGTTTGTGTTTATGCACCAAATAATAGTTCAGAATTCCCACCCTTTTTGGAGTCCCTAGGGGGAGTTCCCCCTGGGGACTCTCTCATCATCTTGGGAGACTTCAGCGCCCATGTGGGCAATGACAGTGTGACCTGGAAGGGTGTGATTGGTAGGTACGGCCTCTCCGATCTGAACATGAATGGTGTTTCATTGTTGGACTTCTGTGCGTGTCACAGGTTGTCCATCACGAACACCATGTTCGAACAAAAGGGTGTCCAGAGGTGAAGAGAGGAACTTAGCTGTCAAACGATCACTACCTCAGTAGTGCAGGAGGCTCAGATGGCATGGGAGGCTGACCCCCAGACCTGGGAGACCCAAGCATGTAGGTAGGGTCTCCTGGGAACGGTTGGCGGAGTCTCCTGTCAGAAGGGCCTTCAACTCCCACCTCCGGCAGAGCTACAACCACATCCCAATGGAGACCGGGGACATAGAGACCGAATAGGCCATGTTGCGTGTCTCCATTATTGAGGCGGCTGCCCAGAGCTGTAGCCGGAAGGTCATCGGTGCCTGTCGTGGTGGCAACCCCCGAACCAGGTGGTGGACACCTGCGGTAAGGGGTGCTGTCAAGCTGAATAAGGAGGCCTATCAGGTCCTTTTGGCCTGTGGGACTCCAGAGGCATCGGACGGGTACCGACAGGCCAAACGTGCTGCATCCTGGGCTGTTGCCGATGCAAAATCTCGGGTGTGGGAGGAGTTCGGTGAGGGCCTGGAAAAGGTTCTAGACCACCATTCGGTGCCTCAGGAGGGGGAAGCAGTACTCCACAAACACTGTTTACAGTGGAAGTGTGGAGCTGCTCACCTCGACTGGGGATGTTGAAGGGAGGTGGAACGAATACTTCGAGGACCTTCTCAATCCCACCAACACACCCTCTGTGGAAGAGGAAAAGCCTGGGGGTTCAGAGGGGGGTCTGCCTATCACTGGGGCTGAGGTTGCTGAGGTAGTTAAAAAGCTCCTCGGTGGCTGGGCTCCGGGGGTGGCTGAGATCTGCCCTGAATACCTTCAGGCTCTGGATGTAGTAGGACTGTCTTGGTTGACACGTCTTTACATCATTGCATGGTCATCGGGGGCCGTGCCTCTGGATGGGCAAACTGGGGTGGTAGTTCCCCTTTTTAAAAAAGGGAACCAGAGCGTGTGTTCCAACTATTGTTGGATCACACTCTTCAGCCTACCCAGGAAAGTCTTTTCATGAGTATTGGAGAAGAGGATCCGGCCGATGGTTGAACCTCGGATTCAGGAGGAACAAGGGGTTTTTAGTCCTGGCCGCAGTACTCTTGACCAGCTCTACACACTCTACAGGATCCTGGAGGGGGCATGGGAGTTTGCCCAACCTGTCCACCTGTGCTTTTTGGACTTGGAGAAGGCTTTCGACTGTGTCTCTCAGGCTATCTTGTGGGGTGTGCTCCAGGAATATGGTATATCGGACCTGTTGCTACAGGCCGTTCGGTCTCTGTATTGCCAGAGCCAGAGCTTGGTCCTCATTGGTTCTGTTCATAATTTTTATGGATAGAATTTCTAGGCGCAGTCAAGGTGTTGAAGGGTTCTGGTTTGGTGGCCATAGGATCTCGTCTCTGCTTTTTGCTGATGATGTTGTCCTTTTGGCCTCATTGAGCCAGGACCTTCAGCTCTCGCTGGAGCAATTCGCAGCTGAGTGTGAGGCGACGGGATGAGAATCAACACCACCATGTCCAAGGCCATGGTTCTCAGCCGGAAAAGGGTGGAATGCACCCTTCAGGTCTGGAATGAGGTCCTGCCCCAAGTGGAGGAGTATCTCGGGGTCTTGTTCACAAGTGAGGGAAGGATGGAGAGCGGGAGATTGACAGGCGGATCGGTGCAGCCTCTGCTGTAAAGCGGAGCTTGTACCGGTCTGTCGTGGCAGAGAGGGAGCTGAGCTGGAAGGCAAAGCTCTCAATTTACCAGTCGATTTACGTTCCTACCCTCACCTATGGTCACGAGCTTTGTGTAGTGATCGAAAAAACAGGATCACGAATGCAACCGGCTGAAATGAGCTTCCTTCGCAGGGTGGCAGGGCTCTCCTTTAAAGAAAGAGTGAGAAGTTCTGTCATCCAGGAGTAGCTCGGAGTAGAACCGCTGCTCCTTCACATTGACGGGAGCCAGTTGAGGTGGCTCGGATGTAATTAGAATCCCCCCTGCGCCTCCCTGGTGTGGTGTTTCGGGCATGTCCAACCGGGAAGAGACCTCGGGGCCGACCCAGATTGCACCATTGTGGTATATTATACTAATAATTCTAATAATAATTTTCCTTACATAACATAATCACGTTATTTTTAAAAAAATTTTACATGACGAACATGGTGCATATTAATCAGTAATCAGGATCATTCTCAGAGAGTGACATTCATTACACAATTGAAAGCTTTGAAAACAATACGGCTGCGTAGTTATCTGTGGTGTGATCACACCTTGGTCAGGTTTAAGGATTATTATACATCATAAGAGCTGTCAGCTTCATTTAATTGTATTTTGGACAAAATGAAAACATCACACTATATAATTAACATCTTATTACAAAAGACCTGATAATAATACACATCGCCAGGGCTACAGACAGTGAAAACCCTAGAGATGTGCTTCCTGTGTACTGTGTGTGTGTGTGTGTGTGTGTGTGTGTGTGATGCAATGAAAGACAGTTGTGACTGTCATATCATAGTCATTATGGCAAACCGAATCTGCAGAACAAAGTTTCTGTTCCTTTCTTTCACACACCCACACACACACACACACACACACACACACACAGTCTGCAGACTAAGTAGCTCTATGTGAGCAGAAGGAAAAAAGATGTAGAAATAATGAGAGAGAGAGGGATAGAGAGAGAGGGAGGATCTGATTATGACTAATGCAAATGTGAAGATCTTTATATTAGGTTCGAATGACATGATTTGCTTAATTATATTCTATCACTTGAGCAATCTCTGCCAGTGTGTGTGTGTGTGTGTGTGTGTGTGTGTATGTATGTGTTTGTGAGTGTCTGTGGGCGACAAGGTAGCGTAGTGGTTAGCATGTCCACCTGGGTTCGACTTCTGGGCTTGGGCGTTTTTATGTGGAGTTTTTTCATGTTCTTCCGGTGCTTGCGTGGGTTTCCTCCAGGTACTCCAGTTTCCTCTCACAGTCTGAAAACATGCACATTACACTAATTGGCTGTTCCAAATTGCCTCTAAGTGCGTAAGTATGAATGGTTGTGTGTGTTAACATTGTCTTAGGGTAGAAAGTCTACATGACTTGACTTGGGTTTTAATCCGTATGTTATTTAATTTATTTAATAATTTGTCAGTGAACCTTCACAGATTTCTGTAAAATCACCTAAAGGGTGTTGTTATGCTTTTCCCACCCTTTTAACCCATGAATGTTGTTTCAGTGTTTAATTACCATGTTAGATAAGGATTGAGTGTGAAATATTGCGAGGTATATTGCGAGGTAGATTGAGTGCGATGTTCTTCAACTTTAAGTTTTCAGTCTCAGCTGTTTGTGCCATTATTCTTTTTAATTTTTTAAATCTTTTTCTTATGCGTATCAGCATGCTGTGTCCTTTGATTGGGTGGCTTCCCCCACTGCCCCAATACACAGTGGTATCTCTGCCCATCCCAGTCTGCCTCCCAGTGCACTGAAAGGAAAGGCGATCAGTAAGACCAGAGTAGGCACAGAGAGTGGAAAGACAATAAGTGAGAGGAGGAAGCCAAACAAGCCATCCAGTCCCCGCACTCAAATTAAGAGTTTCAGGAGGAGGTGGGAAGCAGCTTTTCTATCGCACCTCTAGTGTGATCACCCCCTTAACAGTGTGAGATGGAACATTTTTTTTTTTTTTTTGGAAGTGTGGGTTTTTTAATTTTTTTATTTATTTTATTTTTGTTCGGCTTGGTGGAGGTTTGTGCTTTCAGGTGGCTCTTGTTATAACAGCAAAGAGGAAATAATTCATCAAATCAATTTTTCTTCAACAGCTACTTCTATTTCTAATGTTGCTGGTTTTATGCTTCTTGGTGATTTATTTTATTTGTTTATGTCCATCTTGTACTTATTCTTCTATGGCTTCTTCTTCTGCTGCCCCTTTTAATTTTAGTGTGGTCTTTTTGTTTTATTCTTCATTCTTTTTTTCTTACTGTTTTTTTCTACTGCTTTTGTTTTTGTTCTTTGTTGTATGGAGGCCACAAAGAGTCATGGAGGGTCTTATACTTATTCTCATGTTGCTGCTTTTACTTTTTACTTTAGGTTCTTAATACTAATTATGTATTTGGGTTTTTTTTCACTTCTCATTCTCACTCTTATCTTCTGCTTCTTTTTCATCATCTACTACTGTTTGTTCTGTTGCTGCTTTTTTATTGTTTCTCTTTGATACCTTCTGTGTTTCTATTTGATATATATCTTTTGCTGCTCTTCTCCTTCTCCTCCTCCTCCTCCTCCATCCTCTGCTTCATGTTCTCATGGCCCTTGAGAGTCTTATAGAAAAGATTGCCCACATTCTGACACCAGTGGGGGTGAGACATTGTAGCCATGACTATCTGAGAGGTAAAGGGCCCAAAATAACCAGCAGGTGTGTGTGTGTGTGTGTGTGTGTGTAATTGGCCTAATTGTATAATGCTGGCAGGTCTCTCTATGACAGTAGTCTGAATTTAACTGCTGATAAAGGATAATGAATCACTGAAGCATTCAAAAATGTCAATCCAAAATTCCCCATAGATGTTGAACTAGGGTGAGATTTGGTGACTGTGAAGGCCAGCACATAATATTCACATCGTTTTAATGTCATCAAATCATTCAGTGAGTCCTTGTGGTCTGTAGATGGGTGTGAAGTCATTCTGGGAGAGACCACTCCCATCAGGATGCAACTAGATCATTTCAGGCAATCAGTCAGAAGAACTTATCATGTCAGTCAAGTTTATAACTTTCCCTCGCTGTTGTTTTTGTGGGTTTCTTCTTTATTTATATACATGATATATTCATACTACAGTACTGCTCAATTCTGTGATCTGATTGGCCAAGAGGTGTAAATACATTTTCTATCACAGTATTATTATTATTATTATTATTATTATCATTATTATTATTATTATTATCATTATTATTATTAATAATAATAATATATAATAATAATAAATTAAGTAATAATTAATTATTATTAAATATTTATTATTAAATGTTAATTAATATATAATAATAATAAGAATAAATATGATAATAATAAGAAGAAGAATTATGATACTAATAATGATAACACTAATAATAACAACAATAATAACAATAATAAAAAAATATATATAATGATAATATTAACAATAATTAAAAAAATAAATATATAATAATAATAATAATAATAATAATAATAATAATAATAATAATAATGTTATTATTTCTACAATGGCAGCAAATTCCCAGGAGCTTGTATAGCAGATGGTTAAAAAAGTTAAAGAGTACCTGTATCAGTCATCCTTACAGCATAATTCCTATATGTATATGATACATTTAAGCTTGTGATTATCCAGCGCAAGGAAACAAGCAGATCTATTCAGCCCCTGACATTTTAGGTGATTAAAAAAAAAACGTGTTCAAGAAGCCATTATGGCTAGCAATTTCAAGGAAATAGGTATAAATGGGTACCTATTTGAGCTTGAGTGTATTGGAAGTGGAGCCAGGGTGGAACAGCCTATAAGGAAGACAACATGTCTCTGAGCATGCCCAGTGTCACAGCACTCTCACGTACTTTGACAAGGGGCAAGGACTGATGTTGCCGGAAGGACCCACTGATGTTCTGTGATCATTTAAAAGAGCTAGTAACACTAATTCACCACAAGTGCCATTTAAGTTTAATAATTTGTGGATTAAAATGTGAAATATGTTAGTAATTTACAAAATTATAACAATAATGCTACTATAGCTGTTTATAAAGTGCACAATAACAGAACCCAACTTGTCTCATAAATAATCCACAACACTTAATGTGACAATACACTTTCACACAATATAAAAAATCAGGATCACTATTGTCTTATTAAACTTTCCTTTCACTTTTGCCTTCTATCACCCTTCTCTCACAAAACACTCCAGCCACTCTCCTCCACTCATTCCACCCTGTCTGCACTCTCTACTTCACTACCACCCTCTCTGTTAGCTTGGATAGTTGACCCCAAGTATTTTAATGAATCGTCATTTCATCACATCTACTTCTTGCAAATCCACTCTTCCATCACCCTCCCTCTCATTCTCATTCTCATTCAACTTTCATTCCCCTTCTCTCCAGTGTGTACCTCCACCTCTCCAGACTCATCTCCACCTGTTCCCTGCTCTCATTACAGATCACAAAGTCATCCGCAAACATCATAGTCTATGGAGAGTTTTGTCTGACCTTGTCAGTCAATCTGTCCATGACCACTGCAAACAAGAAAGGGCTCATAGCCGATCCTTGATGCAATCCCACCTCCACCTTGAACCAGTCCGTCATTCCTACCGCACACCTCACCGCTGTCGCATTGTCTTCATACAGGTGCTGTTCCATGCTCACATACTCCACTGCCATTCCTAATTTGCTCATACAGCTCTCTTGGCACCCTGTCTTATGCTTTTTGCAACTCCATCTGACCAAATTACTTCTATTTGTTGTGATAATAGAAAATGCAATATATATATATATATATATATATATATATATATATATATATTTATTTATTTATTATTTTTTAATAATTTCAGGGAATATAAATAAACAGTTGGTCATGTTTTTTCTTCACATTACTGTTCTCCTTCCAATTTACAGTGTTTTTTTCCCTCATCCCTCTCTTAATTACAGTCAGGCTTGTAAGTGCACCAAGAGGCCAATCGTCCCACTTTAAAAAAAATGTGTGGGTGAAGATAACTGTTCCACACCACCTCTGGAAACTTTGCTAAGCTTTATTTATGGATATTGGAAGCATAATTGTTTAATTTCACCCAAGGAGATTTGTATTATTAAGGCATAATTTTAACTTTTTGGCAACACAAACAGAATCTATTTAACCTTCACAGCTTTGTTGAACTTTTTCCTACATCTCAACCTGTAACTGAAATCGTTAAAAAAGCCAAGGCCATTTGATTGTTTTTTAATTTCTCTAAATGTCTGGTGCAGCCCACAAAAGCTAAGGGAAAATAATTACCCTCTATTAAATTAAAGATTTAAAGAGCAAAACATTCTTTATCCCATTTATTTCCATCAGTATTTGATGACTTTTACCCACTCACTCATTTGCCAAACCACTTAATCCTGTTAGGGAAATGGATCTCAGCCGACACTGGGCAAAGGTAGGAAAAACCCTGAATAGCTCGCCATTCCATCGCAGGGCAACACCCACGCAACCATTCACACTCACTTCAACACCTAGGTACAATTTGGAACAGCCAAATATCCTAATGTGCATGTCTTTGGACTGTAGGAGAAAACCGGAGTACTCGGAGTAAACTCCGTGTTTGCAAGCACGGGAAGAACATGCAAACTCCACACAGAAACACCCTCTCAGACCTCGCCACTCGAACCCAGAACCTTCTTGCTGTGAGGAGGAAGAGTTAACCACTATGCCGCCCTTGTGTATACCAATTTTTTTTATTTTAATTTATTAATTAGTTCATTCATTCATTTTCTGAATCCTAATTCGGGTTGCAGGTGAGGCTGGCGCCCATCTCAGCTGACGCGGCGAGGGAAGAGTACACCCTGGACAGCTCGCTAGGCCATCGCAGGGCAAATGTAATTTAATTAATAATAATCATTCATTCATTCATTTTCTGAAGCGCTTAATCCTAATTAGGGTCGCAGGGAGGCTGGCACCCATCTCAGCCAACTCTGCGCGAGGGCAGAGTACACCCTGGACAGCTCGCTAGGCCATCGCAGGGCTAATATACCTTAATTAATTTAATAATAGTAATAAATGAATAATAGTGTGACACTAGTTACAGTTCAGTCCTTGTATGTCTGCAGAAAGATTTCAAGTGTTGTCGGACCTATTAGCACGTACACTTGCTTGGGGGTATTTTTAAAAATAGGGGATTATAACTTCTTAGGTGCCATAAATAATGTGCTTTAAAATCCTTCCAGTGTGCTAATAGGAATATTTTAATATACTTTATTTCCTTTGGGTTGTAGTATTAATAAAGTAGCTGAATGTGTGACCGCATGGTGATATGATGCATAGACATCATCCTTACGGACCTGCCTGGGCTTTTTAAAGAGTCATGGCTATTAAAATAAGCCCAGGACAGACTATAAGTCTATGTGCTGTGTGTATAGCAATTGATATGAGGGTACGTGAACCCGGCAAAGATCATCCCAGACTCTCAGGTTCGTTTTTGTTATTATTTCATGGATGATGCCATGTTTGGCATTTAGTAGACGTCTCTTCCTCTTCTCAATGCATGGTTGCCCTTTTATTTCTAAATCGTCTCGGTGAGCAACAAAAAAATTCAACGCTAATGTGATTAGCATTTCACTCCCTCGGCTGATCAGTATGGTAATGGATTTGGACAGTCCAGGAAGCACTTGGATGACTGCTAGCCGTCCTTATCTACTGCTCCAGAGCAAAGTGTTGCAACTACAGGAACTTAAAGGTGCAGTAGGTCTAAACTTTTAATTAGGATATGCTTTCAAAAAGTCAGTGGGAGAAAAGGTGATTCCCAATATTGCCATGCAATAGATCTTGATAATTTATACATTTTAAACTTATGATTACATTTTTCAAACCTATAAAAATGATAGCTGACAAATTAGTTTAGATAGAAAAGGGTTGAGTTAGTTAAGGGAAGGGAAATACTTTAAAATGTTCCTCAATCCAATCAACAAAGTTGTCTAAATATTAGATCTCCTTTACTGGATCATTGTAATTAAAATAAATAAAAACAATTAATTGCTTTGAGATTTTTTTTTTCAGTGTAGAAGGTGTTAATAGTCCACAATTTAACTGCAGGTTTCATTTGGATAAAATCACGGTGGTGAAAAAAAAAAAAGAAGAAGAAAGTCCTGGGTTCAAGTCCCAGGCTCAGGCATTTCTGTTTGGAGCTTGCATGTCCCCCCGTGCTTGCATAGGTTTCCTCTGGGTACTTCAGTTTCCTCCCACAGTCCAAATATATGCATATTAGGTGAATTGGCTGTTCCAGATTAGCTCTAGTTATGAATGTAAATGTTTGTCTGTGTGTTTGCACTACAATGGTCTGACAAGGTCGACTGAGACAGGCTTCAGCCTCCTTGTAACCTTAATGAGATTAAGTGGTTCAGCAAATGAGTGAGGGAGTAATTAAAACTATAAAAGTTCAAACAGGTATTTTATATTCTAAATATAAGCTAAAACAGTTAATCTAAATCAGTTCATTTTAAATTTTCCTGAGGGAGTCATCCTAAAGGGATCAATAAAGTTAAGTCTAAGTCTATCTGTTTGTTATGGAGAGATTACCGAGTACTTTGAACAGGGAATTACATACATGTACATGACTTCTTCTCTATGTTGAGAATAAAATTAAGTAGTTTGTATATTCATGAGATCTGCCAGTTCTCCCATGGCACTAAAAGTGTCTAATGACATTTTTGGAACTATAATGTCCAATAAATTTAGCTGAGCTTTGAAAATGTAATTAGATACAACAAAGCTGTTTATATATTTAAATAGTGAAGCAAGAAAATAAATGCATGTGGCACAATTGCCATGTAATTATACAGCAACGTTAGCTAATTAGTACATCGTCGATTAAATAGCATTGTTAATTAAGATAGTGAACTATATAAATACAATACCACATTGAGATAATTATACTGGCAGTAAGTATTAAGCTACTAAGCTACTATTATTATTATTATTATTATTGTTGTTGTTGTTGTTGATGATGATGATGATGATGATGATGATGATGATAATAATAATAATAATATTAAAAGCTAGCTTGTGTTTTGTAGGCCAGTAATATAAAATCCTGGCTAGCCTTCCGAACGTAAAGCTAACTATTATCTACATTTTCTAGCAAGCTTGCTAACAATAGGCTGTTAGCTTATGTAAATCAGTAGCCAGTAAAGTTCGCTAGTAAGCTCTGTTTCCTTGATTTGTGTGGAAGAAAGAGGGCGAGCTACAGGGTACAAAAGTGAAAATGAATTGAGTGCAAACTATGTACTTTTTTTAGGGCAAAAAAGCCATCTAAAAGTTTTAAGTGTCCTGTTCGCTCAGGAAAGGAATGAATAATAAATATATTCAGCACACAAGTCAGTGCACTCACTTCCTTCCCAGATCCTGCAATTTTTAATCTGATTTATTTCGACTCAGTTTCACTCATATACTGGAAAAGGGGAAACGAGTACCTTAAGCCTTCATTTTTTTCTCGTTTTTTCCTCTTTCTTCACTCTATCGTAATCTCCTGATCCACTGAAGCGGTGCGAGCTGAGGGCTGAGATCTGTTCCAGACCAGTGCTATATGATATTGAAAGGTGCCGTTTAATCCTAGGATGGTGTTTATTTGTTTATAGACTGCCTGAAGGTCTTTACTTGATTTTTACCAGCAGCACATGGACATCTTAACTCACTTTTTGTTCTTGGCTCAACTAAATGTGTAATGCAAGAGTAAAATGCAAGACACAGTCCATACTGGACAAAGGTTTCATCATGATGGCAAAGGTAACACTACAGAGCAGGGTATCACCATGAGACAGTACTGAAGCCTGCTCAGTCTCAGCTGACACTACGGCGTATATGGGACTGGACAGCATGCTCTCATTGGGTCCCATTCTATAGAAATAAAGCTTTATTTATTTATTTTTTTAATCCAGATACACCTCTTTCTCTTGTGCAAATGGTCAGACCTTTGAGCTCTTTTTATTACATCTATCCAGAGGTTAACTTGTGTCTGCTTGATATATTTTATGAATTTAATTAATGTGTAGAAAGGTCTTTGATCATTCGGACATGTCCAGAAAAGTCCAGAAAAGTTCAGATAATAACAAGCCTAAATCAGAAAAAGTTTGAAAAAGAACTGAAATCATATTTCACGCTTATTGTACCAACAACATTCCAACAGCACACTATTTAATGTACCGTATCAGTTTTATTGTTGATAGGCATGGCGGTGTAGTGTTTGCACATCCAACTCACAGCAAGAAGGTCCTGAGTTTGAGTCCCGGGCTTGGGTGTTTCTGTGTGGAGTGTGTATGTTCTTGTGCTTGCATGGGCTTCCTCCGGGTACTCAGGTTTCCTCCCGCAGTCCAAAGATATGCACATTAGGCTAACTGGCTGTTCCAAATTGACCCTAGGTGTGAGTGTTAATGGTTGTGTGTGTTGCCCTGCGTTGGACTAGCAAGCTGTTTAGTGTATACATCTTCTTCGCCAGTCTTGGTTGAGATGGGCACCATCCTCCCCGTGACACTAGTAGGATTAAGTGGTTCGGCAAATTAGTAAGTGTTTGTTTGTTTATTTATTTATTTACTTACTTATTTTCACTTCTAGGTATGTTTCGTGCAGCACTCTTGAGGAAACATTACACAGCCCCACTTTGTAATGTTGCCATTTCTTCTCACAACACTTTAGGGACTGAGGACACCAAGTGATGAATCATTCCAGGTGTTATTTTGCCCCCTTATTCCTGTAAACGGGTCTTGAACTTTGCAACAGTACAGTGTTGTTGTAGTCACATTGTAAAGTGTCAGAGTTTGCGACATATTCTCTTCTTTTAAAGTAATGCCTTTGTAATGTGTGCAGAATGTGGTTTTGCATTGAAATATGCATGGAGGTCCCTGAAAAAGCTGTCGCTCTAATGTCTCAGTGTACTTTTCTGCACTAATGCTGCACCACAAAAGTGTAAGTTGCGTTTGCCAAGGGCACTGACACAATCTCATACCATCATGGCGTTTGAATTTGTTGCTGGTAAAAGTCTGGATGGTCTTTTCTGTCATTGGTACAGAGCATACAGTAGCCACTTTATCCAATAAATAAATAAATAAATAAAAAGACCTGGAATACTAATTCATCCGACCACAATACACATTTCATCTCAGGTACCCGCAAGCCCGGAGAAGTCAACTGCACGTCTCACTTTTTGTTCAGTAAAGTTTTAATTAAAATTTGTGGATGTAACTCTGTACTGTAGGGCTTCAAAAAAGATTTGCCAAAGAAGCGGTTGTGGTTATATCCGCTATACACTGTGTGCACATTTTTAGACAAGTGATTATTTTGACCATATCATCATTTTATCCATAATTTCCAATGCCAAGCTGTATAAACTTGAATGCTAATTGGATTTAATGCATATCAGGTGATGTGTATTTGTGTAACAACACCCTATATCAAAGTGTGCATAATTATTAGGCAGGTTCTTCTCCTCAGGAAAAATGAGACAAAAAAAAAATTTTACTGACTTTGAAAAGTCAAAAATTGTAAAAAGTCTTTCAGAGGGATGCAGCACTCTTGAAATATCTAAGATATTGGG
>JAQMYF010000027.1:18933510-18948495 GCA_030014195.1 Neosilurus mollespiculum
ACAATAGATATATATATATATATATATATATATATATATATATATAGGTTTTTGAATAATGAGCCTGATATGCAAGCACTTATAATTTTTTTTATAATAATAAAGTAAATAAAGTAAATAAATAAATAATAAGTGCTGAGGGGTGAACGGGTGAAGGTTTGTTGAACATTTTAAAACCCTGAAGTAGAGTATATAAGCATCTAATCTACACCCAGCAGATGAAAAAAAAGAAAATCCAATTTCATGAGAAAATTGTGGATCTGGCAACCTCTGTGCTTGGTGTTATCCTTTTGTCCCTTTGGCTTTCTGTTCTTTTTAATTATTCTACTTCTCTTCAGTTATTTTGTCTGTTATTTATTTTACCTGTCTTTTTTAATTTAAATATGTAATTATCTGTAATTATCATATCTGCCTGTGAAATGGCCTTTTCTAAAGACCTTGACTACGATTCATGTAAAAAGCCTTAATGTAGCAACTCTGCAATTAAATCCACCCACATCTAGCTCCCATTTTTCAAATCCACAGCAGCTCCACCAGCCAGTTTATCCCTTTTAATAAAGGTGTGTTGGTGCAAGCAGGTGTAAATATGCTGAAGTCAGGGCCCTAAATGTTTGATATGGAAATTAGCACACAGAAACTGGACTGTTTAATCTGTCAGCTGCTGACAGGAAAGCTGTGAAATGAACATTCCGCTGTCTAAACAGACATAATTTTTCTACCCATAATTACACTACATAACATTAGCACAGAGAGTGCAAACGTGACATTAATTATGCTGTCAGCTTTCATGACAAGATTAACTAAACTACACACCTCGGGAACTGAGAAAACAAATGGCCAGTACATCACATATTAAAGAAACCTATTTGTTATGAATAATGATTATGTCTTCAACCTAAACTGGTGATCAGGGTTGGTTTTTTTTTTTTTTTTTTTTTTTTTTACAATACTGTAATGAAGCATTAATGTTTACCTTCTACAACTTTGTTTAAATAAAAGTTTACTCTTTACTTTCAAACAGTTTATAATGGAAAAATATTTGCTGAAGGTGAAATGGATGTTGCTGAATAGTTCAAGACTATTCAATTCTGCAACATCCACGGAGTCTGAGGCGCATAATTGTTTTACTACATGGAGACGTCTTCTTCTTCCGCTTAATCTGGGGTCGAGTCACGGGGGCAGAAGCCTAAGTAGTGAGGTCTAGACGTCCCTCTCCCCAGTCACTTCCTCCAGCTCTACCGGGGGGACACAGTGTGGACTTTGTCACTTTATTGTTACTGATATTGTATACTGCTATTGTATAGAACCAAAACAAGACGTAAAACCCGGTGAAGCCTGTGAGCTGGGGTGGTTTTGATAGGAAACGTTTGTATTTAAGCAAAATTAACTAATAATGTAAAGTAAAACCCATCATCTCTTTACTAGTGAATAAGCATCTTTAAGAGTTTAAGTATGTACTATGTGGAAACACAAGATAAGAAAACTAAAACAAGATTTTTTTTTTTTTCCTTGGCAAGTGACCAATAAAAACTGTGAGCGTCTGTTATTTTGATTAAAGCATTATCCACTTGGGATTATATTTTTTTATTCCCCCGATAGAGGACCAATCATATTGCACTGTTTCCGTGTATTATATACTAATAACGTTTATTTCCCAGTGCTGCATAATTCACGACTCTGATCTTGTCGGAACAGTAGGAATTACGGACATTGCCGCACATGTTCCCCACTAGACCTTAAACCCAGGTCCGGGTTCACCTGTACCCTTTGTGAAGGCAGGTGTGGGTTTGAAAGTGCTGAATGACCTGGTAAAGGCTTCATACAAACAGTAAAAAAAACATGTAAAGATTAATCTGGTTACATTTTCTGCAGTGTTGTTTATGTAACTGTGCTGTATTTTTGGCAGGACTCCAGTGTCAGTGTTTTAACACTCAGCAGTAAAGCTATATGTTTTTTTGTCATAGGCAAAATCTTTAGGAGGAAGACGTTTCTTTCATGCTGTATCATAACAATTGATCTTTAAAACTTTTTTCACAAAGAAGGATCATGTCCATCATTTTTATTAGTAACAGTGTACACACACTAACACGACTGTACGTATATTGTCTTCCATGCATTTAATGGTGAAGTATTGCTTCAATAAAAGAAAGTATCGATGCAAACACAATTTATTCTCCAAAATTTCTAATGCTGCAAAGTGACCAAAACCTTCAAAATATATTAAATATATATATATTTTTTTTAGCAATTCACATACATCCATTAGGAGCTCCTATAGAGTGTAACAGTGTAATGATCCACATGGTAATTAATGTAGGTGTTGTAATTGACTTTTGCACCCATCGATTCCTGTCTAAATGATGGAGGTTTGCTTACTTTCTGAGAAAAGAAATGCTCTCACCTACAGTATAGTGTTCTGTTGGCCAGAAGAGAGGAGCCATTACCTCGATGGAGATGATGGCCTTGGGTTGTAAAACATCAGACTGCACTCAGACTCAGCCTTTTTCCTCTGCCGCAAACAGCCTTTTAACTTTTACTCCTATAAAATAATTAAATAAATATATTTTTTTAAAAAGTACTACTTACTGAATGGATGATAAACATTAAGAGGATATTTGAAAGTTATATATATATATATATATATATATATATATATAGATAGATAGATAGATAGATAGATAGATATTTGATACTTTCATCTTAACGGAATCGTTTTATCGTATATATTCGACCCGAGGCAAAGCATGTTCATGCAACAATTCTGTCCTGATGAGAGTGGTCGCTTTCAGGATGACTCCACCCCATTCACAGGGCTTGTGGAACACTTTGCTGAGGATGAAATGGATATAATTCATATTAATTAGCCTTCACAAGTGATCTCCACCACTATCATAATAAATTGACAGAATATCTTTTGACAAAATATCTTTTCATTCCACCAAAGATGTATGGATTCTTCTGGTTTACTTCTATCTCAATAGAAATACTTGCCATGACCTAATTTAAATAACATGACAAATCCGGTGGCTTGGTGGCGTAGTGGTCTGCATGTCTGCCTCACAGCAAGAAAGTCCTGGGTTCGAGTCCCGGGCTCAGGCACTTCTATGTGGAGTTTGCATGTTCTTCCCGTGCTTAGAAGGCTAACTGGCTGTTTCAAAATGCCTGTAGGTGTGAGTGTGAGTGGGAATGGTTCTGTGTATTGGCCATGCAATATCTGGCAAGCTGTTTGTTGGTGTACCCACTCAGTGTTCACCCAGTGTCGGCTGAGATAGGCACCAGCCTCCGTGCAACCAGAGTACGATTAAGCGGTTTGGCAAATGGGTGAGTGAGTGATGATAAGCCCTCTACAGTCTTACAAAAGGGGTTCCTCACTGCTTCTTTAAATGATTAGATTAGATTTTCTGCCACACTAATGGTTCTATGGATGCTTTCCATGGCTCATTGAGAATCTGATATTTTATGTATCATTATGTATTTTGCCACCCACTTCAGAATATTACTGTGTTCAGGTTGCCGAATGATGGGGTTCTGTCCACTGTTGGGAACAATGAGGACAGGAATGGCTCAGTGGTTAGAAAGACTAATCAGAAGGTTGGGGGCTCAAGTCCCATTACCAGCAAGCTGCCACTGTTGGGTGCGTAAACAAGGCTCTTAGCCCTCAACTGCTCAGTTGTTTCAAAGAGATAAAACTGAAAGTTAAAAGGCTTTTTTCAGTGTAAAGGTTCGATCGTCGTTCTAACTTTTTAGGGAAAGTACTTCAGCAATCACAAAAATATTTGTATGTGTTTTAGATTTTGAAAATTCATAAAGAGAGATTGACTACAGATGAAAATAAAGGTGCTAGATGAGATGAGATTTTTTTTTTTTTTTTTAAAGATAATTTTAATAATTACTCTGTGAGAGTCATCATGATGTTCATTTTTGCAGGTTCAGTTGCTCCAGCTGGGCATTAGCACTTTATACAATATAATTTTGCCTGAAGCAGACATTTAATTTCCTCAAAATGAGTTCTTGTCAGTGTTTGCAAAACACAATAGGAGTGAAATTACATCAGTACTGCTTTGTGGTAATTATGCCGTTACAGACTAACTGACGTGCCTTATTAATTACCACTAGACACTCCCCAGAGGTGTGCGAATCATATTTGTTCGATTTTATATGATATGTTGAAACTGTATTTCATAATTTGTCTATAAGGATCAGCCACAGACATAACAAGTGCATTATGAGTCAATCTTGCATTATAGGCGTTGAGGTGTTATCATGGTTTGCATGTTACCTAACAGCAAGAAGGTCCTGGGTTCGAGTCCCAGGCTCGGCAAGGGCATTTCTGTGTGTAGTTTGCATGTTCCCTCCGTGCTCGTGTGGGTTTCCTACAAGTACTATGGTTTCCTCCCAGAGTAAAAAAGACATGCAAATTAGGCTGATTGGTTGTTCCAAATTGCCCCTAGGTGTGAGTTTGAGTGTGAATGGTTGTGTGTGGTCTGGCGAGCTGTTCAGCTGGCAAGGTGGTCTGGAGAGCTGTATACTCTGCCTTCACCCAGTGTCTACTGAGATAGGTTACAGCTTCCCCCACAACCCTAATTACAGGGAGGCAGTATTAAGTGGCTGGGCAGATGATGATGATGATGATGATGATGATGATGATGATGTTGTGAATTAAAGCTTGAGTAGCAGTTGAATTTTGGATCGAGTGTGGCTCAGCTTTACAGTCTTGATGTGGTAAAGTTGTTATTTTCTTGCACTCATTGTCCTCGTCATTACCTGGTCATATATGGTCCATTACTGAGTGAGGCCTTACTTACCTGTACCTGAGGTTCCTCTATATTATGACTAACTGTATAGCTTGCTGGTCTGTAAATGTGTTATGCTTGAGACGGAGCTTGATCCAAACCATGCTCTCAGTAATTGCTTTGCCTTTAAATAACGCTTTCAATTAAAATGCAATTTCAGTGAATACTGGTGTGGTCTTTTTAAAAGCTTGTTTTAAAAGCCTGTTTTTATGTTTTTATGTTTCCACAGTCTTCTTATGGACATTACACAGAGGAATGCTTCACTGAAGCCGTATGCACTGAAAAGATAGAGGTGTTAAGGAAGGATCTGAAAGCCCTCAAGGGTGAAATTGAAGCAAGGTACATTTATTTGAAACTTCCATATGACCACTTAAATCTTAATCATGTGGACAATACACTATGAAGAATTGGTATAATTTCTACAACAATATACTGGGTTCATAGCAGTGTAATACTTCACATGTCTTTTCCAATTCGATAAAGCAAGGAGCTTGGTATTCTGGGAAAATATTTACAGTACTGGTAAATTACACTTTATGAACATGGCATGTTATAGAGCTACAGTAACATGTGATGAGTGTATTTTTTTATTTTGTTATACTGCATTAATCATGCAAGTGAAATTATAAATGCCTCTGCATTTAACCCATCGGAAGTGAGCACATTTGGAGCCGTGGGCTGCCACACATTGGGGCACACATTGGGGCACCACACATTTTTGCTCCCCAGCCAGTTATGGGTGGGTGGTCGGGCGGGTGGCTGGCATGACAACAACTTTGTCCCAGCCATTGCTTGGCTCATGCACAGGCTAGCTTTCTAAAATTTTGCATTGGCACTCCCTATGACCTAAACATGTGCGTGGGGTACCTAATTTGCATATGTGACCTTTGACCTTGGCACATGACCTTAGAACTTGGCGGCGGTGCGACTATAGCTTTATCCCGGCCATTGCTCGGCTCATGCACAGGCCAGCTTTCTGAACTTTTTTTCGTTGACACTCCCTATGACCTAAACTTGTGTGTGGGGTAGGTAATTTGCATATGTGACTTTTGACCTTGGCACAGTGACCTCGAACATATAAAGATTGTCCAGCCCATTGCTCGGCTTGTTCACATGCCAGCTTTCTGAAATTTTGCATTGGCACTCCTTATGAGCTAAATCTGTGTTTGGGGTAGCTAACTTGAATATGCAAACTTTGTCCTTGGCACAGTGACCTTTTGTCAGGTGGCTAATAATGTGTTGATTGTCCGAAACTGTTCATATGGGGGATGGCTTTTGTCCTCAGTGCACTTGAGGCATCCTAGCTGAAGGAATACAACGTTTTATAGAACGGTTATTTTTAAATTGGCATAGCTTCAGTTATTATAATGTATTAGAGTAAGTGTAACAAGTCCTTTTATTGGAGTTAACAGTCCCCTGGGAGGACCGCAACACAATTGGGGTCTGATCAGCCCCGGCTGGGTCGCCTGAGGGAGGGTGTTTGATGTTGTGAGACCTGAAACACCCAATGATCTCAGGATACATCACTGATGATGTGTCCCAGTGCATCCACTGATGTATTGATACAGACTAACAGTGTTAAACTATAAGTTAAAGCAGTAATAGTAATGAAAATGATAGTTATCAAACATACTGGTTAGCCTGACATTTTTATAATTGCATTTTAATTGTTTCCTAATTGCAGC
The DNA here is from genome assembly GCA_030014195.1 of Neosilurus mollespiculum. Taxonomy (NCBI): domain Eukaryota; kingdom Metazoa; phylum Chordata; class Actinopteri; order Siluriformes; family Plotosidae; genus Neosilurus; species Neosilurus mollespiculum. The sequence continues at coordinate 18,939,989 of JAQMYF010000027.1, forward strand.
TTTAATTGAAATATAAATATTTATTATACGGCAATGACAGAATGTGCAGAATGTCTGATTGATCGACACATAGGAAATAAATTGCATAGGGACCAGTGTGTATCCAACCCATAAGTTAGCCATTAGCTAGCTGCGCGGTGTGCTATTATCTTTAGCAGCTTCCAGACAAGCATTCAGTGTCAGTATCCTGGGATAAAGAGTCTGCAAGGTCCCATGGACTTCCTGCATATCTAAACGCTTCTGTTCATCATGGGAAATAAACCAAAAACTATCAAGGCTCCTATAGACACGGATGTAGACACTATGTTCAGAAGCAGGCAGTTTGAAGATAGCACCCTAGCCAGAATGAAAAAAGCAACAGTGCTCGAAGTGAATTAAAAAGCCGCCATTTTAAAATGCCATATAATAAACCTATAATATTAACCTCATTTGCTCGGTCTGTACAAAGAAATCTCAGCCCTTGGTCACAGACCTTGCCTTCAGTTCTTTCTTTGTACTGACCTCATACTCGGTTAATAAGTGGATTATACAGATCTAGGCACTGCCTGAAAGCAGATCGCTCCATAAGATCTTTATAAGTTGTGTTTCTTATCTGTTCAAAAATGATCATTGATTTTATAATTAGGAAAAATCAGTAGAAGCATCGGAAGTTTTTTTGTCTTCCAGAAATACTACATGGTGCAGATTTAAGGATTCTTTGATCAGGTTTTTAAGCTCTGAGATTGTAGTTAAGCATATTTTGTTTCTGCCAAAAAAATTCTGTCATTGATTTGTGAAGAATTCAAATTTAACCTAAATATGTATTAGATGCTTAGTGATTTTTATTATATTAGATCATTTATGCAGCAAATCGTTTTTCTTTTGCAACATTTTTCAGTTTTAAAACAGCATTCTTTTTTTGCTGGATTGCATGCATCCGACATTGACAAGCAGACCCGCGGTATCATATTTACAGCGTTTTGGTAGATGGCCTTATCCAGAGTGACTTAAATTTTTATCTAATTTGTGAGCAAATGGAGGTTAAGAGCCTTGCTGAGATGTCTAACAGTGATAGACTGTTGATACTGGGACTTAAACCCCTAACCGGCTACAGTGGCAAGGAAAAACTCCCTCAGTTGACACGAGAAAGAAGCCTTGAGAGGAACCAGGATCAAAAGGGAAACCCATCCTTATTTGGATGAAACTGTAAAAATACAAACCATATAAGAAAAACTTCATTACAGTCCAACATGTAGTCTGGTTGGTTATACCACATCTGTAAGTCCTAAATAATACTATTATTTATATTATATTTATATATTTATGGTATAATAAAAATATATATTCATTATTACTACTAATAACACTATTAGTTTGAGTATAATTTTTCAAGGTGAAAGTCCTCGTTGAAGCGGGCCTAATTTAAATTAGAGTCAGATTCAGGGCGATGCCGTTCCCAGGGCTTTATTTTAGCATGTATTCAAACAACATGGTTTCAGTTGCAGAAAATTTATACTGACTCTCACAGAAGTTAATTATGAAACTAGACAGAAACTACTCTACATGATATGGCCAAAAGTTACAACTGTTACACCACAAATGTTAAATTTGTCTAATTCCTTAGCATGCTGTGGCATTACAATTTCCCTGCAGTTAAACTAAGAGACCCAAACATGTTCCAGCATGACATTGTTCCTGTGCACACAGCAGTCTACATAAATACATGATTTGCCAAGACTGGTGCAGAAGAACACTAAATGCACCACAGGACTCCTCACCAAAAATCAGTGCCTGACTTTTCTAATGCTCGTAGGGCTGAATGAAGAAAAATTGCCAGATTCAAGCCTTCCAGGAAGAATGAAGGATATTTTAATAGAAAATAGGGACTAAACAGTATCAAGCACATGGATGTCAGATGTCCACAAATATTGACCGTAAAGTGTACCATTTATCCACATTAGTATGATTTAATTAATTACGGATGCTCTCCTAATCACTGCACCTGCCTTAAGATACTTCACTGAGGTCAGCTTGAATCCACAAGTCGTGAACACTCCATTCATTTAATATTTGAGTGCTGGATCATATTAAATAATTCATTCATTCATTCATTTTCTGACCCGCTTAATCCTAATTAGGGTTGCGGGGAGGCTGGCGCCCATCTCAGCCGACTCTGGGCAATGGCGGGGTACACCCTGGACAGCTCGCCAGGCTATCGCAGGGCCCATATTAAATAATATACTACTAAATAATACTACTAGATACTAAATAATATAACTAAACAAACTAAAGAATATAGTTTTATGACTTTGGAAATTGTATTTCCCAGCTTGACAGCCCATTTGGTGAAGCAGGAAGTCAGTTTCGGCTTTAAGTGTTGGTGTTTAATGTAGGTTATGGAAATTATACAGCTATCCTTGCAGTACAGTATAATACAGCTTTGTCATTGTAATAGTTTTTTTCATTCATTCACTCACTCACTCATTTTGCTGAATTGCTTAATCCTATTAGGGTTGCGGGGAGGCTGGAACCTATCTCAGCCAACAATGAGCGAAGCCGGTGTACACCCTGAACTGAACATTGCAGGGCCAACATACAAACACAACCATTCATGCTCACATTTACACCTGGGGTCAATTCCGAACAGCCAATTAGCCTAATGTGCATGTCTTTGGACTATAGAAGGAAACCAGAGTACCTGGAGGAAACCCATGTAAGGACTCGAACCCAGGACCTTCTTGCTGGGAGGCAAATGAGCTAACCCTAATGCCATCGTAACACCCCATAAGCTTTCCTTTCTTTAATTAGTTTAGTTTAGTTTAAGGTGGCTTTGCTGTGCATACATAGTTTTATTTCGTCTTCTGAGGCATGCTAAGCTAATGCTAATGCTGTAAACATCTGGATCAAAGGGCAGGTAAGGTGGCAACAGAGTACATCCGAGCTGGATGTTTACTTTCTCGTAACATACTCTAATTAAAGTACTTAACCGACTTTAGTACATACTGAGTATTTGGATGCAATCACAGTTTCTATGGAGATTATGCTGGTTACCTCATAATCAAAAAAGGGCACTTTAATTCACAATTAAAGCAATTTAAGCAAAGCAGTATATACACAACAGATGTATAAAGTGTACATTCACAACTTTTATTGGCATAAATCTTTAAATACTGACATCATTCGTCAAAAACAAGAGTGAGGATAGTGGGGGGGTTCAGGTCAAAAAAAGATCAGCATGAGCTACTGTAAGATTTAAAGGGTATACACGCATAACGTATCATATGTCAATACAGGATGGCTGATACAGCCACTTAAAATGTAATGCAAAAGAATTTCACTGGCTGGTAGTACTTTTACAGTTTACATAATGCCAAGAGAACACTTGAAGTCGGGGTCGTGTAAACATTGCCCTGCATCACTTACTTACACATGTTGAAGAATTCACAAATTGTAATTCTGCACTAGCAAAGCATCTTTTGTTCAAATATCTCTATATTATATTTATATATATATATATATGTACACACGGATACATTTACAATAATACAACAGAAATATGTTGTCTCCCGGGTAGATTTTAAGCACACAATACTCTCGTTGGCTGGTTTAAAAAGACTTTAAAAAGGCAGTCTCAAGAGCAAACGTGGCCGTGTAACAGCTGGATCTATTTTCCTATAGTCTCACTGGGAATCATACAGACATTTACAAAAGAAATTGGCACATATTCCTCATTCGAATCTATTGTATGATTGAATTTCTGGAGTCCATACACAATTTGATCCAGCTACCGGAGGCATTGGGCATTTGTCTGCTGTAGGAGACACACTAATAATCCTGAGGGAAGTCCCTCATTTCTTTCTTAATCGTCGGATGAGAGGGTTTCCTTTTTTGTGTTCGTTAGAGTCTCCTCAAGTTGTGTTCTTCCTGACAGACACCTCTCCTCAGACTGATGTCATCCAGCACCATTTCGCCAGCATGGCCTCTCCGCCTTTCACCCTTCACAATCACCTGCACACACACACACACACACACACACACACACACACACAGGTCACTTAGATGTAACAGCAACGATCCAACATGCTCATATACACATGAATTTCAATTCCTCTGAGCCTAAACAGAGCAAACAGTTTAGTTCCCAAGCATTTGTTTGGGTTTCAGTGACCCCCTCCATTATAATAATAATAATAATAATAATAATAATAATAATAAATTATAAATATTATAATAAGCAATAACTGAATAAGGCAAAGGATATGGAGAATTATTCCAAACCAGGGGGTGTTATTTGCCTAGGCCAATGGCTTAATAATTCTCAATATCACACAAAAGCCAAATCATTTCATTCAAAATATTTTCAAATCTGACAAAAGCGTATCGTAGCCGGGATGAGTCAGCCGAAAGTAGCACATGCTATTCCCTGACCAAAAAAAAAAAAGGAACAAAATATGGAAATAAAGTATTTTGATGGGCAGCACGGTGGACGGTGTCCGAGTGATTAGCATGTCTGCTTCACTGCATCAAAGTCCTGGGCTTGGGCGTTTCTGTGTGGAGTTTGCATGTTCTCCCTGCGCTTGCACAGGTTTTCTCCAGGGTGTCAGGTTTCCTCCCACAGTCCAAAGGCATGCACATTAGGCTAATTGACTGTTTCAAATTTGGCCCCAAGTGTGAGTGTGAGGCGGACGTGCTAACCACTACACAACCGTAGTGCACAAAATCAGTCCAATTCAGTTATATTTATATAGTGCAGTTAACACAGGATAAGCAGCTTTTTAATGAATATCTGAGTCTAGATATTGATTTAGATTTATCCTTAATGAGCAAGCCAGAGGTGACTGGGTGAGAAAAAGCTCCCTGGGATTAACCTTGAATAACCATGACAGGAAAAGGACCCAACAGATCCATCATTATCTGGATGAGATTATAAATCATTACTGTTCTACTGCTGTATACTGTATCAATATCAGCATAATGTTTATTTTATTATTAGTAAAGTTGAAACTTTGAGTATATATTATCCAGGTGACGCTATCAAATATATAATAAACAAACAGTTAAAAGCAAGTGCAATCCATGGGCTGTCCAAGCCAGAAATTCTACAACCATCTCTACCCCATTAAAAGGTAAAGTCCATTGGGCTTTTACACCCGAGCGTACTGGCTCATCACCTCATCCCCGATTTCTATACCATGAAGCAACTAGGAGTTGAACGCATTCTGGATGGGATGCTAGACCTTCCCAGTATTATTACTTCTACCCATTTATACTGCTGGATGAACAGAGGCTTACTTGTGGTTAAGACCTTGCCCTGAGGTCTTAGCTCAGTAGGGATCTAATTAGGATTTGAACCCACGAGCTCCAGATCATGAGCCCAGCACCCTAACCAGTACACCACCATCCCCACGAATCCATTAAGGTGCTACTAAAACAGTTACATTTATAATATATTAGTTAGCACTATAAATAACACTAGCACTCTCTGTTTAGCTGCAATACTTATTTAATCTTAGCAAGCACTGAGCCCAAGAGTAGTCTTAAGCTTATACTCACACTCTCCAGGCCATTGCCCCACAGTGTGATCTGTGTCGTCCTCCAGCCACTACCTCCTGTGCGCCCCCAAACAGCTGGACTGTGCTGTCGGCCTTTCTGCACAAACACTTGCAGCATGCCCACGTGATGACCCGCCAGCTTGTGGCGGAAAGCCAGACACAGGTTACCCTCGCTCCATGGAGACGCTAGGGGAAGAATGAGCTGAGCGCCGCGGCCATTTCTCTTACCAGATGCCTCTGAGATAGTCAGATACTGTCCACCTACAAAAGAATCAACCGCACAGCATGTATTTACAACACAAGCCTGAGGCAAAACATGTCCCTGTGCGGTAATTATTTTTAATTTAATACACTGGATGAAGAGCGACTGATCAGAAGATGTTTATTTGTATCTACACAACTAGATTTTTTTTCAGCTAAAACAATTTTCACCGACCAATATTCTTATTATAGTGGTTAGCACGTACGCCTCACAGCAAAAAAATCCTGGATTCGAGTCCCGGCCTTGGGCGTTTCTGTATGGAGTTTACATGTTCTCCCCATGGTTGCATGGGTTTTCTCCGGGTACTCCAGCTTCCTACCACAGTCCAAAGACATGCATATAAGGCTAACTGGCTGTTCCAAATTGTCCCTACGTGTGGATGTGAGTGTGAATGGTTGTGTATGTGTGTATAGCCGTGCGATGGTCTGGTGAGCTGTTCAGGGTGTACCCCGCCTTCGCCCAGAGTTGGCTGAGATAGGCTCCAGCCTACATGTGACCCTAGTAGGATTAAGTGTTTGAGCAAATGAGTGAATGAGAGAGACTAAATGTATCCCTGTACTATCATATTCTGTAATTAAAACATCTCTGCACTGTTAAATTGCCATTATATAAAAGAAAAAAATAACATATGGTGTTGAAGGCACATTTTGTTATTGAATAGTTATTAAGTTGTTAATCATAGTCCATTGTAGTAAAACCACCTTGATTTATTTCCTTGATTTATTTTCTTATATCAGCATCCCTCCAAGTGCTGTCATTATTAATGATTTCCGGCTCAAAGAATCAAAGATCATCTGTAAGCCTCTAGTTTTGTTTATAAATCATAATTTCTAATGATAAAAATATTCTTACAAAATAAGCTGGGGGAGTAGAGTAATGATATTAAAAGATCATCCACAAAATGCTTTTTTTCTTAAATAAAATATATTCTGAGCAAAATTTCTGAGATTAAAGTCCCACATTTACGCTGACAAGAAAATACATCACTTCATTTCACAGGCTTGGATCAGTGTCATTACACATTGGACGCCATAAACAGTGACACCTGTTATGGAGGTACAAAAATACTTAATGCGGTTGCATCAGTTAATTTACCGATGTTAAAAAAAAAGCGTGTCGTAGCCGGGATGAATCAGCTGGAAGTAGCGCATGTTATTAACTCACTAACGCCGTTTCCAATTAATTCTGTACAAATTCCACAAAAATATGAAACAAAATATGGAAGTAAAGTATTTAAAGGGAAACACGGTGGATGGTGGCGTAGTGATCCGCCTCACAGTATCAAAGTCCTGGGCTTGGGCGTTTCTGTGTGGAGTTTGCATGTTCTCCCTGTGTTTGCATAGGTTTTCTCCAGGGAGTCAGGTTTCCTCCCACAGTCCAAAGACATGCACATTAGGCTAACTGACAGGACTGTCCAGCGATATTTATTAAGCCTGAAGTGAATATTTAGTATATACAACATTGTTGCATAAGTAAAGCAAACGAAAATGAGATAATTATGGTTTAATTTACGATGTCAAATTGATTCAAGCATTATCCCATGTTTCTGGGTTAAGTAACGTCTATGATTCTGAGATAACAAACCAATCAGATTGCGCCATTTAACAATTTCCGTATGTTAAACAGTACATTTCTTGATTATGTAAAATGCTGATTTACTTATAGTAAAGCAGTTACCTGAAGGGTCTGGTACTGTCTCCCAGTGCACATCTCCCTCTTTGTGCTGGATCCAGCCACAAAGACCTTGATCAAAGGAGCAGCTCAGAGATCCAGCCTCTAAAATACCAAATACAGCATTACAAAGTGGTTAAAAAATGCAGCTAGATTCCAAAAAATAACACAAAACACACCTCTGACCTCAGTACTGATGCAGTTGCCTGTGCTCTCAACACACATCAGGCTAGCATCAATCAGTTGGTTGCAGAAATGGATATTTGTGACATTTTAAGGGCCAATGAAAGCTCTGTCTATGCCAGACTACTGATCCTGTTTTAGCACTGAGTGCCAGGATACAGACTGAAATCGTTAGACAATTTGTGTACCTCTGACTTCACTTCTAACAGCATGTAAAAAAGAGTTGATAGCAACCTGGGCTCACTTCCCAGGCAAATTCTAAACGCTGCTTTAGACTATAAAAGGAGTTTTAGCCTTATATGTAAGGAACCACAAGCATTTACTAGGCATATATACAAAATGGGCATAATAATAATTGCTGCTGTTCTTATATTGCATCTCTTAGGTAATTAAGTCTATCAATAATCTACATTAATATAGGAGAAGAATATTTCATTTAGATATAAATTAATAATTAAACCAAAAAACATTATACACGATGTGTAACTACATTGTGAAGCACTGGGGAAAAGTAACGTGCACTGTGTAAACGGTTAAGTATCATCATCGAAGTCCGTTTCCAAGCTATTTTCAGTATTTTGTTGAAAGACGGTCATTTTCACCAACTTTGAAGCGTTTTTCCATTAAAAATTATTCTTAAGGCTCTAATATCAATATCTATAATTTTCCATGAGATAGAGACACTGTATATTCGGTCAAATTTTGGGGAGGATTTATAAATTTCTTTGCACTGTTAATAAATAAATAAATAAATAAAATATTTATTTTACTGAACAAGTTTTACCTTTAAGTTTGTTGAACATTAAATTCTAAGTTTCGTTACATATAATATATATATATATATATATGGAAAAAAAAAA
>JAQMYF010000027.1:18969643-18981972 GCA_030014195.1 Neosilurus mollespiculum
TAAATGAAATCCTGTCTTCTTTACAGTTCTGTCTTTGTGTTACACCTCATTTTATCCTCTTTCATCTTTTGCTTCAAAAGCTAGCATGCTTGTGACACTGAGCTCAACATGGCTGGAGGCATGTGTGTGTGTGATGTGTGCTAAACATTTGTGCTACAATCTGCATTAGCTTCACTGCAAAACCAGCGCAAACCTAAGGACACAACATTAGTTAATGTGTACATCTCATTTTAGGCCAAGCCATTCCCTTTATTTATTAAAGCACAACCTAAAAGCTCCTGATAGGTGTCCAAGCATGGGTTTGCTTTTTACTGCCTTTCTGATTTCTTGTTAGTTTAATTATCTGTTTAACAAGTTCATGTTCTATCAAGCTTTTGATTTTAGTGTTTGCTCGACAAACATTTATTCACCTGCAAGTTTGTCTATCTACCTGAGTTATATTGTTTGTTTTTTATTTTGTGTGAGTCTCAGCAGTTGTATATGAACTCCTCTTTTTTTGGGTTTCAATTTCGTTATTAACAATTTTTTATTATTTTACTTTTTATTGCTGGTCATCATCATGCAAGTCAGTGATGCATAATAGCCAGTAAGCATCAACTCAGTGATACAGTATGTCAGCCTTATCGGGTTTCCTGCAGTGGCTTGAACAGACGCCTGACAGGAGACAGGACAACCATCCAAGCCGGATTCCATTCTCTGATCAAGAGCTCTGTTATAGAATTAAAATTAACCATTTAAATTCAACATTTTTACATATTTTCAAGATACTTTTAATGCCACTTTTATTATTGGTGTGGTTCCAAAAGGAATATCTTTGTGTTTTTCATTCCTAAACACATTTAAATGTATCTTTCACCAGTGACCCTGTTTTACAGAAGCAGCTAATTTGATTTTAAATGCCAATGTATTGCAGCAAGTCTTAAAACTAAAAATTATTAGAAAATGTGTGCAAGATGAAAAGCAAATGAAAAATGAAATCATGTGGTTTAAAGCCATAGTCTGGCTTCTGCGGCTGTTTTGATTAAGTAGAGTACATTTCGATTTAAGATGTTTACAGACATTTCTCTGTCTCACTGTTATTATAGAATTAAAGCAATTTCACTTTTGGCATTAAAATTCTTTCAGAGCATGAAGCATTAGCATTAAGAAATGCAGTAATCTGAGCTGTGATGATTAGTATGATGTGCAAATCAATAACACTTCAGGAATAAATAAAAAACTAGACCTTTGAGCAAGGATGCAAACATATCGAATGTACAGATACAGACGGACTACCTCATAATTTTGTCTTTCAGAGCTGAGAACTGAACTCTATAAGAGGGTCTGTCTGACCCCGAGGCAAATGACTACCGAAGAAGATAACCTTGTATTATTACCTCACCATTTCCAACAATGTACTGAAAGGAAAAAAATGCTTCATTCTCTATTCCGCACCACTACAAGGTCATCAGTGGGTTCAATCTGCTTTTTTCATAATAACAATGAAATAAAATAACTCATTATGCCTAAAAGGCAAATGTAAAGAGCTGTAAAAAAAAGAAATTCAGCAAAGCTACAAATTGGTTTATTCATAGCCTCAAAAAACAAAGCAATTGTTCTAAGGTCAAAAAGTGCATGGTGGTGGCGTTGCTCATGCCAAACATAATGACTATACACTCAAACTCTGACAGATAAATAATACTTCACATTAGACATGTTGGATTTCAACATTTAACACAGTGAAGGTTTACGTGTAGAGACCTACAGTTCAAGGGATGACTTCATCATTGAAATATCTCGAGATATTAAGAATAGTCTATGCTGAATACTGAAAGGAGCACCTCTATAAATCTTATCATCATGAAGAACGCAAGGATAGAGACAATTAAGTTGCTTTTCTGAACTGCTTTATCCTTTATTAGGGTCACAGGGAGGCTGGAGCCCTGAAGAGATCACCAGACCATCGCAGGGCAACACAGGCACACAGCCATTCACACTTGCACCTAAGGGAAATCAGGGATATCCAATTAGCCTAATGTGCATGGCTTTGGACTGTCGGGGGAAACTGGAGTACCCGGATGAAGTCCACCCAAGCATGCGGAGAACATGCAAACTCCACACAAAAAGACCAGCACCTGCCATGGGGCTCGAACCCTGGACCTTCTTGCTGTGAGGGGGAAGTGCTAACCATTACATTACTGTGCCACCAGGATAAACACATTCATTCATTACATATGCATGTCTTTGGACTGTGGGAGGAAACCAGAATACCCAGAGGAAACCCACATCAAGTATAAGTAAAGGGGATCAAGAGCTTTCAACATCCCAACCTCATTAATCAGGTTCTGGTCATGCTATGGTGAAAAAAAAATAAAAGGCCAGTGGTTACACTGTGTAAATAAAAGCGTTTGTTAAATGAACTATTGAGAAATTAAAGGAAAATCTGACAGTTTATCTCCACTTATCCCCTTAAAGAGCAACATTACCGCAAATCCATCCGATGTTCTTCTAACTGATTACCTTTATCCTATGATGAAACATGTCTTTCCTGATGTGAGTGCATTCTTTCAGAGTCGTCCTGCACTATACTACACTAGGACTAAATCTGGCTAAAATTATGGACTGTAAATCATATGGCCTTTAGAGTCAAACCGATTTTAACTTGACTGAACACTTATGGGAGATTTCGAAGCAATGGGTTTGGCAGCACTCTTCATCATCATCATCCTCATCACCACCATCAAAACATCAACAGGAATATCTTTAGGAAGGATGGCTCTCAATCCTGTGGTAGTGTGTAAATGAGCACTGCAGTTGTCTATGGTGGTGCAAAAATCCTTTTCTAAAATGTTTTTGGTTGCTTTTGTCCACCATCTGTATGTGTTTTAAAAGCAATCCTAAAAAAAACAAAAAACACATTAAAAGGACTTGTTATTGTTGAATATTTTTAAGGGGGGGGTGGATATGACTTCCTATATCCCCATGTTTAGTCATGGGTATAATAACTATATCTAAAACTCAAAATTCCTCCTCTTTAAACCCACTAGCACATCTCAATGTGAACATGACCCTTACCCATTAATTAGTTTCACTTCAAAAGCATCATGAAGCAAGGATATGATTCATTTAAGACCAACATTCAGGCTTGCAAAAAAACCCACAACTGACGGTATCTTTAACCGCCGCTTATTAAAAGGAAAAGAAAAAACACCTTGCTGCACTCTTTGATAAATGCAACGATCCGAGCATGTTTGCAGTAGAGTGGGCCATCTGGAAAAAAGAGAAATGCTGAACCCTTTCAGCGGTTAAGATGAGGCAAGCACAGGCACAGCCTTCTCAGCACAGGGAGAATTGCTCAGGGCCAGTCGAAAGAATCAGGATTGGCTGGCAGGGTTGAAGTTCGCTCTTCTCTCTTTCACTCTCATTTTCTCTTACTCACTCGTTTTTCATTTGAGTCACTGTAAAGCCCTCCACAGGAGCTAACCGTGCCCCAAACTAACAGGGAGACAGCCAGGGGGGGAAAAAACTCTCTGGAGAAAAAAAACTCACAATAAAAAGGGAAAATGACATACTGTGATTGAAAAATAGTTCATACTGTAGACAAATGAGGCAGAGTGTTTAGCACATCCAACAGGCTTGGGCGTTTCTAGGTGAAGTTCGCATGTTTTCCCCATGCTCTCCTCTCATAATCTAAAGGCTGGCTGTTCCAAATTGCCCCTAGGTGTGAATGTGTGTGTGTGTATGAATGTGTGTGTTGGCCCTGCGATCGCCCGGTGAGCTGTTCTGGGTGTACCCCACCTTCACCATGTGTCGGCTGAGATAGGCACAGACTACCTGCGGATTAAGTGGTTAGGCACATGAGTGAGTGAGTATAGAGAAATGCTTATTGTCATAACTAAGGGGTCTGTTTCACAAAAAAAAAAAAAAAATTATGTTCCTGGTGTTTATAATGGTTTGAAATTGTTAGTAAGAGTCTTCCGGAGTTCTCACATAATAAACACGGCAATTGCAATGATTGAACAGGATACTTGAGACTAATGCTAGATTCCATTTTCAAATTCTTGTGAATAAATTCTTGAAAATCGGTTAAATGAGTCAAAAGCTTTTCAGATAATGGTGACCTAATTGCTTAATGCACTTCAAGAATCCTGTTAACAAGAAAGGAGGTACGGTGGTGTTGTGGTTAGCACGTCTGCCTCACAGTAAGAAGGCCCTGGGTTCGAGTGCTGGGCTCGGTAAGGGTGTGGAGGAGGTTTAAGCTGTTTGGCAAATGAGTGAGCAAGTGAGTTGTTTTGTCGTAGAGCCTTAGGAAGCTAGCAATTCTAATTTTCACATTTTCTTTCTCCATTTGAGGTCAATTTGTCTGAAAAAAGACTGCAATTAGACATTTTTTATTCACTAGCCCTTGAGCTTGTTAATCAAGCCACGTTGATGAATTTGCTGGCGAATTTACATGCACCAGACATCTGTGCGTGAAGTTAAATCTGTGTAGCGCAAAAACAGCATCTGCTCATTAGGGTTCAGCCGTAGCGCCATGCCATATCCATCTGCCACACTGAGCATGCATAACTGGTGAATGCACTGAATGGTTTTGGTGTTATTGCGTGAAAATGGAGCAACGTGCCAGCTGGATGGCTGTGGGCTAAACTAGTAAAAGCCAAGCGCGACTCACTTCCGCAGGTCCCGTCAGGCTGAAGCATGTAGCCGTTGAGGCAGTAGCACTTGTAGCTGCCGTATGTGTTCATGCACCTGTGTTTACAGGGTCGAGGCTTCAGGCCGCACTCGTTCAGATCTGCAGGAAAGAGAGAGAAAGACGAGTTAAAGAATCCAGATGGAAAATCTTGTGATGGGTGCACGGGTGGTGTTAAGAGAATTAGCCAGTGGTCACAGTTCAATCCCCGATGAGGCAGGTCACAGGTCAATCCCTTAAAAGCTGTGAGTTTGTGGGAGAAAATGGCAATGATGTAGGTCTTAACAGGTCCATCTTTATGAACTCATTTCCCGGTTATTACCTTCCTATATAAAGGTGTTCCATCACCACCTACACTTAGATATAGATAATGTATTTTCTCTCTGCTGTCTCTGTGATGCTATATGCTAGCAACCTCTGGCCTTTTAAAACATATTATTAGACACTCTGCTACTTCGAGTTCAAATTCGATGGATCGCCTGGCGTCTAGCACCTGCCAAAACACTCGCAAAGCACACAAAAAAAAGTCAACAGAGCCTAGAAATTAATCACAGGCTGCCAGACCAGTGCGTGCATGACAAGAATACAAAGAATTCAAGCCCACGTGCATGGAGCTGAAAAATGACTCCACGCTCAGTCTCGGACTACAGCAAGGGGTCAACGGCGCTTAACTGTGTTTCACTTTCCTCCCCATGCTGTAGGTTATAACTGCAGATTTTCTGTTTATGGAGTCTAATTTACCCCACAGTGAAAGCAGATCCCACTGGCAGGCGTATGAGCCGCTTGAGTGTGGCCCAGAACAGAGAGAATGGCGCCATCTTTAGCTTCGAGATATTCCTGGAATGCATTTTGCGGCATAGCGCGGCTGTTACTTATGACAGGTGCCCCTGATTAAAATAGACAGATGCGCTAATGTTGTTGAGTGCATAAACAGCAATTGGCTCTAATGTGAGGTCATTGCCAGGGTGCTGTCACTAAAAAAATGTTCATCTTACTCCTTCAGGTGAGATTACCATAATGATTTTTTCCATTTTGATCAGTCTGTGCATTCAAAATGTCCATACAAGGTTTCCACCGTAAATAAGAAAGAAAAGGCTTTATATTATTTGGAAAAAGAAGCAAAACTGGTACCAAGATTTCAGTTTGTGGATACACACTGTCTTAATATGTTAAAAATAAGCATCAGTTGATGTCAATACAAACTATATGGCCATACATACTATATGGCCTAACGTTTGTGGACACGTGAACATCATACTATACGCATGTTGTTCGAAAATCCCACTCCAGGTGGTTATAATAACCTCCACTCTTCTGAGAAGGCTTTCCACTAGATTTTGGATTTTGTGCATAAGAGCGGAGGAGCCACATATGGGGACATGGTCAATTCATAGTTGCACTTTTTCCAACCATACACTGTATATAGTTATTATAATTGCTTCTGAATATGACCAGAAGCATAGGAGCAAGTTCACTTCTGAAAGGCGGAACATCAAATGCACCTGCACTCTAATATTTGGTGGACCACGTTAACTGTAGCGCATAATCATCCATGACATTGTTGCTTTAGTGGGTCAGGGCGAGGCTCAGCGACGTTAACAATAAAATGAAGGCAACGTGCAGGTTATCACATCAGTGGACTTTTTCCTGATGGTACAGGTATAAAATGGGGGCTACAATAATGTTAACCCCGTCTTAACCCCGTTGGGATGTTCGTTGGGATGTGCTGGAGAAGACTTTATGAAGCTGTTGGATTTTCCAGTTATCACTTCAAGATTTTGATGAAATATGAATCCAACTCTGGATGAAAATAAACCTTGTAATGTAAAGTTTGTCAAAACTATGCCATGATTACATGCTGTAATCAGGGGTAAAGGTGGTCCAAAAATAAAGTAAAAATACAAATAAATAACAAACTTTTTTGGCCGGGCAGCATATCTTGTAGTTGTCTTAACCAAACTTTACCAAAACATATTTTTGATTAAATTGTTTTGAATTTTCATTAAAACTATGTGAAGTTTGCATGTTCTCCCCTATAATGGCGTACTCCGGTTTCCTTCCACAGTGCACATTAGGCTAATTGGCTGATTCAAATTGTCCCCAGGTGTGAGTGTGTGCGAGAAGGTGTGTGCTGCCCTGCAATGGTCTGGCGAGCTGTTCAGGGTGTATGGGTGAGATCCCGCAACCCTAGTTGGATTAAGCGGGTCAGCAATGATTGAGAGTGAGTAATCTATTTGACTATTGTAATGTGACAGTTATATGGAAAAACTGGGTTAAGTATGTATGCAAAAATATAGTCAGTGAAACCATTTGGTGAAAAAACCCCTGTAAAAATCTGTAAACATTAATTAATTAATTATTTAAAAAAAACAAAAAAACAAACAAAAAAAAAAAACATTTGCATTATTGTAAACTGTAAAACAGTACATTGTGATTTGAAGTGTATTTTTAAGGAGAAATAAACTACTTATAAACAGCTATACACTTACCTACCAGCTTACCTTGACATATTAACCTGAAATCTGAATCTTCTGCAAATGACACCAAAAAATTTAAAGAAATAAAAATTAAAGAAATTACAAGGTCTCCACTGTATTTACTTGAAGTAATAAATTTAAAATAAATAAATAAATAAATAATAATATTAAAATGGAAACGCACAATATGTCAAAATTATCTAGACCAGGGATTCTAGACAGTTCTGAATGTCTGCAGCCTGCAAATAGCCTTGAAATGTCAAACATTTTATAGCAATAATATTGAGGCCAGGTGAAAAGAAGATATTTTGATCCCAGCATCTGATGTTTTTCTGACCGCCATGGATTGATTTTTTTATTGTTATTATTATTATTATTATTGTTGTTGTTGTTGTTGTTGGTATTTTTATCTTACCACACTTTCTGCCAAACTTTTTGACAGCTGTCAAGCTTCCAAAACTTGAACAATGTCAGAGGAGTCAAACTCAGAAAAGCAGGCCTAAATTCTCCACGTCTCTGTACGGATTCATCCACTGTCATTTCAATCCTGCTTTTTCTAAACAGACTCCAATCATCACATAATTAAAGGCATAAATTACAGAGGGCTAAACAAGCTGAACCTTCTGTGTGGATAGTTAACTCTGGTAGATGTGGCAGGGCCGTGTAGCACCGCGTTCTCATCACTTATTAGGACGTGATAATGAAGTGAAATGGAGGTGCAGTTAGCGAATTATTCAGAGCACATGGTAATTAAATGTTATAACTCCATTCAGGAGGTATGGGAATCATTTATTTTTCAATTACACTACAGTGGTGATTAATTCTTCATTCTGATTGATCAGAAGGTGTTGATTAATTTTCTATAAGAGCAACATTGACAGTAGAGCAGGCTCTAATTCAAATGATTGCTTTACAATAATTCGCACATGCAAATATTTTTTAGCGTTTCTATAGTAACAGCTAAATTAATGCTCTTAGTCTGTCCAAAAACAATTTGAGCCCAACAAATAAATGAATCTAAAACACATTGTTTTGACAAAGAAAGCATATTTACACCGATTATTATGTTTTGTCTAGGTAGATTTGTGTCCAGTGTCAGTAATTTTAATACCAATTAGTTTTCTGTCACAGGAATCATTAACACTTAATACAAGATGTGCTTAAGTCTTAATAATAATTTCTTAAAGAAAATAGACAGTAATGAAGGACTGAACATTTCAAAAAAGAAAACATTGTGTCCACTAAATATTTTGTTATAATGCTTTCAACCTTGATTACAGCGTGTTATCAATCCATGAGTCTGTTGTTTCCTTTGGTCAGGTCATGGCTCAGCAACACTCACTCATTTGCCAAACTGCTTAATCCTATTAGGGTCACAGGGAGGCTGGAGCCTATCTCAGCCAACACTGGGCGAAGGCAGGGTACACCCTCAACACCTCGCCAGATCATCGCAGGGCAAACACACACATAACCACACTTAGGGACTATTTGGAGGGGCCGATCAGTCTAACGTGCGTGTTTTTGTACTGTGGGATGAAACTGAAGTAACAACGGGAAGAACATGCAAACTCCACACAGCAACACCTGAGCCAGGGACATGAACCCAAGACCTTCTTGCTGTGAGGCAGACGTGCTGACCACTACACCACTGTGCAGCCCAATCATCAACATTACGTGGCAATAAAATGTAGTCAGCCGACAACCTGAATGTATTGAATGACCAAGTTATTAACACTGGGCTGAACATGCCCAGTCTGAAGAAGCTAACAAAGGAAAACTGCAGAGCTAGCATATTTAGCACTCAAATGGCTTTTGGAGAGATGAGCAGAGTGGGCACTGCTAAAACCATATGGATAGTTTTATAACTTACTCTTTCTATATAATAATAATAATAATAATAATAATAATAATAATAATAACAATAATCATAATAATAATAATAATAATAATAATAATAATAATAACAATAATAAGTTATTATTATTAGTAGTAGTAGTAATATTTGTAATAATATTGGCAAAATTTCTAACACTGCTACTACTAATAATAACATATTATTACTATTATTATTACTGATGAAGTGCAAAAATTCTTTGCTTGTGTATGCTGCCAATCATAGCTGTTCAAAAGAATATCGGAATCAGCAAAAATCTGTATCGGCAGGTCACACTTGCCACCAGGGCATCACTATTAGAGTGTGACTTTTTTGGCCAGAAAGTGTATAATGTAAGTGAAAATAATTCCATGTTGTTCTTAAGTAAATAAAAATGTATAAATGTTGATAATTCCAATAAAACATTTTGCAATGGTGGTAATCTAGTTTATCGTGGTTTTTGCCCTCTGCATACTTCTGTATTTTTCTCTAACAGCACACCCTGATGTGTTTCATTCCTTACATGGTAAATAATGAAGGAAGCGAATACATCATCATTATTTGGAACTTGAGCATAGACTCTATCTGAACTCAGTAGTGCGGCATTTTCTGTATGGCAGGATCCCAGAAACCATGTGCACACAAAGCAAAATGTTCCCTTAACCTTCATGTACTAGTGGTACTACACCCCAGTTTACACTTTACCCCTTTGGCTTTTTCATTTCATTTTTCTTTTTTTTCCCCCCATTTTTGTAATAACCTCGGCATCAGAAGGAACTTAGCCTTCGGGTGAATTCTTGGCCAAACATCTCTTATCATACCGAGCCTCCAAACCTGTATTACAAATACACACTGCTAAGAGAGGAGACGAAAGAGTTTTCCTTGTTTTTTGGTTTGTTTTTTTTTAAGCAGAGAGTCATCTGGTTCTTTCTTGCCCCTGAAGAAAAACCTGAAAACAGCAAAATTTAAATGTGGATTACAGAAACGGCCATCCAGTGTCAGTGAGCTGGGGGCTACCGTACACTCAGGAATAAATGAGAAAGAGCATGGAGCAGAATGGGCTGCTTTGGGGAAGAAGAAAACAAGAAAAGGAGAGGGAGATAGAAAGATAGGGAGAGGGATAGAGCAGAACAAGAAGGAGATAGAAAGAGCAGGGTAGATTAAACCAACATTACAGTATGAGGCACAGAGCCTTTCACTGCAAATGGGGTGTGAAGAATCTCAGCTCACTAACAATGAATAGCAAGATTTAGAGACAAAGAGACAATCATACACAGAGAGAAAGAGAGAGAGAGAGAGAGAGAGAGAGAGAGAGTGAGAGAGAAAGTGAGAAAGTATCCCTATGTGTATATATAGTGTGTATAAGATTATACATCTTTTTTTAAAGTAAATAAGAATAAAATATGCAGTAATAGAAACATCATCAAAACAGGGTGAAGTGGTGCTTACACCAAATATAATTTCACTATAAAAGCATGTATAGAATTTATTAATACCTCTTAAATATGAATAATTATGTCACATCATATTTATATCCATGTATATTTACATACATATATTTTATGGTATAGCAGCTAGGTGGCACGGTAGCGTAGTGAGGTGCTAACCACTGCAAGAAGGTCCTGGGTCCGAGTCCCAGGCTTGGACGTTTCTGTGTGAAGCTTGCACGTTTTCCCCATGCTTGTGTGGGTTTCCTCGGGGTACTCCGGATTCCTCCCACGGTCCAAAGACATGCACATTCGGCTAACTGACTGTTCCAGATTGCCCCTAGGAGTGAATGTGAGGGTGAATGGTTGTGTGTGTTGGCCTGCGAGGGTCTGTTGAGCTGTTCAGGGTGTACTCCGCCTTCGCCCAGTGTCGACTGAGATAGGAGAAGATAACAAGGGAAAAAAATTGTTCATTCCTTATCTATACCGCTTATCCAGCATGTTTATGGGGGAAACTGAAGTCAATCCTAGATGACTTTAAGTGAGAGAGGAGGTACAGCGTGAACAGGTCGTCAGTCCATCCCAGGGTTAACACAGAGATGAACAACCATAGTAGCACATGTTTATCCTATCACCTGACGATTGCAAGGTTGAATCCTGACGATGACAGCCATCTGTGGCTGGGAGCCCAAAAGAGTATAATCAGCTGAGCTCGTAGGGAGGGAGGGAGGGCATGTGGGCTCTTTCCTGTCAATCACAGTGACACGAGTGCACTGTTACACTTTTATTTGTGCTGCAGTTTATTCTATAGCTTTAACACATTCCCTTTCCTCTTACATCTGTCGACATTTAAACACAAAGATTTATTCTTTTACCAGAACACCCGGAGGGGCGGTGCAGTCAAGGGCGTGGTTAGAAACTTTGTGGCTGACGGGTTTTTCTGTGTACAGTTTGCGTGATCTTCCCAAGCCTGTGTCGGTTTCCTCTTTGACCAGTTTCTTCCCACATTCTTGTAGACATGAAGCTTGGGTCAAGTGTCGACTCTAAATTGCCCATAGGTGAGAATTTGAGTGTGAATGGCCATCTGTGTCTGTTATCCCTGTGATGGATTGGCCACCTTTCCAAGGTATACCCCGCCTCTAGCCTGAAGTCACCTGGGTTTGGTTTCTGCCTACCCCCGCAACCCTGGAGGTCAAGCAGTACAGATAATGGATGAAAGAATGGAACTTGATGTATGTATTTCTTATTTAAAAGCTCAGTTTGTTATTTTCCGAGGCCTTGGCTTCCTGTAGTAGGCAGTTCCATAACAGATAGGACATTAAACTGAGTTGCGAGAATGATTTGAGAAAAAAAAAAAAAGCGAGAATACTTCATGTGTGGAAAGTGGCATGCCAAATCCACTGGGATTTTTTTCTAGTTCTGATGATGGAGTCATCTAACTGTGAGGAAGACTTTATAGACACGCTCTCAAGGAAGAAGGGAATGAAGACAACAAGAGGGAGATTTTCTCCTTTAAGAGTTGAATAATGGACAACAAGAAAGATATCATCGTTTACAGTCTTGTGTGTTCACGGGTGAAATATAGCTGTTTACCTCCCGGGTGTAAGTGGTGCCAACACACAGCAGGGGTTCAATGCTACATCCGAGGCCATTTTTCTGATTTTCTGCGTGTGGTTCTGTTGTCTAATATCAAATCCAATAAAACTGTCATTTGATTGTTCGGGTATTCATTTTGGAACAAACATTGTTCAACAAACAAGATGGATCTAAATGCATTTTTTTTTTAATTTCAGAGAGAGAGAGAGAGAGAGAGAGAGAGAGAGAGAGAGAGAGAGAGAGAGAAAGAGGGTGACAGAGAGAGAAAGAGAGCGAGAGAGAGAGAG
>JAQMYF010000027.1:18984735-18995970 GCA_030014195.1 Neosilurus mollespiculum
AGAGAGAGAGAGAGAGAGAGAGAGAGAGAGAGAGAGAGAGAGAGAGAGAGGGTGACAGAGAGAAAGAGAGAGAGAGGGGGGGGTGACAAAGAGAGGGGGGGGGGGAGTGACAGAGATCAATGTGATGCTTGTTCAAGCTTTTAGTAGTGATCTTTGTTCTACATTGCTTCCACCGTCTACAACTCTCTTTTGAAATGCCTTTTTGTTACGGCTGTTCAAACTATGAAACAACATTAAAAACTCAATGTTTTGTCTGACTGTCACTCTCTCACATTGTATGCAACAATAAACAACACATAAAACACATTGTCACATCTGAAGCATTCAGCAGTAGCACTCGTGCTCATTGAGGAGTTTACGAAAGACTGAGACAAGAAAAGCAGAGAGACGGAAATAGGGGAGATAAAAGACTTGGTGTGGGAGAGAGCAGTAGGCCAAGCTCTTGGGTGCTCGGAGATGAAAGATGGTCTAGTTCACAAGTTCATGGTGCTGGGAATCGATGGGAAAACAAGACTTGCAGTCTCAGTATATGAGTTTGCACATGTGTGTGTGCGTATTTGAGAGACTCAGAGAGAGAGATAGAGAGAGAGAGAGAGAGAGAGGGAGAGAGGAAGAGAGGGAGAGAGGAGGAGGAGAAGCAAAGCAAACAAAAAGAGAAAAAGAGACACAGAAAGACAAACAGACCGAGATACGTACAGAAGAGATAAAAGATTGAGAGACAGGGAGAAAGATAGGTAGAATGAGACAGAAGGAGACAGACAGAAAAAAGAGAGACAGAATGAGATAAAAAAGAAAATAGACACAGGGAGACAGTATACATTTAGACAAAGAAACAGAGAAAGACAAAAAGAAACAGAGAGAGAGATTATAGGAAGACAGTCAGACAGAGATTCAGAGAGAGGAAACAAGACACAGAGGGAAAGGGAAGAGAGAGAAGCTGGGAGATCGAGAGAGAGAGAGAGAGAGAGAGAGAGAGAGAGAGAGAAAGAGAAAGAGAGATGGCATGCTCGGCTTTCAACAGGTCATTCCGGCCATGCCCATTCAGGCTCTGGGTTCTACTACATGAAGAAAGTAAAGCAAAAAGAGGGGGTGCTCTCTGTGCTTCGCATCAACCGACTGCGCCATGCAGGTGGTTTTGGATGGGGGCAAAATGGTGAAAAGAGGAATTGCCCCAGTGACCATCGGATTAGCTCACCCTCTGAAGCCACCCCCACTGCCGGATGGTCCATGGGAACAAACAGAGGTGGGAGACTGTCCCAGATTGGGGGGTTTACATAGTCCTGCTGTTCTGCTAACAGGTTAAAGAGAGAAAGGGGACACAGACAGCACAGCACACAGATCACGTCAGTACAAATCTCCAGCAGATCCCACATCTTCAACCCGTCCACATTCCTGCAGAGGACAAGGATGACAGCATGCACTAAAGAGGATTATCCATGTGTGAGATGGCTTAAAAAACCTCCAAATTCCTACGCTAGAGTCTAAGTGAGTGAGTAAGCAGGTGAGGAACGTCTCTCAGCCTCCATCTGCTTCCTCTGAACAAAAGCAAACGTATTTTCAGTGTCACAACATGTCAACAGTCACGTCCAGATCCGTCCTTCTCAGCACGAGTTAGCACTGTTTATTGTTAGCAGCCAAATGGGGGGGGAGACATGAAAATGCCTGGAGGGGTTGGAGAGGTTGGAGAGGCTTGCGTGCTTGCCCAACCTTTGTAGTGTAACAGAAAATGGAGTCTTATAACAGCGGCGCTGTTTTTATCCTGGTCAGCATTGCTAACTGCTCAATTCAGTGGAGCCGGGGAACGAGGGAAAGCATGGTGTGATGTAACTGAACAATGCAGCTGCATTATGGCTAATTATATGATGACATGTAAAGCATGTCCCGTAATCCGATTAGCGTCATTTTGCTTTCAAGTTATAAATATCGCAGGAAAAACTGCCAGTCTGCCATGTGTGTGGTTTGTGCAAAACACGAATCGTTATCCCACATTAAACAGTTGCTCAGGAGACTTTGTTGACTTTAAACAGTTCACCCGCTTATCAGGTTTAGCTGGAGCCAGAGGACTGATTGCATGTATGAGCTACGCTTCTGATAATAGAAACACTCATGGAGCTGTAAATAAAGTGCTCATCACCATCTGTTAACAAGATAATATACAAAGAGGAATATGTAAGCACACTTGCCCTCGGACGGGCTCATGATACATGCCTTACTGTGAGCGCTCGCAGCAGGTGAGCTGATTCTCCTTTACAAAGACGCCTACAGCAAATAATCATCTTATTAAAACAATCTGATCCGCTCCGAGTGAAGCGCGGCCCGGTGCCACTGCGTCTAAATGGATTAGCGCTTTAATCAGTTTATTTGCATTTCTTCATGCATCTGCAGCACATCAGCAATATGACACGTTGCGAAGTTATATTGAGCGACTGTGGCACAAAATGGAGATCACGAGAGGTTAAAGCTAATGAGGCTTTAATTAAGATCTAGTCTAAAAGCTAGATTCATGTCACTGATTGGGCTGCCGTGCTCTAAATATATAAATGTGGTAATCTTAGCACTGATTTATTCATTCTGAAGGACTTCGCTAACAGCGCCGTTATTCATTTAGCAGGTGTTTCTAATGTGCAATTATGTAATTACATTCCTAATGCCCTTGGAATTTTTGTTGTTGTTGTTGTTGCTGCTTGTCATTTGCAAGGCTAATTCTGATTACTGATAAATAAAATACTGATATGAGTATTTTGGATAAAACAAATTTGTTTATGGAATCTCATAAAATTCTCAGTATTTACTTAATAAATATATAAATTATAGCATGTTATTAGTTGATTACTACAGGTAATAAGTAGACAAATACAAAGAAGCTACAGCTGAAATACCGAGAAGATGAAATTCCACCTTTAAGTCACCTAAGTACCATGTAACTGTGACACTTTTTTACAGCCTCAGTCATTAAGGACCTTGAGGTATATGCAGCGATCGACACTGTGGGACCAGTTCTGGGTCAGTGGATACACAAAACACAGGGACAGATAAGAGGAGGGGTCATTACACTGGTTTTAGTTTCACATTTAGAATTTTCACACCAAAACTGTTTGAAAATCACTTGATTTCACTATAAAGCCAAGGAGCCAGTTAAATCACTATGTTTAGAGTGTTCAAGACTCCCAGTCACACACTAAAGCTGTACAATGACAGCTACAACAGTAATCAAGATGAGCTTTCCTCAGTACCCAAATCATGGTTAATTACACACAATTACTCAGCCAACTGAGTCAAACAATCATCTCTGTTGTCTCTTAGTTGCAGCAAGTAATTTCATCATTATTTTAAATTGAGCCACTTTTAACCTTAACATTTTAGAATCAAAATAGGGCTACTACTTAATAGTTACATTAATTATTTTTACAATATTTATTTCCAATACAACAATTTATAATAATAATAATAATAATAATAATAATAATAATAATAACAAAAACAATGATAATAATTACAACAAAATTATCAATACTAATGCTGATACAACAACAGTAATAATAATAATAATAATAATAATAATACTTATTATTATTATTATTATTATTATTGTTGTTGTTGTTGTTATAAAAATTACATTACTATGAGATTCTTGCATGTTTATTTTTATCTATCTTTTGCTTGTATCTTATTATAATATTTCTGTGTGACAAAGCAAAGATTCTTTCATACCTCACCATGCTTTGGATTGGTCATATATAAAGCAGAAAGCAAAACTTTGCATCAGCTTTTGAATAGAAAAAAAACAATAGGTAAAAGGTAAGTCTGTTGGGCTTTTACTCCCGAGCCCAGTGGCTCATCAGGCCGGTGCTTATCCCTGGTTTCCGTGGCATGAAGCGACTAGGAGTTCAACTCCTCCTGGATGGAATCCATCCATATTTTTTACTGGTACCCATTTATACAGAGGCACACTTTGCACACCTTGCCCAGGGGTCTTAGCACAATGGGGGTCTAAAGGGGATTCGAACCCATGGCCTTACTGATCATGAGCCCAGCACCCTAACCACTACACCACCTGTGTAAAGACCATTTTAACCAATATAACAGTTAAAGATTTACCAAACCCAGCTTTAAATGTATTTAAATTTCAGTGTTGTTAAATTTTGCTTGAACCATCTGTAAAAAAAAAAACAAAACCCTTATATGAGCATATAAACTTTTTTTGTTTTTTTTTACAATTTTTGAAAGTTTTTATTTCATAATTTATCTTTTTCCATTGCTTGTTATTTTTAGTTTGCAGCTTCAAACTGTGCATTAAGCAGGTTAACAGTGTGGCATACCATGATTATATTAAACAGTCAGTCAGTCACGTCACACCTAATACTGCTCGAGCCAGTTTTATGCAAGAGGAATGGGCTTAAGTCCAAGTGCAGAACTCTGCATAACTGAGATAGGCTTCTAGTTTTGGCAACTCCTACATATCTGCCTGTGCAGAGCTTAAACCCTCTGTTACATCTGAGGTCTAACTCATTCCTAAGCTTCCTATATGCATTTAACTCACATCAATTTTATACAAAATTTCTATATTCTTTTATTTTAAATTCTTATACTTGACTGTGCAAGTTGAGACATCATGATATGCAGGTAGGTCAATAAAATAAAACAGCCTATTTAACAATCCAGCCAGCTACAAAATCTCCACGCGAAGGTGACGGATAAGGCTACAATTAGTTGGGCAGCGTTGGTTTAGACACGCTGGTATTAAATTAGCTCCACAGTAATATCTTCTGTAACATGACTATCTTGTCCATTCAGGTGAAGCACTCATTTCCGTCTCCAGTGCTCGGTGTTAGCCATGAGCACAACCCTAACAATGAACCTGCACGAAACTGCGTCAGGCTTGGAGGCGAGATCACTCAGTTCGACATTCCTGAGGGGTTTTGTTTTCCTCCTTTTTTGCCTCCCTTTTAATTACACCTTCTCCCGTTGCTCTCTTAGGGCAGTAGTTTCACTCCTCACATCTCAAAAGCTGTCTCCTCTCCGGGTGGATGTACTGTTCGAAACCAAAGGTTATCTGCAAAGCTGTGTCCTGATGTTAAGAGCACTTAAAGTGCAATTACTTTGAAGCACTATCTTCGTACAGGGCTGACTATTTGTGTGGACTAGTTTGTATTGCTTTAAAGGCTGTGGATGTTTAGACATTATTGCTTCTTTGTTCTGCTGAATAAGGCATTTTATATTGATTGGGCACAGCAAAAAAAAATAAATAAAAAATCAGTGAGAGATACTTGTGTGCAAACTGAGACATGCTAGACATGATGGTCTATATATATATATATAATATAATAAATCAATCAATCAATAAAAATAAAAAAAAAGTTATATAAATGTATCATTTAATTATCACAGTGATGTTTTTATCCTGTTGTCATCTATAATGTTCTGTGTGTGTGTGTGTGTGTGTGTGTGTGTGTGTGTGTGTGTGTGTGTGTGTGTGGTGTGTGTGTGTGTGTGTGTGTGTAATCTAATATATTATGGCATGTTTTCTCTGTGCTAAGACTGAGCGCACTTACCTTGGTTGCAGGTCTTTCCTGTAAACCCAGGGTGACACTTGCACTTGTTGGGTCCGATACAGTCTCCATGTTTGCATCCGTGCTGACACAGAGCTGTGAAGATTCCCAAACTGGTCAGACAACAGCACATATTCTGATTTATTAATTCAATACAGCATTAAACAGCTTTTTGTGTTAAACATTAAAACAGTCCGAAAGAATTAATACAGGAAAAGAAGCTTAAGTGGAACTGTAAGTGAACCATTTCAGGGTCAAAACAAAACATGACTCTGAATCTGATAAAATACAAACTAGCAAAGAACGACCTGTAAGATAAATAGCTGAATAAGAATCCTGGACAGTCAATATGTTAGTCTTAAAACACTTTAAGGTGGGCTGTGATAGGATGGTACTATGCTCTTACCATCCAGACGCTGATTATTTTCTTCTAACGGCACATCCTGGAGAGGTTTTAATTCTTCTTCCACCGCAGCAATTTTCCAGCAATTACCATTTTTAAATGATTAAAATATTCATTCATTCCTAAATTCGATTATCTATTTAGAATAAGATTTAATGTTGCGGAACGCCTGCAAAACAAGTTTCCTGCTTCTGATAAACTATAACCAATTTGTTCCTTCAGCAGTCTCTCTTTTTTCCTTTTATTATTACAAAGCACATTAGCTACATGGGAGAATTCTTCCAAAAAGTGAAAAATAAATATAAACAAACAAACCAATACATAAATAACAACTACATTCATTTTTCCCTATAATTGGTATGCAAAGTATTTATTAGCAGAATGTATAAGATATTAGTATACTATGTGGGAAATAGTGAAATCTGATTGGTCTGTTATCTCAGGAATAAAAAAACCCAAAACGACACTTACAGTTTGTCATTATTACTTGAAGCAGGGGGCATCATCATTATTATTTTTTCAAAATGTAAACATAAACCATAAAAATCTCTTTTAGTTTTTTTTCTGGTGTTTCCATGTAGTATATACTAAAACACCTTTACCAGGTGTCTTTTACCTGTAGTATGTACTAAGTTCCGAATTAGTTGGCTAAATGGACACTGTTAGCTACATAGTGCTTAGCTTGGCTCGAAGAGCAGAGCTCATCTAACCTGTCGCTGTCATAGTTAAAACATTTGAATATAAACTATACAATTCCTGTTTTGGTTTGCTTTTCTTAATGTTTCCATGAACTATATACTTCATACTCTTAAAGAGACTTAGAGAGACGTCGTTACATAGTTCTCACACCTGTATGACCTCAGAGCTTACCTGCATCCATCATTCATTCATCCATTCATTCATTTTCTAAGCCACTTATTCCTAATTATGGTCTCAAGGAGGCTAGTGCCGAACCTGGGCGAAGGCGGGTTACAACCTGAACAGCTCACCAGGTCATTGCAGGGCCAACACACTTATAACCATTCACACTCTCTCTCACACCTAGGAGCAATTTGAAACAGCCAATTAGCCTACTGTGCATGTTTTTGGACTGTGGGAGGAAATCCGGAGTACCCACGCAAGCACGGGGAGAACATACAAACTCTACACAGAAATGCCCTGATCCCGGGAATCGAACCCAGGCCTTCTTGCTGTGAGGCGAACGTGCTGAGCACAGCGCCACCGTTAAGAATCCTTATTATAAAAAATGTAAACAAACAAATAATAAAAATCTCGTTTTAGTGTGCTTTTTTCGCTCATGTTTCTGTGTAGTATAGACTAAAACAAAAATGTTTGGATGTCGACAAATTGAACGCAATGTTTTGTCTCAATTGTTAATTAGAATACAAACATACATACATCTCTGTCTTATAATAAAAGTGTATACATCTGGGGGAGAAATAATTTTTATCATGTGTGTGCTTTTTTTTTTTTTTTTTAACATTTCTATGGATAAAACTGTAAATAATTCCCTTGGCATACAGACTTTAAAAGCTACTTGAAAATGTGCTCTGTTGTTTTACTTCTTGATAAATTCACTAATTCGGATAATTTTCCCCTTTACTGTTTTTCTTTAGGCTCTGGGCCATACTGAGTGCACACTATTCAGCACTTTAACTTCACGACTCATTTCCTCTAACATTTGGATTGGGACACGGTCTAGCCCAGAGCTGTACCTGGGGAAATAATGATCCACAGATTTGAAAACAGTGGCATAATGCAAATTTCAGGCACTGCTGCCTCTGAGGAAGTATATTAAGATGTATAGAGTGAGTGGTGTGTGGTCTCCTTGCCAGCCACCATACACTTTCCACTTCTGTCAAGGTGCTGAGAGCTGCAGAAGCTGTTCGTTTTCATGGCAGCTTTCAGCCAAGTCGGACTAATTTCCATGAAAAGCTTCATTAAGTCCGTCATAATGCTGTCCTCTGATAGGCGTTAATTATGCCCAGTGTGGGGATCAAGAGGCAGACAGTGGGGACAATAAGGGACGGGGATATCAGACACCTCCATCTGCCCATGTACACACACACACACACACACACACACACACAAACAAAATTACACAGTGATAGCAAGCAAAGATAGCTGTCTGAATAAGTAGATGAGGGAACATCCACGCAGTCGATGAATTCAGTGTTGGATCCAAACACAATCAACATTCCTGACATCACCGAAGCCTTTAATAACCACAGCCAATATCCATCTATTCTGTTTTTTGTTTTTTTTAATTCAAATGACACTGTATATTAATAATAGCTGCCAAAAACAGGTGTGACAGATGTGGCAAAAATTATCTCACTAGTTTGAAGAGTCCTTTTTGTAATACACAGTATGCATTAATATAAGGGAACATGATGGCATAGTGGTTAGCATGTCTGCCTCACAGCGAGACAGTCCTGCATTCGAGTACCAGGCTCGGGTGTCTCAGTGTGGAGTTTGCATGTTCTCCCCATGCTTGGGTGGGTTTCCTCCATGTTCTGCTGTCATGGAATAGTCCTTGGATAAAACAGGTAATGTTTTATCTCATATATTTTAATTTTAAAACAAAAAGTGCCTCCTCTGGGTACTCCAGTTTCCTCCCACAGTTCAAAGGCATGTACATTAGGTTAATTGGCTGTCCCAAATTGCTCATAGGTGTAAATGTCTATGTGAATGGTTGTGTGTGTGTTGTCACTGCGATGGTCTGGCGAGCTGTTGAGGGTGTGCCCCACCTTCGTCTGGGGTCTGGGTTGGGCTCCATCTCTCCCGTTACTGCAATAAAGGATAAAGTGGTTCTGAAAATGACATGAAATTTATCACAATATCAAATATATTGTCATCAGATTGCCCAGCAGACACGTACACCCTACATGGCATGTCAGTATGTCGCAGTACTCCATCCGGAGCTAGGGGCAGTTTTTTAGAGCCAAGCTGTCTACTGGCAGAGGAAATAAATGGAAACCCCAGAGGGAACCCAAGCAGACACAGGAGAACAGAAACTCCACAATGACTGTAACCTGAGCACAAATTGCTCTAGAGACCCAGGAACAACGACATAGCAATGATATACTGCCACCTTGAACGACTGCCACTATGTAATTATTTTGTCAGCGATTAAGAGACAAAACCCAAGCTTTCTTGAATGCACTTTGGAAATAGAAACACAAGACATGACATCTGCAGCAAGCACTTGTCCAATCTCTAAGCACAGGAAGTTGCGAATAACCCTGAAAATGTTAACATGTACATTGTATCCGGAAGGTCACCTGATCGAACCTTTCTTGAGTTGAACCACATGCCTTAATTTGATAGTTAAGCCTTAAGTTGACACACTTGAGAACTTAAGTTAAGTTAAGCCTTAAGTTGAGACAAAGACAGCAAGCAGTTAAACTCTGATATTGAGACATTATCCAGGTCAGTGATTTATCTGGTCTAACCACCAAACCCGACAAAATCATGAATTAGTTTGAAGGCCGTGCCGCCTGATCACGAGATGAGGTTATATTTGTAAGCGCTGGAATGGCAGAAGGAGCTTATGGAATGAGTCATGAGTAAAAGGAAATCTATCCTCTATGCCTGGCTCAGAAAAAAGACTGCTCTTGGCACTCACATGCATCAGGCAAACTTTGCCAAGGAAAATACCCCGTATTGACTAACCACATCAAAACGTGCCAACGTCCACGCAAGTGTTTTACATATTTCCTGGAGCTTTGCTACCCAAGTAACTGTGGTAACACTTTACGTTAACCATGGATCACATTTACATGTATAGCATTTAGCAGACGCTCTTATCCAGATTGACTTACAGAAGTTCTTTAAAGTCACTATCAGTGAATATATTCTTATACTGGTTTGTTAGGACACAGACTAAATATACCATCAGTCAAAAACTCAGTGGATAGGTGTTGTGTGCAGGGTTTTTTTTGTGTGTGTGTGTGTGCGTGTGTGTGTAAAAACAAGCTAATCTAAGTACTGCCTAAAAAGGTAGGTTTTCAGCCGTTGTTTGAAGATATCCAGTGACTCAGCTGTCTGAACAACAGAGGAAGTTCATTCCACCACCTTGGAGCCAGAACAGAGAAAAGTTTAGATGCATTTTTCCCTTGTCCTTTGGCAGAAGGAGGGACCAGTCTAGCAGTGCTAGAGGATCTGAGAGAACGTGGTGCTGTGCGGGGTGTGATAAGTGCTTTGAGGTAGTAGAGTGAAGGTCCATTTTTGGCTTTGTAGGCAAGCATTACTGTTTTGAATTTAATGCGAGCAGCTACAGGAAGCCAATGGAGAGATCGTAGCAGTGGAGTGGTGTGGGAAAATTTTGGAAGATTGAAAACAAGCCATGCAGCTGCTTTCTGGATCAGTTGCAGAGGTCGAATTGCGCTCAATGGTAGACCTGCCAGGACTGAGTTGCAGTAGTCTAGTCTTGAGATGACAAGGGACTGAACAAGTATCTGAGTGGCTTCAGTGGAAAGAAATTGACGAATCCTTCGGATGTTAAAGAGGAGAAATCGACATGATCAAGAAAGATTACTGATATGAGAAGGACAGGCAATTGTCCATGGTTACTGCAAGGCTTCCTGGATTGAATCACAACACTAGCATAACCTTGACAGGAAAGAGGTCATATAATATAAATGAGGAGTTGCTATCAATGCCAGGTTACATTCAGTGGTCTGAATTTGTAAGCACTAAATAGAACATTTAACAAAAATAATGAAAATAAATGATTGATTTTTGTTGAAGAACATTATTTATAAGGTACAGTCTGTACAATTCTTTTTAAAGAAAGGATCACAAACAGAGCCGGTATGACCTCAAAGATGAAGTCATAGCAACACTGGATTATGGGAACCTCTAGATATGTGAGAAGGTTTCCTAAACATAACAACAAAGACTTGCTATTTCAGTAATGAGGAAGTAAAATATGCGACTACATTACTTTAATAGCCAACAATGGGGCTTCAATATACTTAGAACTTCACCTTGTTCATTACAGGCCAGTGCAGAATTATTGGCACACTTCATATCAAATAAGTAGCATGAAGAACAACACATTCAACAAGTAATTAAAAAGGTACAGAGTTTTAAAAAATTTCACAACTACCTTCCTTAAGTATTACAAGGTATTCCGCAAAAGACTTTTCTAGTCAAATTATTGGCACACCATCTGAATAATATTTGTAAAATCACAGTATTGTGGTTATAAGGTTATAAATCTAAATTCCATTCAAACATTAAACTGTTCCATATATATATATATATATATATATATAT
>JAQMYF010000027.1:18999642-19029721 GCA_030014195.1 Neosilurus mollespiculum
TCGGGATGAAATTGTAGTACTGTTATTTTTTCCCCACATACAATATATATATATATATACACACACACACACACACACACACACACACACACACATATATATATTTACCCCATGAGCAGGTTAACATCTGTTTCTCTTATGATTAAAAACATCTTTGTTCATGCTGATGAATAATAAAGCAGAATCTATACATGTTTATTTTATGGCACATTTGAATACTTGATTCAGATTGGTCAATTATGGTACTCAGTTATCTTTTATTTCTTTTACAAAAAACCATTGCTAAGCATAAGCTAAGCATATCAGTAATAAGCCAATAATTTTAAATCAATAAACGCATGTTTAAATCAATATTATGTAAGTTTCCGTATGCCTTACATAAATCTTCACCTAATATTTTTATAGAAAACACACTTTAAAGTCCAAAAATCCAGAATAAAGTGAAAAACCAGCAATGAAAATTAAACATAGAGACATTAGAGAAAGAGGAAAAGGGAAGTCTCTGAATATTTCTATGTAATTTACTCAGTGTATGTATCATATATATTTTATTCAAATTTAATCATTGTTTTAAAGGGTGCCAATAATTTTGGGGTGAACAAAGTTGAGTTTTTTCTTTTCATATCTCAGCTAAAATCAATAGTAGTTCCCTGGTCAGCGTACCTGCTATTACAAATGTCATATCGAGCGATTTATGATGAAGCATTGGACTTAAAATATCATGATAAATTGCCAAAGTTTTATTAAATAAATACAGTCTTTATGACATCAGATCATATAACTTTTTTCATTATGCATTAGGACAGTTATAATAAGCACATTTCACAACATATTAAAGTGTGTAATAAATATCATAAAGCAAAACATGATACCGTGGTTAAACAATTAGACGTAAAAAGTCAAAACAACTGAAAACGACAGCATTCTGATGATATAATATTTCAGTTTTATGATGGAGGTTGCAGCCAGTTGGGCGTCGCTGTAACAGAATTCTGAAAAACAACCAACACTGCATACCAATACATACCAATAAAAGATTTTCAGCTTGTAAAGAAATTGAAGATTGAATCATGTCATATGGATATAAACTAGACTTTCATGAAAAACTAAATTTTTGGGGGTCAGAATTTAAAATCCTTGCACACATGTACAGTTAAAGCATACCTAATCATCTGTAGGCTTTTTCAAAAGGTCACGCTATTAAAGTCCTGAAATTTGATTTCAACCCTGAAATCACAACTGCGTCATTCCCTAAACTCTATCTGAAGAAACTTTAAAATGTGACAGCAACATAAATCAAAAGAATGAGCATGACTGAAAAGTTAGCTCCAAGTTATTACGGGTAAATATGGAGACACATACAGAGAAGATCAACATTTAACAAAACACACCACTGGGCAGAAGAGTGAGAATTCATTTCACTGTTATGGTGGGAATTAAATAAGTGACATCAAAAATACAGAACAAAGGTATCTTCTTTGCATTCTTGTGTTCATGAGCAGTAAAGCTGACATATTAGACAGTTACAATGTATGTATTTATGTATGTATTTAATTTAAAGGGCAGCATTTATATATATATATATATATATATATATATATATATATATATATGTTAGACAAGAACAGCACAATCCGATTGGTCTGCTATCTGGGGGACTAAAAACATTATCCCGAGTGGACAATTCTTGAATCAAAACAATGTACACTCATAGTTTGTTATTCTCATTTTGGCGTTATCGTTGCCCGATATCAGTTCGAATCAGATATTGCTGAACAGTCTGTCATTCCACTTCACTTCCAGTGAATACTAAACAGAATAATTGTTTTATTATATATCACATGGGAACAAAAGAAAAGCAAATTAAATGAGATTTTTATGGTTTATGTTTAGGTTTTAATTGATTCAAGCATATTTTCATAGTATATAATAAAACAATTATTTGCAGTAGGCAAGGTGGATGCCGCTATATAATCACCAAGTGACAATGTCAAGGGGAACATCTACTACGGCTGAGGTGAATGATTAATTTAGTAAATACTACACTGCAACTTAAGAAAAGCAAACTAAAATTATATATATATATATATATATATATATATATATATATATTTTTCCTTTTACATCTGTAGGAATGAGAGTGACAGGTAAGATTGTGTGTACATGTGTATGTCACACTTTGAGCAGAGCAACTTATCGCTGTTCTAGAGCTAACAACTTAAAAAATCTCTATGAAGATGTACAAGTTTATTTATTTTTATTTTGTAAATCGTTCATAATTTTGGTATGTACTACATGGAAACTAAGAGTTTTTTCTTCTGTTTTGATTCAAGCATTATCCACTCAGGATATTTAGCAATTACTGAAAATATAGAAGAAGTATGGTATTGAGAATTATTCTGTCGGGGGGTTGTAGATTAAGAAGACAGTGACATTAAGTTGTGCGTGCCATTCATACAATAATCATTCATGTTATCCAATGGCAGTGATGCAATAACTCGGCTCATAGAAGGATACCAAGTATTATTTCATGGCTTTCCACTAATCACCTTCATTCTTACTTATTTGCCAAACTGCTTAATCCTAGAAGAGTCACAGGGAGGCTGGAGCCTATCTTAGCCGTCACTGGACAAACTGGAGAACACTATAAGCACTTCAGAAGAATGAATGAAATATTAATATATAATTTAAGACTAGTGTGTAATAAATTGATTTCACGTGTCAGAATCTTCAAGATGATGAAACAGGTACTTCATAACACACTCATAAGAGCTGAACACTTATAAACATGGATTATCATTATATTACCAGTACAACAGAATGTTACGTATATTGTATGATGCCTATTATTCATAAAGTTTGTTATCAATTTATGTACCCCCCCCATACACAAACTTTTTCAGAAATAGTTTCATATAACTCTATTCATAATATTGCCATTAACCATTATAACTCCTATATGCCAGCTGCAAAAGAACAACCAATTAGCATGCCTTATTCTTTCATGCATTGTTTTTTTATGTTGTTGAATATTTATGAGTGTGTTATGAATTCATTATTCTAGCTCTATTTCCTGGACTCGTAAAGAATAGACAGTGTGGTTTTGGATAGAATCCCGCTCCTCAAGCACAGCAGTGCAAACAGAGGCTGCAGCAGGTGGGAAACGTTGAGAGGAAATCAGCCTGTACACTGAGTCTGAGTAAAAACTATAAATAAACAGAAAGAGTGAGGATGCAGAGGACGGGCTCCTCACAAACACACAAGCAGAGATGACTGCAAAAGGGAACGTATGATGCTAACCTTTGGCCTGGCATCTTATCCTGATTAGCCTGTTGGGTAAGGCTTTGAGAGCTGAAAAACACTTGGCGAAAAAAACAAAAAAAAAAACAAAAAATAAAAAAAAAAAACGAGGGAGGGGAAGACAAGCGGAAAACATTACATGGAAGCCATGCCATGAGGGACATGCATTCTTTATAGCACATATACAATGCTTGAAATGCAGACACACCCACCCACTCACACACACACACACACACACACACACACATACAGTCTCTCACATTTCATTTGGTGCAAGAGTAAAAGACGTTAGGTACGCAGTGCAGAGAAAACGTCTTCATTATGGGATTAAAAAGGGTCCTTGAGCCTTGATAACCCAAGCACCTCATTAAAATGT
This sequence comes from Neosilurus mollespiculum, assembly GCA_030014195.1. Classification (NCBI taxonomy): domain Eukaryota; kingdom Metazoa; phylum Chordata; class Actinopteri; order Siluriformes; family Plotosidae; genus Neosilurus; species Neosilurus mollespiculum. Next base: position 19,003,319 of record JAQMYF010000027.1, read on the forward strand.
ACAAATCCTGCAACGCACAAATATATCCAGCCAAGAAACGTAAGCACATTCTGTACGGCCTGAGACTCAGTGTATTGGAACACAACGATGAAACCCAAGGCGGTGCCAGAATACAATGTGACTGCATCAAACCATCAGAGGAATTCATAATGTCTCTAAATAGTTTACTGGTTATTAAGCTTTTGATTCAAATAAAGGTGTTATTTATTAGCCCAGTATGTTTTCACATGACATATCACATAAATAAATAAATAAATAAATGAATGAATGAATGAATGAATGAATGAATGAATGAATTAATAAAAGTATACATGGTATGTTCATTAGGGAACCCGTACTAGAAGGGTGGGCTGGAAAGTTCATAGATTGACTAAGAAGGAGGAATCCATTTCAACATCAGGTTGAGAACTTCTATACCAAGGGGATGCAAGTGCTACAGCACTGATGGAAGGAGCGTGTTGACCACAGGGGAGACTATATTGGAGAATATAGATCATATCTGGTCAAATTTGACCAGTGCATCATAGTCAGCCTATGAACTTTTCAGTCCACCCTCATAATGCACACTCGTTCTAAATATGAACTCAACAGTACAGATGATGGATGGATGGCAGGATGTTTATATGTATAATAGTATATATAAATACGTATATAGTGGACTGGTAATGCATGTGCTTTTATTTTTTTAGCATGTTTAAATAGTATGTTATTATTATTATTATGAGTAGTAGTAGTATCATTATCTGATTTTATTTTGGGCGGTACAGTGCGATAGTGGTTAGCATGTCTGTCTCACAGCAATAAGATACTGGGTTTAAGTCCCAGGCTCGGTTGTTTCTGTGTGGAGTTTGCATGTTCTCCCCCTGATTGCATGGGTTTCCTCCAGGTACTCCAGTTTAATCCCACAGTCCAAAAACATGCAGATTAAGCTAAGTGGATGCGACAAATTGCCCCTTGGTGTGGATCTCAGTGGTTGCTTGTGTGTTGCCTTGCAATGGCCTGGCAAGCTGTTCAGATTGTACCCTGCCTTCACCCAGTGTCGGCTGAAATAGGCTCCAGCCTCCCTGTGACCCTAGTAGGATTAAGCGGTTTAGCAAATGAGTGAGTGAGTGGTTTTATTTCATTATTAATCATTCATTTTCAGTAACGTCTTTATCCTGGTCTGGGTTAGAGATGGGAACCTGTTCCAAATTGCCTACTCTATTGATATTCTTTGTCTCAGAGGTTATAGATTCCTTTTACTGATACAGTCATGTTTTCCTTCCAATTGCACATTGCAAAAACTCATCATCACCAACATGATCTCATCTTTACTTACGATAAAGCCACAATCTGAATCAATTTTTGCTCACCGCTACGACTCTTTCTTGTTGCAGCATCGTAGACTCAAAGTTTGATGAAAGCGCTACTTTTATTGTGTGTCTATTGGAAATCGTAGCAGGGTGATCTAACTATCTGTTTTTACACAACATGACAAGAAAAATTATAGAAATACCGTCTTTGACACTTTAAACACGAGTGTCACTGCTTCCGAACAAGCAGCACTATCACCCTATTGCACGAGGGTACAATAACATTATATCTTATATAACATTAGTGTCATATAGGGAGGCTTAGCAGAATGTCTTCCTTTAACTAAGAAAATCTACATGAAAGTATACCAGTGGTCACTAACCCTGTTCCTAAAGATGAAGACTTTGGCTGTGTCTGAAATCACTTGGCTATGTCCTCTACTCACTATATAGGAAATTAAAAGCAGAGGACCATAATTAACCATTAAGCTTAATGTTAAAAGCTTTTGGATGCTACTCCTCGGTGCCATTAATTACGTAACGTGTCACACAATTAAAACAACAAGTCAGCATCAACAGAGCTGGTGGACCATCCATACACATGCAGTGCATGATGTATATACTGCTTGGTTAGTGACCATTGGTTGTACACTATTTTTCAAGATGCATTATGGGACACATTGAGTCTACTACACAGTGTATTATAATCTGACTATACTTTCGGGCACAACTACAATATAGAGTGTAGTGTAGTGTTTTTCGGACACAGGGTTTGGCCCCAACCCTAAACATGACCACCTGACTATCCAGTCAATAACTAGAGAAGTTCTTAAATCAACTAAAAGAGGTGTGTAAGATTTTGGTTGGAGGAAGGTAAATGTCCAGGAACAGGGTTGGCGAGTGTTCTACACTGGTTTACTGTTAATAAAAAAACACGTGTGGTAATGCTGAAAACCCACATTTTTTCCAGGCAGGAAATTGATCAGGAATCGATAAGGGACTCAACAACATCATCGGTATGAATAAAATCTTATCCATTTCCATTGCTAGTCAGGGTTGTGTTGGAGCTGGAGCCTCTGCAGGAACACTGGTTCTGAGGTATGAAAACACCCTGGCTGGGTAGTGCACTATGATTTTTCTGATTCTTAGTGCCGGTACATCAGTGTAACCAATTCACCTAGCTGCAGGAAATCATATATATGAATAGGGGTTACAAACCGTAACTTGAGCGCAGGATCAAGACCGGGACTCTGTAACTGCTCCACTGTGCCTCACTGATTTAATAATTTTGTTTTTACATGCTCATTTTTGCATGGTTTTTATCAGTGCTCCTCAGAGCTCCATACAAACACAAATGTCGTAAACCCATGTGCTCACACAGGCAACCCAATAAATGAAGAGTATGGAGGGGGAAATATTTATTATTACGTATGAATGCTTCTGGAAACTTACACATACAAACATTTTTGGAGCTCCGATTTTACGCAGTACCTAAATATTTACATTATTATTATAATACCATGTGATCACCTATTAGTCACATGATGTCCCATGTTTACTTGAATTCACATATGCATGTATAAGGATCACATCATCACATCTAAAATGTACAGGATGTTATTTTTCTGTAGAAGGTGTACCAGTCCTCTGCCTATCATTAGGTATTGATCCCATTCCCTTTCATGCATAAACAAAATAGCTTTCAATTATGACTAGCTGCAAGATATTTACAGAATATCCACCTAGACATGCTTGTATATTATGTTACCAATTAAAAGTTCAATTCTGACTCAAGCTTCTTTGTAGTCTTAAGTCTAAGCAGGCAGAAAGGGCCTCTTAAACAGATTCAAATCCTCCTGGCTTTCAGGATCTGCCAGTGGGATCAAAGCAGTAGAGCGTGTCGGAGAGAGAGTTAATATGAGCCTAATCTTCCCAGTGTAAATCTAATCACGTGGCGAGAGAGAGAAAGACAGACAGACAGAGAGAGATAGAGAGAGAGAGAGAGAGAGAGAGAGGGAGGGAGATCAAGATAGACAGAGAAAGATAGACAGAGAGACAGAGGCATACAGAAACATAGAAAGAAGGAGAGAGAGAGAGAGAGAGACAGACAAAGAGAGAGAGAGGGGGGGGTAGATCAAAAAAGACAGAGAAAGATAAACATAGAGAGAGACAGAGGCATACAGAAACATAGAAAGAAAGAGAAAGAGAGACAGACAAAGAGAGATAAAGGCAAAATGAGCCATGCCAGACAAAGACATGGAGGGACTGTCAAAAACAGAGACACATAGACAGACACACAAATAGAGAGAGACAGACCAGAAAAACTGAGAGAGAGAGAGAGAGAGAGAGAGAGAGAGAGAGAGAAAGAGAGGGAGAGAGAGAATAACAGACAGAGACAGAAAGAAACAGACACAAATGTTGAGACAACTAGGACACGGAAAGGGAGACAGAGGTACAGAGACTGGAAAAAAAAGGGACAGAGAGAGAAGGGGGGGGGGGGGTTAGAGATAGAAATTGTTTCACACAGAACACAGAGCGGAACAGACAGTGCAAGTGTAACGGATTGGAGCAGCGGACATATTCGACCCACGCCTGAAGATGCACTGCACTTTTTCAATCAGCCATAACATTAAAACCACTGACAGGTGAAGTGAAGAATATTGATGATCTCATTATAGTGGTACACAGTAAGGAGTGAGATGTATTAGGCAGCAAGTATACAGTCAATTCTCAACAAGGGTCCAATTTGACGGCTAAACAACTAGGTCAAAGCATCAACAAAATAGCGTGTCTTTTGGGGTGTTCCCGGTATGCACTGATAAGTAACAAAAGTAGTCCTACAAAGGACAACCAATAAAACAGCAACAGGGTCATGGGTGCCCAAGGCTCACTGATGTGTGTGGGAAGCAAAGGAAAGCAAAACAAGCAAGCAAAGGAATGTAGGGCAGTGGTGGCTCAATGGTTAAGACTCTGGATTACTGATCCAAAGGTCAAGGATTCAAGCCCCAGTACCACCAAGATGCCACTGTTGGGCCCTTGAGCAAGGCCCCTAACCCTCAATTGCTCAGTTGTATTAAAAAAAAAAAAATTATTCTTATAAGTCACTCTGGATAAGGGTGTCTGCTAAATGAAAGCCTGACTGGTCCAATCTCACAGAAGGGTTACTATTGCAAAAATTGCTAAAAATGCAACTGCTGGATATGACAGAAAGGAATGAGAACACACAGTTCAGCATGTTGTGTATTGGGCTGCAAAGCCACAGACCGGCCAATGTGCCCATAGTTACCCAGCTGTCCTAATTATTTATTATTGTCAGTCATCATGTGAATATCAAAACATTCATTTTCATAATTTTCTGAACTGCTTAATCATAATTAGGGTCACGGGTAGGCTGGCGCCCATCTCTGGGTGAGGGCAGAGTACACCCTGGACAGCTCGCCAAGCCATCGCAGGGCAGAAACACGCTGACAGCAACCCAATGGCCTACTCTTTATGAAAATCAGCCATGATTCTTTTACATGCCTCTCAGCACAGACAGTGAGACATGGCTGGCCTTTGATAACCCAGTTAGCTTCACTGGGGGGGCAGCAGTGACTCGATGATAGTGGGGCTTGAACCCACACCCTTCAGATCAGTAAGCCAGCACCCTACCACCAGGCCACCACTGCCCCCATATCAAAACATGTTACATGGAATAGTAAACTTCAAAAATAAAAGGTAATGTGATTAACGGGTCAAAGTGAAAGACAATGGTGATCAGTCATTGGCTGAAATTGTAATCAGTGATTTCCCATTGGGGAAAAAATGGAGATTAATGATATGTTGTTAGGAACAAGAATGGGAGAGAATAGAATCTTTATTGCTGTTGTTTTCAAAACAACGAACCGCCATTTAGCAGCTCAGTGGTGTTCAGTAATTGGTAACATAAGCTAATCATCAACATCAGCGAAATGGAAAAATAAATACAACTAAAGTAAATGCTGAGCTAGCAAAATACTTGGCTGTGACCTGCTTAGGAAATTCAATAACAAAAGCCTATTTACTTCAGATTCTTGCTACACAATATTGTTGTCGAGATATGCCTATATGTTAAGGTTCTGTTATGAGTCATATTACAACAGCTGGGTGCAAGACAACACCTGCATGACTTATTAAATTCTCTTGCAACATTAAGCAAATTCGGACAAAAAAAAAATGGACTACAGGCAGAAAGTTATCATGTCTGTTCACTGGGCCGCATCTGGTTTTCCACAAGAAAAGCTTTGTTTTTAATTTTTTAATTTTCTCAAATCTCTTTATTTTTATTTTTTAACACAAAATAAGATGAAAAAACAAAAAAACAAATTAAGAATTAATAAGAAAATAAATCAATCAATCAGTAATAAATAAATTAAATAATAATAATCTTAATAATAATAATTAGATTTCTCTGGTCAGCGACTATATGAGGTTTCTTCAGTCTTCTACATCTGCTGTATTCAGATACTAATGTCTGTATTAACATTTCTTTAACCTTTAACCTTCTACTGAACATGAATGGAACATTGAAGAACATGAACTGCTCTTCTGAACATGGCTTCTCCTGCCTTGAAGTTTTAATCAAGCGTTTAGCCAACGCACAGAGAACATCATTTCGGCTTTCTTTTTCTTGCAACCGCAGCACAGCAGTTGGCAGATAAAAGCCCGGTAGCAGTCTCCTTTGTTCATGTCGCTCGATGTTCATGTCTTTTATGATGACATGAACACCATGGCATTTGTAGATGGTAGAAAGTACCGGGACAGCGAGTGTTGTGACTCCTTTTTACATCATATAGAAATATATGTAATGTTCATGAGGCAATGCAAATACAGACTCTACATTTGGCTGCATTGAGTTCCTTTTCTTTTATCCCGCCGCGTGCGCGTCACTTTAGTTTATCAGAGAGATTGATCTCATATTAACTCTCTAAGTGCCATTGACGTGTGTGTATAAATATATTTATTTATTTATATACATTTATATACATTTATATACATATAATGTCCCGCTGGGCAGCAACTTAAAAAGTGATGTGAACGCAGCGCGTTGGGATAAATGTCCGCTTGAGCCTAATAGAAACGAGGCAGCCAGCCAGGCACAGAAGAAAACTTTCCATGGCAACGCTGCTGTAGCTTTCACTCATTGAGAAATTTTTCTCTGCTTGCAGCAAACCTGGCCGATGTCCCGCCCCCGAGAGCCATATGCCCCACCATGATTGGTAGGTTCATTCAGCCCCACCCACAACACTGTAAAGTGCTATAAATATCTCGCGGTATATAACTCGCAGGCCGCAGTAACATTAAACTTTCATATTAAGGTGGGGGCCACAAACTATCATCCTGCATGCCGCAATTGGCCTGCGGTCTGCGAGTTTGAGACCCCTGATCTAGATGTTCTGGGATATAAAAATCTTTTAGTAACCATTGCCAGGAACAGTACCAGTTCTGATTACAGGTTTAGTCCTGCATTTGATGCTGGAGCTTCATGTTTGAGCACGGAATACAGAGCACGCCCGTACGCTAGCTCAGTGTGGAGCGCTTTTCGCTACATGAGCCGTCATTACTGCCAGGCTTTTTATTAGGATGTGCTACATCTACACTTCAGGACATCCCCAGAAGTGCAAGAATGTGACGGCTGATGTGGAGAAGCTGAAACACTGCAATCAAGAAAGACAGAGTTCCTGCTGTCCCTGTCATTCACCCTTATCCTATCGCTCTGCTCTTCTCCAGTCAGTTTCAATTACTGCCCGAGTACATGACGAGAATGCTAGCCATAAATTGGGATATGCTAACCTTGGATTTGACATGTTAGGTGTGTTTCGGTGGAAATTACAGAATCAAGGTCTTGCTCAAAATAAAATTTCTATAATGATGAAAAATAACAAAACTGAAAATCATTTTGTGAAGAATGCCACATGTCAGTTTAAACGCTTCTTGGCTCATAAAAGATTCCTCCAGTTTAAAAACCTGCCTAAGGTTCCTGACAAAGTTCCTCAGGTAAAAATCTACCCCCCCCCCAAAAAAAAAATTTTAAAAACTGAACTCAAACCTCACAGCGTAGTGGCCTGGTGGTAGGGTACTGGTTGAGGTTTCAAGCCCCACTATCGACGAGATGTCACTGCTGTATTGAATGCAGGCCATGTCTCTCACTGTCTGTAGTGAGAGGCATGTAAATGAACCATTACTGATTTTTGTCAAGAGTAGGCTGCATAGCCGTCAGCGTGTTTTTGCCCTGCGATGGCCTGGCAAGCTGTCCAGGGAGTACTCTGCCCTCACCCAGAGTCGGCTGAGATGGTCGCCAGCCTCCCCGCGACCCTAATTAGGATTAAGCGGCTCAGAAAATGAATGAATGAATGAAACCCCATAGCTACTATTCTGGTGCTAAGCAAAACAGAACCCTCACATGTACGGGGAGAATACGCAAACTCCACACAGAGACAGATGAGCCCGGGACTCAAACCCAGAACCTTCTTGCTGTGAAATGGATGTGCTAGAAACCATAATACATACTAGAATACTTAAAATGTGTTCGTTCAGGAAGTTTTCCCAGCAGAAAATCTTGTTACTGGGTTCCAAGAGAAAAATGTTATGAAAAGTTCTGAAACTTCAGCTTGGGAAATACATTTCTGGGGTCTTGTTTCCAGTAGAAGTAGAGTAACATTTTTAGGATATTAGCCCAGGATTTTAGTTCTTAGGCGAGGGTTCCAGGATTTTTAAAGCAGCTTTGAACTCTAGGTACATTTTCAGGAACATGAATTTTAAGACTGCCATCACTGTAAGTAAAGATATTTTAGTTTACGGGTGTAGTTCCATATGTTGTAGTACCTTCAAACTGCAATACCTTTACACGCAACCTCGGAACATCAGGCATATTTTCCACCAGAGGAACCTTTTCAGAGTTGTAGAATTTTAGTTAGAATTTTAGACCAGAAGGTGTTTAGTACCTTTTCACCTTGGTGGTGGTGGTGTAGTGGTTAGGGTGCTGGGATCATGATCGAGATGTCGTGGGTTTAAATCCCTGTTCGACCCCCAAAATGCTAAGAGCTAGGTCTTAACCAGCAGTGTGCATCAGTCCACACAGCAGTATAAATGGGTACCAGTAAAAATACTGAGAAGGAACCTGCGATGGACTAGCATCCCATCCATTTCCTTGCTGCTTCATGCCAAGGAAACCAGGGATATCAGGCTTTTTTAACCACAGGAACCATTCCCTAAATCTATAAATTTTATAACTGCTTTCAAGGTAGGATGAAAGATTTTATTTCCAGCACCGTTTAGTAGAACATTTTTAACAATACAGGAGCATGAGGTATCTTTTCACAGCAGGAACCTTTTCGTGAAGCGAAAATAAGACAAAACTGTTGTAAATATCAATGTCTCTGTCAGTAAAATACAAAGAAAAGTGTCCTTGTGGATGCAATTACATTGTAATTACAGTCAACTACAACCACAAGCTAAATGTTCATTGGTTCTAAAATGCTGAGAAATGTCAGCATTGTGATATACACTCATGAGGTCGTTCAAAGTTGCAAAAATTTCTTCTTATAATGTAGAAATACCACTACACTGGCTGGTCATGTTGGAACAAAAAAGCCTGAATATGACCCTGGATGAATTTAGCAGTATTCTAAGATTTTTTCTTCCAGTATATATATATATATATATTATATATATATTAAAAAAAAAAAAAAAAAAAAAAACACAAACACACACACACACACACCAGAGGAAATGTAAGAGACATTTACACACTCATTCATTCTCACTCACTCACTCACTCACTCACTTTCAGCGTTATAGTCACTCACCCAACACAAAATCCCAGGTATGCACCCCTGCTTCATTTCATCCTGCCCCAAGTGTGATTACATGACAGGTGGCGCATAAACTAAACGAGATAAGAGAGACTTGCAGCTCAGTGCGCAGTCGCCTCTGACACCATGGGGTTAGAAAAATCACATTAGCCCCGTTACTTACAGCTCCGTGAGTTGATTTGTGAGTCAAGCAGCTTTCTTCTCGAGCAAAGCCAGATATATCATGCTCCCACAGCCGAAGCAACAGCTGGAATATCATGCGTACAAGCCATGCAGAGAACGTTGTGCATTTGTCAGACTGCCAGCCGTGCTCTGCTCGCTAATAATATCCTCACACGCCTAAGAACGCAATTACATCAAGTGCAAGGCTATTTTGATCTCGCAATAAGGCTAAATGTTTGGGTTGGAATACATGCCTTTACTGGATGTGTGCGAATTGGATGTGTGCGAAACATGCAGCAGGAGACAAATAAAATATGCTAATGGGTTAATGCGAGCGCTACTGGCTCATCCTCTGACTGCTCTGAATAGACCTGATGAACTGAGTGCCTCTTTACGAGGTGTAATATATGCGAATGTTGTTTTTTCATTGTTGTTGTTGTTGTTGAGAGGAAGAGCGAGAGCCCATCACTGTGAGTACAAGACGAGAGGAGCTCATGAGTAGTGCAGCTCATTGGCCATCCACAGTAATTGCACATTCATTTTAAAAGTACTCATTCTGAATATCACTCTGGGAAACTGGGGGAACTGTAGTGTGGAGGGTATTTTATAGCGGTTTGCGCTGGTGTTAAATAAATGATCATCTCATTTATTATAATAAAGATTAAATAAAACTTTTCTTTCTGAGTTAGGAGTAGGTGTATCCTCTAAGTGTGTATGTATGTCAGGAATAAAACACAATGGGATTGGGATGTTAGAGGAAAATAATCAAGGACAGGATGGTGTGATACGTTAAAACTGGGGTTGGTACATTTTTAGATGTTTACACAAACTGTTATATTGGTTGAAATGGTATTTACACCCCAGGAGTAATCAATAACCTGTGAGATCTGAAAAGACTCAGAAAAAATAAAATCTTTTTTTCCACTGCAAGCCTGTAAAAAACACCAACCAAACACTGCTTTGTAAGAAAACTGGGAAATCTATTATCAAATGCTCCCGTGTCTCCCTGCTAATGCATGACCCTACCGTAAACAAATTTGCGGTAATGCCACATTCAGACAGGAAACGACAAAGCAACAAGCAATCATGCAAAGCCAATGATTGGCACTGAAATGAGAGATAAGTGGCAAAATTTTCTTAAGCGACGCAAAGTGGGCGGGTGTGGAGTTCTACTGAGCTGAACTTTCACGCGACATGATTCGAGCTATTACTAATCAGAGCTTAAAGATACCAGTGATTGATGCCGTGGAACACTGAGTTCGGCAAAACCTTCTTGTAGGAAACAATGAACACAAGTTCAATTAATCCGCCCATATCATCATGGAAGAGGAGCTCATTACTGCTGCGTATAAATATCCTGTGCTTTATTTGTACACTTTGAAATTTTACAAGGATAATAACCAGACACACCATATTTGCTTGAGTATACGTTTTTAAAATGGCTGGCATTTCCTGTGGGTATATATTTATGGGTTTTTTTTCATTCCAGTTCATGAAGCACAAGAGTCTCTATTCTATACGTTCGATAAAAATAAGATGATATAAGATGCTCTATGATATATGATAACAATATAAGCTAAAATAAACTAAAATGATATAAAATAATGATAAAGAAAGCTTTTACAGACCTACTGTAGGGAACTAGGGAACTCACAGTTTGACCCGGAAAAATTGTTAAGCGGGAAACATGCGAGGGAGTTACCTAGGCAACAAGAGCTGACAACACTTTAGGGGTGAATGTTGCATGTAGTTCAGCGGTGAAGTGATTTGTGTGTTGCTCGTTGCTTCCTGTGTGAATGCTGTTGAAGTGTGCACGTGGAGGGGGCATGAGTTTGGAAGGGCCTCCCAGGGCAGGGTTTAGCCAGTGCCCTGAAGAGATATTACTTTCCAAATGATCAACCCCAAATTTAACAGTATTGTATTTTAATCCCAAAATAGCATACTTGTGTAGTAGATACTCATTTGAAATCTTGTTAGCATTTTAGTTGTATTCTTTTGTTGTAGTCTGGAATACAGTTTCAAGGGAGATCCCAAATCGTTATTTGGTTGGTTACCCTCAGGGGTGTGTTATAGACCCTTTTATATTGTGGAGCATACAGTATGTAATTAAAGGTGAAAATCCTTCCTGTGGTAAATTTCTATATTTTTATATATAAAATTATATACATTACATTTATATGTTTGTATTATTTATATAGTGGAGAACAAAAATAACAAAAATAAACCTTATTTTGTGCTGAATGTGTCGCTGTTAAATTGGAAAGTAAATGGTAAAATTTTACAGGCAACATAAAAAGAGTTTTCTTCTCTGGCTCCCTATTTTGGTTGGATTTAAATTCTTCTCAGGGTTTCTCTTTTAAATGTGTTTAATTTGAGGATCCCAATATTAACATGTATTCATTTTGGTTTTTTTACGTAATATCATGCTAAGATTGCAAACCACAGTGAGGTTTAAACGTCACACATTATCAGCACATGTTTTCAGTTCTCCACAGCACTAAACGGAAACTCATTTTAAATAAAGAAATGGTGCCTAAGTGTGTGGTCAGTCTATATGTGTGTAATTGGGTGTAGCAGAGAGATAGCGCATATAACAGAAGTCAAAGCCCCTCTAAGCTAGCCCCGGAGCCCTGGCTGCCCACGGTATCGGCAGGCTACTCACGTTGGCAGTGTCCCCAGGAACGCCTTGTCCAGCCCCAGCAACAGTCTATGCGAGCACCATAGCGGCACAGCCCATTGGACGAGGTCATCTGCCGGGGCCACCTGTCAGGACACAGTAAAAAAAAAAAATTCTAAACAAACAGACATCAGTAGAATTAATAACATAGTATTGATTTTAGCCTAGAAGTGTAATTTGGTTTCTCTTCGACATATAATTTCAATTCCTGGAAACCTGTATAAAAGGTGGCCTGCAGGATGAATTCTGCCATTTTCCCTGCTTTAAACAGTCCATCCACCGACACCTAGTTATTACAGTAAATAGTGGTATGAATTAACAGCAATTTTCTTTTTGAATCGCTGCAATTTCGCTCATTATTAAAGGTAATCTAAAACCTTTGAGCATTCAACATGGTGAGTTTGTTTTTTCAGACACAGACATGTTATTTGAGTTCTTCACATCACCATCAGCTGTAGCCATACTAGCTATAGGAACTATATAGGTTTCACTCTCAAGCTACTGTATCTCAGAGGATTTAGAGATCTAGCCAAGCTAGAGCTGATATTATTTAATCATTTTTATGTTTGTTATTTGACACTAGTTCTGCTTGGATTGTGAGAATGCAATTTAAACTCTAGTAAGAGATTGATGTTGTAGAGCTATTGTTTTTCATGGCTACTGTCTGTACTGCCGAACTTGAGGACCACGACCAGATTATACTGATTACAGAACAACTGTTATTTCTATGACGATAGTGAGTGAAACTGAAAGAAACTAAAGAGGTACTCTGAGATAATGCAGGAAATAGACTCTATATGGACACTTGTTTTAATTATCCATGTGCTCATCTTATGTTATGTTCTACACAATGTGGCTCGGTACAAATTAGCGAAAAAGCTCTCTCTCAATTTTTTTTTCCCTAGATGATTGGGTTTTCACTCAGGGTCAAAGGTCAAACTGCATAATTCCTAGAACAAACCGTTTTCTATTAGTGTTTCATAGTAATGGTGTGTCAATAAGCATTTGTTTATTTTTAAGTCATGGTTTAATAATATAATGTATACATATGTTATATGATCCCGTGACCTTGACTTTTACCTTTGAGGATCTCTCAAGAATGAAGGAAATCATCTTATTTGAAAGTCCTTATATAGTTTCATATTTGTGGTCCATAGTAGCAGCATGTCTACTGGCACTCGCTTCAAAGTAATTAGTGCTACATTCTCAAATATTTGTGATCCTATTTTGACCTTCACCTTTGAACTAGACATTCCAAAGTGAAATCATCTCGGTGACTCAGACAGGGTAGTGTCCCCACCAAGTTTGATGAAAATCCGTACATAGGTGTGGTCAGGATTTTGTTCAGAGACAAACTGACTCAAAAACAGCAGCGATTATGAAACCTCCTTGTGCTGAGGTAATAAAAGTGAAGTGAAAGACATTTTCTCCTTAACCGGGAAAGTAGTACATAGTTTTTACATATAGTATAATTTTACATGTTTGATCAGAGTAACTTACACCAAATAAATTTAGCAAATAAGAAAGTGAGTGAATAAATTATAGAATTTGGCTTTCATATTATTATCATTATTATAAATTATCTTCAGCCTTTTTTCCTTGACAGATAACAATAACTCGGCTGAAAAATTCTCTATATCATACAACGCTGCATTCAACAATTGCTTATTATGCACAACGCAAACTCGAGAGAATGCTTGAATCAACTGAAAAGTTAAGATAAACCATAAAAATCTCATTTTCGTTTGTTTTTATGTTCTTATGTATCTCGTGTATGTCACACATGGATGTTGAATTCTTGATTCTGTTTGGTCAGAATGTCTGAATTAATTAAAAACACCGTGGACAAGACGGTACTAATGCACTTGTAATACTGTACATTATCTATGTACAGATCAAAACACTTTTATTTCGTGATATGAGCGTTCATATTTTCAGCCAAGTGAATCTCATGAGTATCATGATTTAAAAGAAATATCAACTTTCCTCCATTAATAAACAGGGAGCTGCAGTATTTTTACCTCTATGAATACATCAGTAAAGAGTCTGTATAAGAGTCTGTAGCATTACACAGAGAACTAGCTTAATAAACAGAAGGCCTCTTATATATTACAATTTTATTGTAGGCAGTAGCGGGAGATAGAGGAGCAGACCCCAGGTCATGGGTTAAAGAAAAATCAAGCTTTATTAACTGGAGTAAACATTCATTCATTCATTTACCAAACCTCTTAACACTACTATGGTTATCTCAGCCAAATCTGGGAGAAAGTGGGGAACACCCTAAACAACTCACCAGGACCATTGCAGGGCCAACACATACACACAACCTTTCACACTCACACCGAGAGGCAATTTGGAACAGCCTATTAGCCTAATGTGTATGTATTTGGACTGTGGGAGGAAACCGGAGTATCCAGCGGAAACCCAGAAATGGCGAGAAAATGCAAACTCTATACAGAAGCACCATTGTGGAGCAAGGGACTCGAATCTGGGACCATCTTGCTTTGAGGCACACATGCTAACCATTACGCCACCATGCCACCCACTGGAGTAAACAGCAAAAAAAATTAATAACAATAATAATAATAATAATAATAATAATAATAATAATAAAGAAGAAAAACAAAGCCAGGACACCTTTAACAGATGCAAAGTAAATATAGGTAGAGTTCCTAAGCAAAGAACAAAAAAAAAAAACATCAAACAAGTCTAACACTGGAGCTTGAGGAACTCCTTTTTGCAATGGGTTGCATCACACCACCCCATCAGTGATTATTACCTATAACAGTACAGCTTGTGGTATTTTATTCCTTACATTTCATATGCATACACCATTTCCTACCCAAATATCTTGTTTCACTTGATGACTCACTTGCTGGCTTGAGGTGTACAGTCATCTATGAGAACATACTGTATACTGACCTGGTTATATAGTTGAAAAAGTAAAAGAAATTTGAAAATACAAGCAAACGCTTTGATATTACAACAAAGGCTATATTCAGATGGTATATGAGTGACTGTAGTGTGTGAGTGTGTGTAATATATCTGAGCCTGTCTGGCTGATGCTGCTTATCCTATTCATCAGTGAGTCAATGACACCTTATCTGCATTCACACTGCCTCCATTGTATGTGCAGATAGAGGGGCTGCAGATAACGCCAGTGTGAATTATCACCCCATCTTTCACTGATGGAGGTGAGACGAGCTCGAGCTGCTCTTCCCGCAGACACCCTCGCACCTATTAGCGATGGTGCGGAAAATGAGAATAGCGTTTGAACACAAAGAAATACAACATGACCCAAAGGAATGAGAAGCTTTTTTGGGGGGCGGGGGGCTGTATGGGGGGACGACTTTGTGTTTAATTCACCGTAAGGCATTTCTCAGTGAAATGAGAAGAAGATGTCTTTAGGCTAAGATGAACTGTTCCTGCAAATAGCCCCAGGTTCTTGGCAGTCCCAAGCAGGATTAAGATTTTTTTTTCTTTGAAACCAAAAGAACGGACCATTTAAGGTCTCAAAAAATGAACAGTGGATTTCTGAATTTGGCCATGACATTACCTAGAAGATGGTCTGCGTGCTCATTGCCAAAAAGTGAGACTAAAAGTATAATTGAGCGCAACATTCCTGAAGAAGTGACGAAAAGGGAGGAGAAAAAAAGGAGAATGAGGGATATAGAAGGTTTGGGTGGGATTGTAGGATCTGTGATAAGAGCATGGCATTGTTAATTCCATCCACACTCACCTCAATCCCCTTCGATTTGCGTCTACTGCCAGGCAGGGAAAATGCTAATGCCTCTGGCTACCCGTGCTGCCAATCACTGTGAAAGCATGTCTGATGGAAAGCGGGCATGGCAGACCTTGTGAAAAAAAATGTTTGTGTGCTGTCTGGCCCAGAGACAGGGACATGACTCCTCACAAAGACTTTCCAGTCACACCAGGTATGCTAAAAGCTAGTTTATGGCTTTACTCCGATATGGCCATAGTTTGGTCTCTTATTTCTTACCCCAGACACACACAGCTGGACACTTTCTGCCTGCACTGTATCCGTCTCCACTCAGCAGGGAGTCTCTGATCACCAAATCCAATCAAAACATGCACCTAAACACTGACGGCGCCATGATTACTAGACTATTAGTTAAAGATGATAGTAAAAGATGATCATCTCTGATGATGCTCATTTATATAATAAAGATGCTAATCAGCTCTAACAAAGGCACTGGCAAAGAGATGATGAGCAGCAGATTGCTTTATTACAAATGCTGATAATTAACATGGCGGATCACCAGATCGGAATTTTTAACCCTGGTCGCAAAACCAATAAGGTTTCTGCAGTAATGTGGCAGTGCGCCTAGCAGCTGAGTGACTGATCATTTGTGTGGCTGTGCAGCGGAGTTTACAGAGACACAATTAGGGACAGAGAAGGAAAGACAGGGAGAAGGAGAGAGAGGGAGAGAGAGAGAGAGAATGACAAACGGCACAGTGATGCTGTGGAGTATCATCAACGGCATGTGAATAAGGAAGACGCAGACAAGCAAGGGAACAAATAGATACAGCAGCAAAGCAGAGATAGAGAGATGTAATCAGAGAGAAGGATGTACAAAGAAACAAGACTCTACAGCCCATCTAACACATTTAAGATACAGAAAAAGTAAGGAAAAAAAAAACAAAAACAGAAATGAGATATAGAGCAGCGGCACGGTGGCATAGTGGATAGCACGTTCCCACAGAAGGATGGTCCTGGGTTCGAGTCCCGTGCATTTCTGTGTGAAGTGTGCATGTTTTCCCCGTGCTTCTGTGGGTTTTCTTTGGATATTCGAGTTTCCTCCCATAGTCCAAAGAAATGCACATTAGGCTAATTCGCTGTTCGGAATACACCGGTCAGGGTGTACCCCGCCCTCGCCCGGAGTCGACTGAGATGGGCACCAGCCTCCCCGCGACTCTAATTAGGATTAAGCGGCTTAGAAAAAGAATGAATGAATGAATGAATAATAATAATTAATAATAATTTTCTCCCTGCCATCAGCCCAACAGCTTTTTGGAAGAGAAATGCTGCTGGGTTTTCTGTTGTATGGACTCTCAAGGAGGCCCATCTGTCATGTGTGATGTACAAAGAAGTAGAAAAAGAAAGTATAAAGTAGACGGAGCACAAAAAGAAACTGGAAACAAGAGAACAATAAAAAGAGAGGAAATAAAAGCTCTAAAAATTGTCTTAATCCTCGCATTTAAACTAAAAGTGGTTCCTAAATGGTTCCACAAGGATTCTTCAGATACTGAAGGGGGTTTTAGCTTCTTAATGGAAGGCTTATCTGATAGAAAACCATTTTGAGGGCTCTTCATAGAAAATACAAGCATTATTCCAAAGGAATCAGCCAAAAAGCATTCAGGAGTGTAGAACACCACAGTAATGGTCCCATGATGAATTTTCATTATCCATTAGCATGACATGCTGATTACAGATTCACAATTTGCCAAATCTTTCCAACAATAATCCCCAAAGGATGTCTAAGGTATGCCATGATGATGAAACGAACCATCTACCTCCAAGCTTCTAGATGAGTGGTCCTTGGTTCCAGAACAGAAGCTGAAAATAAAGCATTTTTACCAGCATGGAATGAGTTCAGATAAGGCTCAAGCTCATGCAATAGCACTGGCACCATGCTGATAGGAAAAATAAAATAAAATGGGGTGCTCTGACACACCAACCAGAAAAAGAACGGCATAAAGAGAGAACAGAGTGACTGAGAAGAAACGTGGAAGAAGGAGATCAGAAGAATGTTGATAGATATGGACAGATTATATGGGACATGTATGTGGTATGGCAGGAAGTCTGATCTCATGTCCTTAGTGCCAGAAAGAAAGGCACGTAAGTCATAGTGTGCCAACTTGCAGTTGGTGAACCCTGGACCATATCCAATGAGATGCCAGCGTGAGCGAAAGTGTGACAAAAAGAAGGGGGCGAGAAAAAGAGTGAAGGAGATGTCAGTATCCATGCTTACTTTTAATGAAAAATGCCTGTCGCAACTAATCTTACCTATTCGAACACCTGACCTCACCCTGTCAACCACACAGCCTCAACAGCTTACTCTGTCTGCGTTCAGTACTTACAACCATCTCATGGCTGAAGGCATTTCTCTTAAAAATCTCTCCTTGTGGCTAATAAGTAGAGGCCAAGATCTCACCTGTTGGGAGGAGGCTGTGATTTGTGTTCCAGGACAGTTGAGGGCGGAACTAGAGTCATGAAAAATGTATGAAATTTGCACTCTAGTCTAACACTATGGCCTGAAGCCATTTTACAGTTTCATGTGAAATTCACATTACATGTCACCATAACATTTAATATGTATACGGCCATCTCATGAATAATGATTCAATAATGCATGGAATGGGTTTGAGGAGGGGGAAAAAGTGCTTTTAATACTTTTCACATTCCTGCGACACCTCCACCGCCTGGCGTGCAATCAGACTCGGGTCATCAAAACACACTTGACAGTCACATCCCACACTCAAACACACTGTGTATGGCATGTGTGTGCAATGAAACGCCGGTTTGCCAGCGAGCACATCCTCGAGTCTGGCTCTGGCAGGCTAATGAAGGCTAATCACTCATAATGAAAAGGATGAATATAAAATTCCAGCAATCTGTGTGTAATGACCAAGCAGAGGAAGCCACATTAGTGCGACTGGTCACTGGTCTCTCAGCTTTCAGTCACACTGTATATAGATGAAATGCATGTGTGCACAGATAATTAGGGAGCAACTGACAAAGGCAAAGATGGATCGTACCCAGCAATTCAGAAGACAAAAATTGTATGGAGCCCATCTCACAGGACTAATGATGAGCTTAATGAGGCAGGAAGTGCAGCAGCAAATAGAAAACGGGGTTAGCAATATTGTGCAAACTGAGTCTAATATTGGAAAGTCCAGAGCATGAGTAACTGCTAGTACAGCTCATACGGAGCTGAACGAGGACACGGGGCTGGATTTGGTGTCGTCATGCAACCGGGGTGACTCAGCCAATCGGTGGTTATTGGCTGATGAGTACAAATCACACAATGTAAAAGAATTGTTTTGTGGTTGGCAGGCTTAGAATGCGTCATCTGACATGCTCGCTGGTGGCCTATTTCATGCCATGTTATTACACATTCGGTTGTCGAACACAGCCAGGTTTTATTTGGGATCACACAGAGTGTGATGTAATAATCTACAGCTAAAAATCTCACAGTGTAAAATAGGATTGAGTTTTAAGTTATTTTTGAGATTAAAAGAAAACTTTGGCAGACACTATCATTAAGTCAGGGCTTGATTTAGTTTTAAATCAAATCCAATCCAAGCATATGGGCATAAGTGTTGATCCAAGCCTAAAAGATCAACTGGTTGTCTGGCTGTGCCAGATTTTTTCGTGTTGCTACGGCACCTTTCCAGCATATGGTGGTTGTCGACAGTGTGGTTGTTGTTTTTTAGCTCATATTTTTTCTTGTGAACTAGCAGAGTCTCAGTTGATCAGATTTACATCAGAAAGAATCCAAGTTGAGGACAAGTTCCAAAGCTTAAGTGGTTCTCAGGGAGTCCTTGAACTCATTCCAGCACGGTGCTGACACTGAACACTCGCCGTTTAAAGACTCCAAAAATAGTGAGTCTTTAAGTAAACAACGGTGAAAACATCCCTTCAATCCATATCAATTTAAAATGCAACTTGGTCCAGCCATCCATCCATTACCTATACCGAATACCCATTAGGTTCATGGGAAAGAAGCAAATCACAGCTGACCTCAGGCGAAAGGCGAGATACGACCTGAACAGGAACAACCTAAAAGGTTAACATAGATTAAAAACATGTTCATTTTTGAAAGATGGCAAATCGGTTTGTTGGAATCCCTTAAAAAGGATCATTTGTTTGCAGCGAGTCATTTGTTGGCCAGCACTTTGTATTCTTGTTAAGAGAGACACAACCTGTACAACTCCTCTGACCTTGGATTAAGTATACAAATATCACTAAGCACCACTCGGTTCTGCACAAACTGCTATAATGAGTTTTTCCATTGATTAAATACATCACTGCAGTACAAAACGCTTGCAAGCAGTTTAGGTGTGGCTCGACCCATTAGACATGACTTCTAAACGGCCCTGCCAAAGGACAAGGAATAATAAATGGATCTCTCGGAGTCCCTGCATGGAGCATATCCTGTCAGTGCATTCAGACTGAGGCAAGTGAAGTAGGTTTATAAACAGTGGCAATTGGCAAATAATGATTTTGGTGACAAGCTTCGTCCATCATGTCTTGCATTAATAATGCATGCTGGAGTGTTAATGTATGCTGATTATGCACTGGCCAGCCAGCTCTAAAAAATGCAAGCTTTTTAATGGCCAATACGAGACACACTGGGAATTTTTTATAAATCGAATTTTTGCACTGAATGTAGTGGTCATTCTACAGGTAATGCTATCAGATGGGAGGCGGCACGATCTGATTGGTCCATTATTCTGGAGTTATAAATCATTATTCCGATAATAACCCATTATTCCATTATTCGGGATTATAAATCATTATGTCAGATCTTCACAGTTTTTCACGAGAACTAGAACAGGCAGGGTTACCATTATCATTCTTCAGAATGGAAAAATAAACCATGTAAATCTTGCTTTAGGTCTTTTTGGGTTTTTTTTTTTTGTTTGTTTGGTTTTAGGATTTCCTTGTAGTTTTTAAAACAATTTTGAAGTAGTGTACAAACACACTTTTACGGAGCCAGGTTTCTTCTGTTTTCCTGTAGTATATGGTTGAACCTCTGGATCAGAATGCTAAAAACACTCTTGTGAACTTCACAGCACATATGGAGTACCATACCATTAGGTCACCTTCAAGCGCACAGCTCACCTGAACAATCTCTGTCACAGTTAAAATAAGTAAACATGAACTAAAACATCATGTTGCTGTTCGCTTGAGCTGATTTTCATTACACAGAAAATTGTGTGTGTGTTTGCCTGTTCGCAGTACACGAGTGTATTTTAATACATTTTAATACATTTAATTAGGCAGGAACTTTCCAATAGGCCTAACACCAGGACCTAATTAGATAATTAGAAGTGCGACTTCATCTTCATTTACACAGAGCATGCATGTGTTTGAGTACCCATAACATGCAAATGGTAGGTTCATGCCTGTGTTCGCTCCAACAGTCATTTTAGCCAGTTTTTCTTGTATTTTCTTGCAGTATATACAAAAATTTTTAACTAGTGAGAGAACACATGTTTACACAGCTGGTTTTATTCATATCTCATATCTATTATCTTATATCTATTATTATATCTTATATCTATTATTAACTGAATCTCCTTAATGCTTAATAACTCAACTCAAAGTGCGGAGCTCACCTGACCAGTCTCTGTTGTGGTTAACATATGTAAATACAAAAATTAGTTTTTCATTCTCCATTGTACTACCAAAATTATAAAAAGGTCCCATTTGGGCCCGTGTAGTATATCCTTAAACAGTTATGCACCTCAGCCTTGGTGAATATATGTATGAAAATAAATATTCACCTCAGCGATTCATCTTGAGGAATATTCAATGACACCCCCTTCAGCTTTGGTGAATATTGTTGGGTAAGATATTACATACACACTTAAAGGGAATTAAATACCGACATTTCAGAATTTTTTATTTTTTGAGGTTGAACTCTGCCCTACTGGCTTAATGTCATCTTTCCTTCAAGGCCCAATCTAATCTGGATGATTCTTTGGTGTCAGTCCTTGACTTTTTGAGTTGGCGACTGTCTCAGAGTGTCTCAGACCAACCACAGCTGTGTATGTGATGTCCTAAATGACTCAAATAAAATAATTCTCAGATGAAAATCTCTGATGGCGGCAACTAGGTCTGAGACTGTCTGCAACTAAATCCCAAACTATTTGCAACTATCTGTGATCGAACGGTCTCAGACTGTCAGCAATATAATCGCAGATTATTGGCGACAGTCACTGATTAGTAGATTATCATGTGCAATCTACTAATCTACTAATCGGTGACTAGTAGATTAGTAGATTATCATGTGTAATCGTCCAACATTTGGAAACAGGTTTCAAAAAACAGGACGATTGTCCACAACGGTCGCGGATATGGCCGATGATATCGGTCGCAGACCCCTCATGCTCGCTCCTGACCTAAATCGACGAATAGATGAATCTTGGCCATTATCGGTTATTATCACCCAAATGAGGGCTTCAAATATAAAATATGATAAACAAAAAGCTGTAACTCTTTCATTTAGAAAACCAAAACCATTAAACACCAAAAGTATGACTCGACTAGGCCTACACTTAAACCAAACAAAAGGGTTTATAAATTAGCTTCAAAGAAAGGGACTTACTTGAATTAATTTATGATAGAGAAACACTCCAAGTTCCAAGTGGTACCTTTTTATAAAGCTAAGAAATCCTTTATTATCCAATGAATCATTTTAAGGGTTCAGTGGATAATAAATGGGCAGCAGGGTGGCGTAGTGGTTAGCACATCTGTCTCACAGCAAGAAGGTCCTGGCTTCAAGTGTCGGGCTCGGTCAGGGCGTTTCTGTGTGGAGTTTGCATTTTCTCCCTGTGCCTGCCCAGGTTTCCTCTGTTACTCCAGTTTCCTCTCACAATCCAAAGACATGTGAATTATGCTAATTGGCTGTTCCAAATTATCCCTAGACATGAGTGTGAATGTTTGTGTCTGGCGAGCTGTTCAGGGTGTACCGCGCCTTCATTCAGTGTCAACTGAGATAGGCTCTAGCCTCCCCAAGACCCTAATAGAATTAAGCAGTTCAGCAAATGAGTAAGTGACTGACTGGGTGATAACATGGTTCCTTACCCCAAAAAAAGGGTGCCACTTTGAAACCTTTAATATAACACTCTCTCTTTCGGGGTTATACCTGGATCCTATGAGAGTACCACCAGAAAAACTCTTAAGCTCTCTCTGTACAATTATACGCTGCCCAAAAGGGACAAATAAATAATCCCTAAGGGCACCACAATTTCTAAGAGTAAAGGAAGATCTGAATAAGTTTCAAAAACTATACTGAAGATTTAAAAATAGTCCACAATTCAAAGGCTATCCAAGGGTTCTTGGTTTATGCATGCAGCTTCCAGAAGTGATTCTACTCGGCCCGTTCTCAACTAGATAAACAGTCAGTTGCATGATTGTTCTAGACACCTGAGGACACTTTAAAATTCCAAGCTTTAACATTTTTAAGAGCTTCGTTCTTTCAGGCTTTGTCAAGTGCAATCATCAAATCCTAGCCCAGTGTTCTCGTTCTCAGATCAGGTCTCAGGAATATTTCTCAAATACTGAAAGCAAAAGTAAAGGAATTGATTGTCAGCTGTGCAGTAAATGCTTGCATAAATCCAGCATCCCTGTGGTTAACTTATGAATATTGCCACAAAAAAAACGACATCAATGAAAAGCTTTCCCTCTGCAAGCAGAACAAAGACAAATAAATTGCGATTAAAAAAGAAAAAAGAAGGAAAAAGAATTACCCTGCGTAGATAACTCCATTTGAAAGCCTTACCCTATTTTACGTTTCCCACAGTCCAAAGTAAAACATATTTTGCTTTACGGCAGAGCAGGAGTGTAGCATATTCGGACATCTCTCCATCCACTAACGCCTGGGTGGCCAGGTGTTTACTGTACTGCAATCATCATATAAAACTTCTGTACATAACTGCCCTACAGATTACCTTTGTTGCACTGGGAATATCCTTTTCACTGGTTCCCTGCTCCAACACCCCCATTTGAACTTGTTAATGACCTGATGTATTGGGTCAGGTGTGCTAGAGCAGGGGAACTCCAGGAGCACGACGCACAGGAAACATAGCTGTAAACGGAGACCTCATACCACATGGTCAGGAAAAGTTCAGCTTAGGTGTATTAATATGGCAGCATGATGCAAGGACTTGAAACATAGTTTTAAAATAGCCCCCTCGGGTAAATGTAGCCGTCACGGGTGCCGAAAGTGAAGATGTGACCCGCGAATAGGACACGTTCATTTCATTTCCACCTAAAGCAACTGAGCGTTATTGCAGAGGAAGAATTTGACATGCAATCATCTATCAGGGGTAGGTTTATGTGAGGCTCGGTGTGCTCGCTGGAGGTGTGTGTGTGTGTGTGTGTGTGTGTGTGTGTTCAGACAGTCAAATTATGGGGACTTGTCTTCCTTGTGAGGACAAAACACAAGCCTCCATAACATAAATCATCAAATTTGAAGGTGAAGACATGTTTAAAGGTTGGGGTGAGGTTAGGGTCAGGTCAAGGTTAGGGTTGGGGTTAGGGTTGGGGTTAGGCAAGTGTTGCTTATGGGTAAGGGTAGGGGAAGACCTCAGGAAACAAATGTGGGTCTATGTATTGTCCTCTGAAGTTATGGAAACAAGGCTGGGGTGGGGTGGTGGGGGGGGGGGTGCAGTGCTCCTCCTTACATAGTTCAGCTTTTCATGTTGGGACATGAAGCCAAAAGCCGGCAACCCGGCGTGCGCTTTCAGGCTCCTCTTTCAGTCAGAGTCAAATATTGATTCATTCTTGCACTCAAATCCACATCAGGCTTCCTGTGCTGTCCTTCCATGTTTATCACAGAATCAAAAACTATATTGACTTAATTGTAAACAAGGCAATTGATTGAGAAAGACTTCATGCATTTCAGAAATAAAAGAAACTGAATTGTCGGATATTTTGCATGGATATTAGGAGCTCACCAATTTATTATTACAACATTATAATTAAAATATAATTATTACTAGAAACCCACGTGCTCAGTTTAAACCATAAATGATCCTCTGATCCGACTAACATCCAACTTCAGTGGGATAATCATGATATAAAGCATCAGAACCATGAATTTGAACAATGCAACATTTCTTTTCTTTTCTTTTTTTTTGCAATAAATAAATCACTGCTGTGCAGAAGGGATTCTCTCTCCTTACCTTCCATCAAACTCTGCGCTCGCTCCGATCCAGCAAATCCACAACACGGTCAACTTTATCAACATCTCCGCGCGCGCTTCCACAACAACCCGACACCCTGGCAACACTGTCGCGCTCCGGGAGGTTGTTTCAGCAACAAAACCAGTTCAAGGAGGGGTGCAGAAGTTCACTGAAGGTCCGACATGGGCAGAGCACAGTGCTGCGGGTGCTTGCAGTTCCTGGAGAAGGTGTGAGGTGCACTGCTCTGGTGCTGAGACTCCGCCGCCTCTTTATACCGCGTGAAGCGAACTGCACTCTGCTGGCGCTCTCAAAGCTGATGGGAGATTCACAAAGGAACCGATTCCTTCTGAACGACTCCCTTAGGAAAATCGATCAATTGAATCGATTCCTAAGTCAACGGAGACAGGAATTTGGTTTATCCATGCCCTTAACAGGCACATATGAGGGCTAGATCAGACCTTCATTACATGATATCCAGGGTTGGAGTGTAAGATTTAATTGATTTTATTTCATGGATATAAATTAGATAATATAGACATTTAATTTCCTATGCTTAAACAGTCTGCTCTGGTAAAGATAAAGGAGTCTTCCTTATTCCTGGGCTTAGTCCTACTGCAACCCTAACACCCCCAAACACACACACACACACACACACACACACACACACACACAGATGACGTCAACAGACTAATTCATAGCAAATGCATGGAGTGTAAATTAATACAAATGGTACAAATACCATTCATTCATTTTCTGAAGCGCTTAATCCTAATTAGGGTGGCAGGGAGGCTGGCGCCCATCTCTGGGCCGTCCCTGGACAACTGGCCAGGCCATCGCAGGGCAGAAACACGCTGACGGCTATGCAGCCTACTCTTGATGAAAATCAGCAATGGTTCTTTTGGTTCATGAGAGATATGGCCTGCATTTGATAACCCAGTTAGCTGCACTGGGGGGACAGCAGTGGCAACCCGTTGATAGTGGGGCTTGAACCCCCAACCTTGGGATCAGTAATCCAGCACCCTTCCACCAGGCCACTACTGCCCTGGTACAAATACCATTCCTGGTAAAACTTCTTGTGATTTCTGATGTGTTATGATTTTTTTTCTTCATCCAATACGTTTTTATTGGCTGCAAAATAAAATGTCAACCCCAGAAACAATCGCACTCTTAAAGAAAACCAAATTGTAACACTCCATAGGGACATTAAGTATAAATCTAGAAGAAAATAAAACAGTCTAACATTTATCACAGACTTTTTCCACCATGTTCCTACTTAACTTGTCAAGGAAATTTGAGAAAGGCTATGGTCCAAAAAAATTAAAAATAAAATAAAAATAATAATAATAATAACAACAACAACAACAACAATAATAATAATAATATGAATAATAATAATGATGATGATGATGATAATAATAATAATAATAATAATAATAACAACAACAACAACAACAACAACAATAATAATAATAATAATAATGTTAAGAACAATAATGATGAT
>JAQMYF010000027.1:19085227-19099715 GCA_030014195.1 Neosilurus mollespiculum
ACACACACACACACACACACACACACATATATATATATATATATATATATATATATATATATATATATATATATATAGAGGGATGTGCATCCAATAAATGTAAGATAAATATAAATCAACTATTAATATGATACTACGATACTGTACAATTCACTCCATTGCACTGCGATGGCACAATGCAAAAAAAAATGATGCTTTGTGATTAGATAGATTTTACTTATTTGTTTTTCTTAAGATTTTAGAGTTAAGTAGTTTATGGACGATCAGGAATAACATTGAAGCATAGTTGAAGCAATGTTGCATAACTGCTGCCAGCAGGTTAACCCTGCAGTGAGCAGAAAGCAGTACTATTTTACATAAATTACAGTTTCTACATAAATAATAAAAAAAAAAAAATTAAAAAGTATTTTGCAAACAAACAAAAATGTAATTGCTATTAGGCAATCTTGATCAAAGAAGTGATCAATGCGTATACCAACCAGGAAACTATATGTAATGTTTTATTTCTATAACCATCACTCACATTTTGCAAATTTAGTAGTTGTATAAGAAGCAGTTCTGACTTACTCCACCACTACAGAAGTCCACTATAGTGTGATCAGGTCCAGCAAGCTCCTTCACCATGGCAACCAAGTTGTTCAGCTGCTGTCGCTTGCGTACAGCTCGAGTGTCTGACATCTTACCTGAGAACAACAAGTGATTATGGATCGTTAAGGATAAAAACATGAAGTACCATAAATTTGTTGAAGACTGTGATGACAAGAGACATTATTTTAAGTGTATATTTAAATTTAAACAATATTAAACCAATACAATTTATTCTGAAATAGTTTCACTCAGGAGAGGTGGTGAGAGCCACCACAGCTGAACAGTAATGATTGAAATGGGTTTTAAAAAAGAAACGATTTAAAATAAACCCTTATAAAGAAATATTTCTATTTCAATAAGCTTAATTCATACCTCCTGTTAACCTTCAGTACAAATAGCAGCTGTGAAACACTCAAATCAGTTATTATGTAGATAATAGAAAAGTTAAGATGCTTAGATGAAAAAAAGGAATAATTAGCACAATTTCAATCTTCTTTTAAAATTCACAGCCTGAATTTTATTGACGTGTGCATACAAGTTTTCTTCACTCCTAAAAAATATGCAATACCAGCCTCCACATTTTCATTTACTGTAAGAAATTGAAAGAAAAGCAAAAAATATGGTTTATCAGAAAACCAAGGAAACTATTAAAAAAATACAATACATCTCTCCATGGAAAAAAAAAATGCTCAGAAATAAATACATTCCAAATCAACAGCCGAAGGTTTGCGTGTGGTGCGCAACGAATGCAAGCAAGCATGCAAGCCACAAAAGTGTCATTCAAAGTTAGAATGTCCTTCATAACATAGGCAGTCAAACAAGACATACATCATCTGTGGGAGATCATTAAACCCAAACAATACTTATGCATCCGTGTGTAAAACCCGTCCACTAAATTTTCCACAAAATACTTCTTTATGTGGAAACAGAATCTTTTCTGAAAAGATCTGAAAAGGAAATGAAACCCAAACTTAATAAAAGCTAGCATGGACAAATTATGTCGGTTTCTATTAAAACACCCTGTTTCATGAACCTTTTTTTTCATGTAGAAAGTAAAAACCAGCAATTATTCCACACACAGGGAAGCACCATTGTAACGCAAAATTTCTATTTGTGTCTCGCTTTATTTTATTCAGAAGTTCACTAGTTTATATTTGTTAATGTCTGTACACTGTTATTATTGCCATTAACTTGCCTTATATGAATTGGGGGACTCATGCCCTATTCTCGTGATTTCACGCCCTCATGAGAGTGAAACGGCAGCCTTTTCAAACTGGCTGCGACAAACTCTCAAACAAATTTTACCAGGTTGTAACTTCAAAAATGTAAGTAAAAGCCACCACATGATGAAAATATACATATGCTTATGTGTAACCGAAGAGTTTGGAAGGGTCCCATTTCATCTCACTTTAAGTGAACGCTATTCCCTATTGATAGTGTTGCATTTTGAGTCAGCTATTATTTGTAAAATTTTTATTCATTATAAAATCCAAAATACTTTCAATTTGCTTTTTACCCATTTTTCCCAAAACTCAAAACGGGACCACCCTAAAGTGCCCCAGAAGTCTTTTTTCTCTTATAGAATTTTAATTTTCAATTTTCTACTACTTACAAGAGTTTATTTATAATTTTTTTTGCGATTTATAGTTATATTTAATGCTATGAAAAGTCAATGAAATTAGCTAGTTCACGTTATCAACTACAGTATAGCAGCTATAAACAGGTAACTCCACATAATTCCTACTTTTTAATCCAAGTTAACAAAACAAACAAATATACAAAAGCTTGCTGTTATCAAAGCTCACCTTTTCCTGTCCGAAAGACATTAACATTAAACAAAATCTAAACCAATCAGAATTGAGAGCAATGCGGCACAAAAGCAATGTGGTACAAATAACAGTATCTTGGGACTAAAAATCATTATTAATGGATGATGGAAGTTTTAGCTTTTTTGCTTTTGTTTCCATGTAGTATATAGTATATGGTATACTAGTACTTCTGTTTTTGGGAATATTCAGCGACATACACCTTGCCTTTGGTGCACAAATGTTTACTAATAATCTGCACGTAACTAATAATAAGAATGGCTAAGAATGGATTGGCGAGCTGTTCAGGGTATACTCGCCTTCGTCCAGAGTTGCCGAGCTTCTGCCTGCCCCCAACCCAGGATTAAGCAGTTAGGTAATTGTACTTATTTAATAATTATTAATAATAATAATAATAATAATCATTATAATAACAATAATGCTGCACATGACAACTTGGAGAGCAGACATCAAGGTCTAATATAGATGACGCTTTACATCATGGTGCTCACTCGCCCCTTCCACACACAAAGTCTGAGAAACATCCCATTTAGCATGTAATACTACACAAAAAGAAGTAAATTACCCTTTTCTGAGGTTAAGGTTGGCCCCATAATGCCCATAGCAATTCAGATCATGTAGCCATGCAGAAAGTTAAAAAAAAAAAAAAGCATTCCTTATGTCACTCAATCATCTATCAACGGATATAATGGCAGCATCACATTATCATCTCCAGAGTCACACATCTGATCTATCTCCATTTCCTCCCTCATTCTGAAGAGCATTTTCAGTGTACATCATAACATAAATCTCAGTTTGGCTAAAGGGCAGTGAGCATAGCAATAATTATATTGTGAATAAGGCAGTTGTGGCATCTGTGGTTAAACCGCAAGTCAATGAAGTAACCAAGGGAGAGAGATTTCTTTAATAAATATAGCACTGCAGACTAATAATCATGACTTGAGAGGAGATTAGATGTGAAGGGTTGCAAAAAACAAAAGGGTGAAAAAAAAAGAAAACGATGATCAGAGATGCAATTTTTGTTTTTTCAGATTCAGGTCCCTAATGAGTGAGCAAGAGGCAATAGTGGCAACAAAATTGTCTCTAATAGAGGAATCAGCATTGTTCTCAGAAAGGTACAGAGCACATATAACCACTTTATACAACCACGTTAAACAAAAAAGCATGACAGAAAGCACAACATGGAAAACCTTAAGTGGTCCCTGGTTTGATCCTGAGCCCAAGTTAGTGTTCGATTAGTGTTCTCCCACGAGTTCGGTGTCCTGTGAAGGACTGCTGTCCCAGGCAGTGTTTACTCCTCCTTCATGCCCAGAATCCCTGGGATAGACTCCAGTGTAGCCCTAATGAGGTTAAACTATTTACTGAAGATGATTTAGGAAAGAGGTAAAGCACACGATCAATTACTGGACTGTTTCTGATTCCCACTTGACCACATGGCATCACAAACTCACCTTTTTGTTTTCAAATTAATGGCATGAAGCATATCGCAATCTTGCAATGCTGCTTAAAACGCACATATACAATGCAATAAAAATTTCAATCTTTAATGTCTAGGTTTTTATGATGTTTCAGGCTTAAGTTTCAGAAAACCTTCAGAAAGTGGAAAACAGACATGATAAGACCTGTGGGCCTTTCACCTTAGTTTAAATTCACCTTAATGAGACTACTAACTGGATTTCTTTTTTTTTTCCTGCAAAAAAAGAAAAGCTTGCTGAACTTATAATAAACGTAAATAAGAGTAAGGCATTCATTCATTCATTCATTCATTCATTTTCTGAACCGCTTAATCCTAATAACGGTCATGGGAAGGCTGGCGCCCATCTCAGCCGACTCTGGGCAAGGGCAGGGTACACCCTGGACAACTCGCCAGGCCATCGCAGGGCAGAAACACGCTGACGGTTATGCAGCCTACTCTTCATGAAAATCAGCAATGGTAGAGTAAGGCATTTCTACTTAAAAATATTTAAAATATTCAGTTTTCTGTTTCCCGCAGATGTAAACCCATAGCAACTTCTAGCACAGTTGCTACTCCTTCAGAATGTGCTGAAGTCATTCAACTACAGAACTGATTAAGAATCAGCATAGGCCAATAATAATACACTGACAGTCATTAAAAAATTGGAGACCATAATTTTCGACATAATTTTTGTTCTGGTACCCAAATCTGGATTTTTGTAATATGGATAATGTGTTTATTTAATGTTGGCTTCAAAAAACAACAAACAAAAGTGTCAAGCATAAATTATGCACATCAAAAACAATAAAACAAAATGGCACCTGCCACAATGAAAGTCACAGCAGTCAGTATTGGGAATGGGCTCCGTTTGCGTTGATACAGGTGGTGATATATAGTGATACACTACTGCGAAACCGGTCCTGCAAGTGCAGCAACCGGATGTAGCGTTCCTGTTCGGGAGTCGTCACTCTCTCATCCTGGATGTGGCCTGTCGAATATTAGTTATATGGTCTGATTTAATACCACCAAGTATAAGGGTGTAAGGCCAGGATCGTTTCTACCACTTTCACACTGGCACAAACTCCCCAATTCCTGCAAGTCATGTGAATGATGCACATTTACTAAAACGGGTTTCTCATCAGAGAGGTGCTAGCCAGAACATTTCTACACTCAGCTCATGCATCTCTCAGGAAGTTTATTTATAATTGTGTATGCAAGGTCATAAAATAACCATGGCACACGGCCCAAGCAATCTGATTCGTCAGGCGTATTCCAGGCCACGGCTTTGCTCCCAGTGGGCAGCTGTGATTGGCAGGAAAATAGGAGAATAAAAAGTTATCAAGTAAGATCCAAACAAGGTAAACTGGACTGTATCCACTGAGCTTTCAGAAAGTGAATGTTATAAAGTTGGAAGTTTGGTGGCATTTAATGAATAATGGGGGTGTGAGTATTAGTGGTGATGCTGTTGGTGTGAGACAAAAAGTTGGAGAGTTAAAAGAGAAAGGAGGCAATCCCCAGTGCCTGCCAATTCAACTCCCGCAGGAACATAACACATTAGCATGGATCAGCACCCAGTCTCGTAAAGGAAGTGGGCTGTATGGAACACAGAAATATAAAGAAGGTGAGGGGAAAATAATAAATCCGTCAATCCAAGTCAAAATTCAAGTCTCTAATGTTTGTAATTAGCTTTTTCTCATATGCTGCTTTCCAGCCAGTCAGCTTAGAGCACTGCACTGCCTTGGAAAGGACTGCAAATGACTTTAAAGCATGTACTGCAAGATCATCAAGCAAACAAAACCACATTCACTCACTCATCTTTTCAAAAATATTTATCAATCACTAGTCTCAGATTAGCCTCCTTTACAAATCTAGCAAGAAGCTGGCGTTAAAGAGTATACACGGAAATGGCTTGATCTGACAGAATCGCTATGTGGGAATTCAAAAAATATTATTCCTTAAAAAGATTTTCTCTTTTCTGACTGGTGGAAAGCAATCAAATAATTCTTAATATTGAAGTTCCGCCATTGGTTAATCGGCACGCGCCAATGCTCCCCCTCACAGACATCATATAAAATAAATAGGCTACACTCTGCGACAGACTACGGAAAGTACTGCGGCCCTGAGCTGTAGGCTTCATTTTATTTCCTCAGAATTTATGCTGCTGTAAGTATAGAGGACTAGAGACTAGAGGAGATCGAGAACTACAACAGCATAAATATTAGGAAAATTAACTGAAGTTTAACAGCTCAGGGCTGCCATGCTTTGGTCACGGTGTAGCCGTTTGCCGCGGGGTGTAGTAGCCGACCTATGTTATGTCGTCTATGTTTCTTCCCTTCTATTTCGTCCCAGATTGGCTACCAACTTTCAAGTTTTTCTGAACCTCATAAAAAAAAGCTGATAATGTCATGTTTGGTGATAAAAAGGTCAAAAAAAAGGAGAAGAAAATCGCGGATCAAAGCAGAACTTCTCACGGTGATGTTTAAGCCTTTCGAGTAGTTTGTAGTGAGGAATTCGGAACCTAAGCAAATGAATTGGGGTGTTCTGTTGGAGAGTGTAGGTGTGTGTGTAACAGACCTTCTACAGATATCAGCATGCACATCTGATTCATCTCACCTGTGGGTGCGTGAGCCGCAGCAGGGTGTGAGTCAGATGTGCACACTGATAATTTACACCAATTCCAAAGGCCTTACTTACAGCAGCTAAATCAAGCGTTACTTCATTTTACCACTCCATAATTCTTGCTTGTCAAAGTAAAGAACAGAGGAAAAAGGATATAAATTTTAAAGGACAAGCTTCATTCATCAGATTATTACTTTTTTTTTGTTTTGGAAACACATTACTAAAGCAGGAGCGCTTTTGACAGCACACACTGTGCACCTAATGTAGAGTAAAATGTTATAACAATAAGATAGCAATTAAATACCAATTAGCATGATTCATCAAACAGCTTTAGAATAAGAGCCATTTTAAATGGCCCATCACAACGAAGTCCCTAAAGTCCTGAAGGGGTGATTTCTTTATTTTTTTATTATTTAATCATGGGCGCACAACACAATTAATTAAAATATTAATTATTAATATCTCAATAAGAGAAAAAACACCTCTTTGTACTTTAGTACAACACCTTACACAAAGTTCACCAAATTTTTCTAAAATTATTCTCAAATTTCTTCCATTTTACAACAGAGCGGAGGAGGCTGGAGCCTATTCCAGCCGACTCTCGATAAAGGCAGGAAACACCCTGAACAACTTACTATCCAATTAGCTTAATGTGCATTTCTTAGGGAGGAAACCGGAACACCTGGAGGAAACCCACATAAGAACATGCAAACTGCATACAGGGCTCAAACCGGGGCCACCCACTAATTATTTTGAACGTTTATAATTTAAATGCAAATTAATGTTATTAATTTAAATGAGAAACAGAGAGAGAGAGAGAGAGAGAGAGAGAGAGAGAGAGAGAGAGAGAGAGAGAGAGAGAGAGAGAGATTTATAGCTGCTGTAACGTAACTGATAAGAGCAGTATAGCCTGTACCAAAACCAAAAAGCTCCAAACTGAACTGGTGCATTAAAAACCACTTTACAAAACAACAAAACAAATGCTCATGCAAACATGTTATTTACCCTGCTGTTCTTCAGGGACTAGCAGCACAGCGCTGCCCTGCAGCTCCTGTGCATTTGGCACTGGGCCACTCGCTTTTACATCCTCTTTTTGTCTGAAACACAAGACTAGTGTTCTTTAAAACTAAAGTCTCAGAAGTAATGTGGAGGATTAGTCCGACCTGCATCTACAGAGCATGCAAACTTTATTTTTGTCTCCTAGGCATTAGAGGCATGTAGAGCTCTGTCAACGCAAAACAGGAAGGTAAGCGTGTGTGTGCGTACCTGAGCCAACAGGAACCGTATATAATTAACTTTATTAGACAGCTATAACTGCAGTTCTGTCTCCATCCACCTCATCAAGATTTAACACCTTGTCAGATGTGAGACTGTGCCAGGCGCCGGCTCAGTGGATCACAAATACGCATCACACATCGGGGAGGAAGTCAGTCTCAAACACGAAATATGTGATCTTAATAGATTAAACTGGAATAGATTTCTGATTCAAGAACTGCCAGGATTAGTATATGTAAACAGCAAGGCTCTCTGGGTAAAAATAAATAAATAAATAAAACTAGAATAAAAAAACGACACTGAGTGTTGTTTTTTTAACAACAAGAAGTAAAATGCTACGTTTGTCTTTGTTGTGAGTGAGTTTACAGTATATTCTTCAGTGAGAAGAAATACCGCTTCGGCTACCACGAGTCCCCACTTCTCCACTCTGAATTTACACACAGTGATCTTGGACTTTGTAAGTTAAAACTAAAAACAAAAAGAGGGATGTATGCGTACACATAAAAAATAAAATTATTGTGAGGATAAGTACTGAGACAGGTTGAGATGGGCGCCAGCCTCCCCGTGACCCTAATTAGGAATAAGCGGTTCAGAAAATGAATGAAAAGTACTGAGACGCCACAAATTACCAATATTAGCAACAAAGCTATTCTTGGCAATTACAGCTTTGAAGCAAAAAGGCAATTTACTTTATTTGCAGTATGGTGGTTTGATTTCGGCTCACTCTTCTCTAAGTGAAATTACAGAGGACTTGTATTTTCAAACTCCTCCATAAATTTAAAAGTCAGGGGACGAGCAAGGCTGAGTTACTGTGGCTGCATGTTTGGGGTCATAGTCTTATCAAAACATCCATCTTCTCCCTAGATTTAGATTTTTTGCTGATAAGATTCGATTCTTTTCTCATGTGTCCATTCATGATTTCTTCAATCATGTTTCATGCCCAGTAATATTTGCAGAAAAGTAAGCCAATATCATGATGCTCTCACCTCCAGAACTCACTGCCGATCTTGGTTTTCTTGAGAAACCTCCTCGAAACACACAAGTATTATTGCTCCCAGAAATGCCTAAATACTATTCGAACATGAATCTGGTGCATGTGCTTGTTTTTTTTTTTTCCACAGAGGAGATTTGTGTAGGAATGGACTGCGATGCTTGTGGGGCAGATCACTGCTTATTGTTCTTTTTCTGTTTACTTACTAAATCAAAGGTTGCGGGTTCAAGCCCAAGTCCCACCTATCTGCTCAGGTGTATAAATTAAATAAAAAATATAAGTTTATCTGAATAATTTACTAGAGCTTTTACCATTTAAAGCTTCTATGCCACAATGTGAATTGTACAAATAAAACTGAATGAATGTATGATGAGCACTGTTTCATGGACAGGATGTATGATATGCACTTGTGAAGTCTGATAGCACCGAATCACAATAACCAACACATATTCTTATGTGACTGTACAACCATGTGATAATGGTTATGAAGAGCTTTTCAGTAGTTTTCAAACAACACCGAGAAAGGCCATGGAAACACAGAAGGTGGTCTACAGTGACATTTTTAAAGTCACACTGGAGGTTTGCACGACACACCCACAACTGTCCTAAGAATTTGCACAATTTTCAGCCAAGGTTCTGCGGTGTACCTGTTTTGTGATGTATGTTACAGGGGTGTTAATAATTCTTTAAGACTTTGTGTCATGCAGGCTGAATGGTATGTCATGGATAATTTCTTCTGCCAGTCCAACACTAACACCAGCTTTCAAGGTAAGGAGCCATCCAACATCACGGCCCGGCGGAATTCATGATCAACAACTGATAAATGCTCCTATGAGAGAATTTGGCTTGAAGACACTCATTGGCACTCAATGTCATTTTTGCTTTAAATTGTCCCTCTCCCTTGTTGTGCAAAGCGAACAACACAAATAAGCTATATCATTGGTTGGTTGAGGCAAAATCAATAAAATATCCAAAGAAAATGATGAAAACGGAAATTGGAAATGAATCAAATAATAGATTATGTTAATATTTGCTTAATTCAGTTTCAGCGGTACGGACCGCCAGGCTAGCCTTCAGCATAGCTAAGGCTTTAAAAGCCCAAATCAACATTTCAAACACATTGATCTTAGACATGAAAAAAAAAGTAGTACCAAAGTGCAATCCTTCTGACCTACATGAAATGTTTTCATCAACTAGCCCCAGGTGAAAACACTGGCAAAAATCCAGCTGGCTTCCTATCAGTTCATAGAAATAAAAATCAACCGATTTACAGCTCCTTTAATTTCTATTTTTAAACAACAAATGAGCATCTTGGTTTTCTTTGTCTGGATAGCCTGGTTTTGACCTTACCACAATCTAAAGCCAGACAAGCTCAGAACAAATCCCATTTATCATCGTGAAGGTCATTGGAAGTCATTTTAAGGCTCAGAAAATGAAAGGTGACAACCAAAAGCATAGCGGTGCCGAGAGACTGAACTGACATTCTTCTAATCCTAACTTAAAAAGACATTAAAAACCTGCCAGTTCACAAACCTCAACTTGTCCGATTGATCCTTTCAACCTGCAGCGAATCGTTGGGCTGTTGACTGCTGGCAGAACTCTGCCAGAGTTAAAGCTTTAAAACCAAACAACAGTAGGAGATTTGTGCCTAATTGGCTCCTCGATGTAGTCAAGTAAAGGGTAAGAGAGCTGCCTGTTTCAACTTATAGTACATCACTAGATGAAGAAGGCAGTCACTCAGGTAGAGACATGGAAAAATCCAACATCTGTCATGAACTGCACTCCATGACTCTAAACAGGAAAATCCCTGTCTGACAGAGTAAATACCTGTAGCATTGAAGATAACTGGGCAAGAAGATGATGTGTAATCCATCATGTCAAATGTAGGTAATTAGGAGAATATTTGTATTTAGTTTTTAGTACACAGATTTGCCACAATTATCCACTATTCATACTTTCATGTATACTTAGTTTTTTTTTAATGTTTGTTAATTAGATTGTATGTCATCTCAAATAAACTTCACTTAAATTATAAAGTAAATGAGTTATCTAAGATCAGAAATATAAAAATTGCCATCAGAGATGGCGAAACCCCTCTGCTGCCCAGCAGTTCTTGAGAAATAGCCCACACAAAATTTACAAGGTTAAGATTATTGTGACAAGGTCAAATGTCAAACCGAGGAAATGACAAGCCGACGCACACCTACACACCATAGGAAACATGCATG
Source organism: Neosilurus mollespiculum (assembly GCA_030014195.1). NCBI lineage: Eukaryota > Metazoa > Chordata > Actinopteri > Siluriformes > Plotosidae > Neosilurus > Neosilurus mollespiculum. The sequence goes on from JAQMYF010000027.1 coordinate 19,096,211, forward strand.
CAAAATTTCAGAACAATCTGCCTAGGAGTTCTTTAGAAATAGCCCGGACAAAATATACAAGGTCAAGGTCATTGGGACAAGGTCAAAGGTCAAACAGAGAAACTGACCTACACACCATTGGAAACTTGCATGGTAAATTTCAGAATGATCAAAAATGATTCAAATATGTAAAAATTAACTATAAACTCTTAAGCAAATTAACAAAAAAAAATTGATCTTGAAGAAAATACAAAATACAGAAATAACTTTGATGTAGAAAATACAAGTTTTACTATTACTGAACGATGCATCTCAGTTCAGAGGGTGATTTCCTTGTTACATTTTTCTCCCAGAATGCAGAATGTCCGTGTGATTTAGCCTCAGATAGCCACTGACTCATTACACATGTGTTTATAGTAAAACGGATTTTTAAACTGTAACCTACATGAAGCTGACTTGATATTAGCAAGCAATGGAAAAGGTGTGTTGTGTTATTAACACAGGATTGAGGGGTGAAAATATTTTAGGGTACTATCAGATGTTTATTTTACTCCCACCTTTACTATACCACAGCTCTCTCACTCTTTAACCTGATTGGTCAGTGCTACTTTTTCTATAACACTATCTCTGATGATAGTTCTGACTGCAATGTAAAATATTTAACAGACTCTTTATTAATTTGTTTGCTCTAAAGCTTACATATATAAGGGAGGGACTGGTAGGGTTGTTATTAATATGTTGAAGTTAATTTAACATTTTTTGTAACTGTAGTTACTTCATTACACCAGAGAATAAGAAACCATCAAGTGTACTTTATATCATTACCCAGCCTACTTTAATAAAGTTATATCTATCATTTCATTTAACTGCCAAGTTCTACCATTAAACCTCTCTGGCTTTAAAGACAAGTGCTAGTTTTAAATAGATTGTCTAGACACCAGTTGAATAATGCAAGCTCTGGGGAGTAATAAAAAACTTCTAGCAAACTCTGAATGTTCAGACTGGAAATCAGACACCTGTGTAACTCAAAAGTAAATTCTACAACATTCCTTAAGGGTCTGATGACAATCGCGCCTGTTAATCATATATTAACATGCACAAGTAGGACTGAGTAATATATCAACAAAGTATTATTATCGCACTATGAGCATTCCTATAGCCAGCAAACTGAATATTACGAGTATAACAATTTAGAAGAAAAAATAACTTTCTGCCAGAAACAGACGGCTGTAGCGTTTTCACCCCATGTATAATCTTGGATTATGGAATCTTATAATTTTATAATCTCTATATTAATCCCAGGTAAAATGTAGCATGAACTAGTTTAATAAATATTACTGTTATTATATCATAACCTTTTGTTTGGCAGTAGTGGAAGACGAAGGAACAGGCGCACAGTCATGGGACTTTATTAACGCAGAAAAAAAAAAAAAAACAGAACCAGAACTGGGAACAAAAGAGACTCAAATATGAGCAGGGTTCTGGAGTAAAGAGCAAAAACACAGCACGCAAGTGAAGCACTGGCGCTCAGAAAATATGTCCTATGTTAGAAGTGATATGTATTTATGGCAGGTGGCCGACGAACCCGAACTGACCAAGAACGTGCGGGCGCCCCCGTCTTTGTTGCATCTGTATATTTATAAACAGTCTGCATGTGCACTCCTGTGAATTTTTTTTCGGTGTCTCTGAATATTGTTTTTATTGCATGGTATTCATTGTGATTACTTTTGTTATTGTGAAAATGTCAGAAACTATACTGATGTATGTTCTAAGGTCATACCGTCCAACTCGGGTAGTGGTAAACACTTCTGACTCACAGTGAGAAGGTCTTGGATTCAAGTCCCCTGCACTGGGAGTGTTTTTCTGTGCGGACTTAGCATGCCCTCCTGTGTTAGCGTGGGTTTCCTCTAGGTGCTCTGGTTTCCTCCCACAGTTCAAAGGCATGCACATTAAACTAACTGGATGTTCTAAATTGTCCTTAGGTGTGAATGTAAGTGTGAATGGTTGTTCAGGGTGTAGCCCATCTTTTATTCAGTGTCAACTAAGATTGACATCAGCGTCCCCGAGGCCCTAAACAGGATAAATGGTATGGATACTGAATGAATGAATGAATACTGTCCAACCTTACAAGTGTGCTGGATTAGTGACTTGTAATATACCAGTACAAGCTGATAGTTCCTGTCCTCACTGTGTACCATCCCCATCCTGGTGGAAAAGATAACGGGAAGCCTCAATGAAGGATGGTTCAGCATCTAACCCACCACCCCGAGCAGTTCGCTACATACACTAAGCACTGATTTGAAAGTGCCATTTACACTACCATTAGCACTTTTTACATCATGAACTCTGGATTTGGAAATGGAAAGCAATCATCTGAATGACACAGGTGAGCCCATTTGTGAAATGTCACGCGCCTGTGCCCTCATGATAACATGGCCCTGAAGTGACTAGATATGCTTTGGAGATGCAAGACTTTTCTGCTATTTTGTGAATGTCGCAAGTCTGAAGGGCTACGGAGAGAAAATAGAGTGAAAGCAATTGAATTATTTTTAATTAATATCCCTTTAAATAGTGTAGAGATTCTGGAATGTGCTAGAATAAAAAGAAATCAGTAGGCCTCGTGGATGAGAGAGGTCAGAGAAGAAGGACCGGAGTGGTTTAAGCTTACCGAAAGGATATATAGTCAGTGGTCACCAACCCTGTTTCTGGAGATTTACCTCCCTGAAGACTTTGGCCAACCCTAATCACCCTCAACTGAGCATCTAAGGGGTCCAAAGGCGTTCGATTTTATCCACAATGGCAGGAGCCAGACCTGTTACCTGTTTAAACCATTGATCTCAAAACAAGAGTCATCAGGAGATGACATATTCCCATGGTCTTAATTGGATATGTCAAAAAATATTAACTGCAGAAATACCAAAATATCATCGGGCACAACTATACTGCCTAGTGGAGATAACTGCCAAGTTTGATGATGAAATCTCAAACGGTTGCCGAGTTCTGGCCCAGAATTGAAATGATTACAGACAGACACACTGATGACTATATTACATATGCTGGGGAGGTTGAAAAAGACTGGTTTGCATGAGGCAAAATGTGAAGCCAGATGAATGCCATCTACAGAGACCGGACATAGGTAAATAGTCACCCTCAAAACTGTAGTCATCTGTCAATTTAATGACTCAAATTTAATGAACACTAGTCAGACTGCTGTATAAAGGTGCACGAAGAATCGCACCTTGTTCATGGAAGATGGTGCATCAAGTCCCAGGTCGAAAAACACGCAAGAATGGGAGGAACAATGTGGCAAGCAAAGCAATGTCTGAGAGAATTAAAACACTAAAAAAGACCAAGGAAAAGTAAATTAAATATTCATTTCTACATTTCCCCTATTTTTGTGGGGCAGTGGTGGCCTGGTGGTAGGTGGCTGGATTACTGATCCTAAGGTTGGGGGTTCAAGCCCCACTATCAACGGGTTCTCACTGCTGTCCCCCCCAGTGCAGCTAACTGGGTTATCAAATGCCGG
>JAQMYF010000027.1:19103401-19123449 GCA_030014195.1 Neosilurus mollespiculum
GCCCTCGCCCAGAGTCGGCTGAGATGGGCACCAGCCTCCCCGTGACCCTAATTAGGATTAAGCGGTTCAGAAAATGACATGACATGACCTATTTTCGTGTTTTAAGAAATCATTTATTGGGGGGAAAATGTGGTTGTTCTGAAACTTTGGGTGTCTATTTCCTTATTATGTCCGTTCTCTGTATATATATATATATATATATCTTTTTTTTTAAAAAATAATTACAATTATCAGTGAACTTTATGTCACGTTATTTAAATTTAAGACATTCTGACCTTCAGCAGTAGATTTTCTGGGTTTTGGTTCTGTGTTGGCTTCTGACCGTACTACTCTGTACTACAGTCCCTATTATAGCACCAAGTCTTACCAAGATGGCCACCATCTGGCTTCAAAACTGAAACACTAATGTATGAACCAAGGTTTTTTTTTTTTTTTTTTAAATCAGTGATTTAAACAGGTGGAAAATGTGGCTCCTGCTTGGTTGGAATCAAAATCTGCACTCTTAATGATAAGATTGGACACCCTGATCTAATTACTGACTTATATAATCCTTGATCAGATAAAAGAGGCTCTAGATTTTGGTTGGAGGTAGATCTCCAGGAACAGGGTTCTTGACCACTGATATAGAGACAAATAATCCCTCTGAAAACGTGGTGAGCAGAAAAGCATCTCAAAGCACACAAGATTTCAAGCCTTAAGGCAGTGCAGAACAAGATACCATTGGGCTCTGCTGCTGACAATCAAGAACAAAAATTTGAAACTACTGCAGACACAGAAATGGGCCTGTTGAATATCCTTTCCTTATTGGCATGGGGTTAAAAATACATTTGTACACACCTCACCCCTTAAAGCAAAAGTTATAAAAAGATAATGGTTCCTTAAAGTAAAATAAAAAATAAAAAGTTCTTAAATAATAGGTTCTTATGCGTGTGTGTGTGTGTGTGTGTGTGAAAGAAAATAAAAGAAAAAGAGTGACTGTATGATCATGAAGAAATGGAGCGAGCTGTCCATCTGTCTCACATGATAAACACTAGTCTGGCAGTCAGGGATCCCTGGAGCAAACAGGACGCCCTCTCAGTACCATGGTGTGTATGTAAAAAAAACATACAAGCAAAAAAAAAAAACATATAAAAAAGACACAAAAAAAAAAAAAGACAGGATTATGAGTGATGGCATCTCGGTCAGCTTTTGTGTCCTCCTCACTGAAAAAGAGCCCTTATCAGCCTTCATCACAGACAGCTCTGCACCTCAGAAGACAATCTCCATCACGGAGAGGAATGTAAACAGCACTACTGTTGCGCCGGGGGCTTTAGTTTCAACATGTGAGGGCCGGAAACTCGACCCGCAGATTAAACTAGCTTAAAAGTTCGCTTCTTATCCACTCACAATAAACGAATTCACAAATTAATCGAGTCTAATTTCACACATCAACCTGGAGTGAAATATGAGCCTTAGCGCAAATAACATCAGTTCAGTCTTGGTATTAATGGATGTTCAACTCCAAAGAGATAAAAGGAATGAAAAACATGCAGGCAATAAAAAACACACACACACACAGTCAATCAAACTACAATTGGCAACAACTTCTAGCCTACAAATTATGCCAGTTTTATAAAGAAAAAAGGACGTGATGGTTACAATGCAAACGTTTACAATGATAATGTTTATAATGGTACAGATGTGGATACTTCCTTTTAATAAAACCTTGCGCTGCTGCCAAAATACTTCCAGGATTAGCGTTTGACTCTTATGTTGGCGAAGCTTTCAACCATTAATAACGTTGTTTCATGAAGGCTTGAAAGCCTTGAATGTCTTTTTTAGAAGCAAGAAGGTAGCTACACTGCAAGTCAAACAAAACAGTAGATTACATAATGTTTAATTAGGACTCGCTATCAAAATCTGCTAAGAGTAATCACTTCGACTGGACTAGTTATAAAGTCCTTATATTAACACTGTAAATCAAATTCTATATTAAATATCATTACTTGGCTGTAAATGAGTTACTTTATATAAATCTGATCTGATCTGAGTGCAAAATGTATATTCACATGCACTAGGGCCTGACACTGCTTTAGGGTTGCCAGTTTAAATAATTTATCTCTAGATTTGGTAACTTTTTATAACCTTAAGGAGGAAAATAAAACCTAGTGACTGTGCACAGTTCTTGCAATGCACTGATTTCTTTTTAAGTACATACGGCTTCAGCATGTTATACAAGTTTAGAAAGCAGGTTTGCTCGACACCTGACTTGCATTAAAAATCCAGTTTTGACTATCACAATCCTGCCACAACCAACCTCTGCTAACAGTGGTCCCACTCACAGCCAATAACTGATAGCCGTGGTCCTACCTACAGACAATAACTTATAACTGTGTCCCGTCCACAACCAATACGTGATAACCATAGACAATAAGTGATAGCCTTGGTCTCATTCACAGTCAATTGCTGATAACAATGGTCCCATTCACAACCAATAACTCATAACTATGGACCCACCCACAACCAATCACTGATAACCATGATCTTTCCCACAACTAATAATTGAGAATCATGGTCCCACCTACAATCACTGAAAACCATGGTCCTGTCCACAACAAATCTGTGATATCCATGGTCCCGCAGACAAACAATTGATTATAACCATGATCCCACCCACAACTAATAAACAGGTTCCGCACACAACCAATCACTGATATCCATCATCTTGGCAAAAATCAATCACTCATAACCATGGTCCTGCCCACAACCAATCACTAGTAACCATGCCCTTTCACAATGATCACCACTGTCACACTCCCTCACGGTTTTGTTTGTTCTTCGTTTTGAACTTTATATCACGAGATATTACACTTTAGAAGCACTAAAAGCAAGTAAATTTTACCCTCATGGTAACTGTATAGTTTGGACTTGGATCTATTCAAACTATGAGGGCGCAGCACTGCGGCATGTTAAAAAGGAAGGATGAAGCGTAACCCCAGATATATGGTTGTTATAATATTGTGCTCTTTATACCTGTGCTTGACATGCATGTAAAGTCCAAAAATAAATTTATTTTCCAAAACCAATTCCAGTCTTTTTTTACAGGATCCAATATCTTCTCTCCAATCCACAAGCCAGCATTTTTTCCTCTCATTTTTTATTTTATTATTATTTTTTGGTATTTGCAAAATATCTGCTTTTAATGAATCAAGGATCGAGCTGCATTGAAAAAATTAAAACTGAATTTAAAGATTGGTTGACACATCTGGTGCTGCATTTATATATATATATATATATACACACACACACACACACACACACACACACACACACACACACACACACACACACACACACTACGCCAACGTTCAGCGTATACCGCGGCATATTCTTGAGGAAAAAAAAGGTCAAACTGCTGTATCTAATAATCTCTAATTTTATTTTTCTGTCAATCAGCAATTTGCAAAACATTTTGCTGCTAAAAGCAGAAGTAACCCTGAAGACTTCAATTTCCATAAGACTAAAATATAAACATTCATACCCAGGTTTATTTTATTTGACTTCTTTTGCCTATTCATTCATTCATTTTCCAAAACTAGGGTCACGAGGAGGCTGGCGCTCACCTCAGCCAGCTTTAGGTGAGGGCAGCGTTCACCGTGGACAGCTCGCCAGGCCATCGCAGGGCCGCAAATTTACCTAGTCATTCGCAAAATATTTCCGTTTTCAATAAAGTATCAAATGTTACCAAAAACAAGTGGAAATATGTGTGGATCAGTGAAAAAGTACCATAACATAATGTATATGTTATGAAAAAAAAAAAAAAGCATAATGAAAGCTATCAGGTTTTACCAGCAAAAACCCACAAGCAAGTGTGACAGTCAAAGTCTCTATAAGATCTCCAGCAGATTCTCCACGTTGCGTAGAAACACAATGTATCAGAGTCTGTGGATTAATTTAAAAAGCAATATGCTTTCATACTATACTGACTTGGCTTAGTTTATTACTGTTCGCTGCTCTTTACAGTAGATATATATATATATTTTTTTTTTCAAGGCATCTTTACTTCACAGCATTTCTTAGCATGTCCCGAAAGCTTTCGAGACTGGTACTGTACACCATAGTTTCTGATCCTTGGCACACATTTCTGAACTAATAATTTAAAAAGGCTCCCCTGAGCATTACAAAACCCATCAGATCAACAGCTCGGCTTCTGAGACATTACATTTTTTTTTTAGACAGCACCTAATGACCGAGAGCCACAAAAGAGCATCTTTGACAGAGATTCCCTGTTAGAAACTTCACATGCACAAATGCAGGTTATAGGTATATCATTCAAAGAAGAAGCCATATGTGAAGACGATCCAGAAACGCAGACACCTTTTCTGGGCCAAGGCTAATTTAAATGGACTGCGGCAAAGTGAAAACCTATTCTGATGTCAGACAAAAAGCTCTGCTTAAGCTTTTGGACTAAAAAGCTAAGGGACAGTCTGGGTTTTTACCAGCACTCAGTTTTAACACCTGCAAACTGTGTTCTGGAAGTGTTTCTGGGCCCATGCAGTGATTTCCATGAGAGAATCATGTCGGGTTTTTAATGCAGTGCCACCTAAGTAGCATTCGATATTGATTTACGACCCTGTCCCTTGCACACAGAAATTTTGTTTTCAGAATCCTTTGATGATATTATGTACCATAGATGATGAAATATTTAAAGTCTTCCGAATTTTAATTCTGAAATTGTTCAGATTGTAGACAAGTTTTTTGCAGATTGGTGAACCTCCACCCAGATGCTTTTTTTATACCCAGTCACGTTACTGAACTGGTGCCAATTATTCGACTTAGTTGCAAAATGTTGATGCGGCTGTTTCTTTTTAGTACCACTTAACTTGCCCATCCTAACATTTTTTTTTTAATGTGTTGCTGACATCAAATTAAAAATGAGCAAATATTTTTCATGAAACAGTAAGATGTCTCACTTCCAAAATGTAATTTCTTCCTTTTACTGTGAATAAAATATGCGACCCACTCCAGCATAATATGGATTACGTCGCAAGACGGTGTTCTGAGTAAAAGCCACAGTAAGAGAAAATTGCATACCTAGATGAAAAATAAAAAAACATGACCAAGTTCAAATATCCATCAACACAATCTCTCCATGCTAAAATGCTTGTTTAAGAAAAGGGTTCCATGTCCAAGTTGTTGCAAAACAACAAAAAAATCCACTTATTTTGCTGATTTTCAAACCGCTTTTGTGATTGCTCTGAGTATTTCTCTATATCCATATTTGGTACCAGAATACTCAATCACAGCAATCATAAAAGCGGTTTGAAAATCAGCAAAATAAGTGGATTTTTCCATTGTTTTTAAAACTTGGACATGGAACCCTTTCTTAAACAAGCATTTTAGCATGGAGAGATTGTGTTAATGGATATTTGATAAAGTTGCTAGGAAGACAATAGTACGATTGCGCTGATTGGTCGAGAGCCGGATTCGTTTAGTTTATGAAAGTTAGGGAGTTTCAAATGTAGACATTCTGTAACTGTAATTGCTATTTTCTCAAAAAATATCAGCATTTCCTGATTATTGACATAAAAATGTAACTATGTAACTAAGTCAATTTTAATGCTATAACCATGTATTATATCTCATTTTTAAGCATAATCAATTCACTTTACAAATGTATGAATAGCTCAGTATGTCAAATTTCCCACATAAAACCTGTTATTCTAGAGCGAGTCACATACGGGTTTATGAGCTTTGCAAATCATTGCATTCTACTCAGCATCCCAAATTTTGCCGTTGGGATTGTATGCTGTCGGCAGTGGACGGACAGAGTACATATTTGTTAAATGGACGGATAAGGGAGGGGTTTTCAGTTGATTGAACCTTAATAGTGGACCTTTAATTACCTGCATTCCACAGAAATGTTATATTCTTTATATGTGTAATGTTTTTGATGTATCTCTTGTTGATTTAAATGTCTTATTTGTTGATGTCACATAAACGAGAAAGCAACAAGAACAAATTCAGTATTACAAAAATACATTTCCTTGGTGTATCAGTGTACAGTACAATAAGTTTAATAACCAGTGTTGATTATGAACTATATTTAGCTAGACTGCCATTAGCTTCATGTCTTAAAATGAGATGATGAATGCCAAAGGCAGCTCAGACTGACCACCGAGTAAGGGGTTATAAGACATGACCTACACAACATGCTCACCAGGACTTTAATTATACATGGCAAGTTGAATATTTAGATATTTTAAACTCCCTCGTTAAATGAGGAGGAGGAGGATGTGAAGGAGACGAAGCACATGGCACGATTCTTCACCTTTTAATAATGTCGACTATCACTCTATAATTGGCTCATCTCTCAGTGTGCAGAAGTCACTCAGTTATTCGATGTGCACACACACGCGCACACACACACACACACACACACACACACACACACACACACACACACACACACACACACACGCCTGCAGAATGCCACTAACAAATACTGCAGTAAGCATCAATCATTTACATATTAAAATGAATACAACAAAATATCTGACAGCCCAGCAGTGAGCAAAAACTTTACAGGCAGGTAATAAGCAAAGGCTCCAAACAGACCAGTGATTCAGTGCTACATGTTGATTTGTCAGGGACGACAGGCTGCAAAGTGTGTTTTTCACCCCCTGGTGATTCAAACTTTATGGAAATGTAATTTTCCAAATTTTGCAAAGTCTTGCTAACTGTGCTTGCTAAACAAATGTCCTATTTAAAGGGGACAGACTGTAGGCATCATGTACTTTTTGCAATTACAGACTTAATGCAAGCCAAGCAAGCTAATACACGTTTTTCAACATGTTCAGTACATAAAAAAAATTACTCGGATCATTTTATCTATTTAAGTACATATTTCAGATCAGGCTGGACTAAAAACACCATGTCTTCCACCTACACTGATGTTCTAACTGTTCGCCCACACAGATCAATTTAATAATTGCTTAAAACAGACAGAAATGGCATACGGCAGATCGGTGGTGAAATTTCATTTTGAGCAATCTACAGTTACAAATTATAGAAATAGTTTGTTTGTTATATTCTCTCCGTCTTCAAAAGGATCCAAATAATGTCACTTTCATGAATACTAGGCAGGAATATGAATCAAAAGCTCGTTAAATCTCTTGATCTAATTCAATACAGAAGATGCAAAATGATTATGGAACAGATCAAGCAAAGGAGCTTAGGGTTGGAGTGGCAACTAGCTATTAAATACCTGCATTATGCTATAATGCTACACACTCTGCACAGTGTACAAAATCATGATATAGAGCTTCAATTAATGTTCGACCAAGCATTACAATGTTTCTCATTTGAGTCCAGTGTTCTCTACATTGGCTCTGGATTCACCACAACCCTGACCTGTGTAAAGCAGCATACCAGAATAAAACTCTGTGGCACGAATGGGCTCCCTCTGCATATGGAGGAGTCACGTAGAACCAGCAGGTAACATGTTGATGAGTTGCACCTGTGTTTAATTATTGGCAGAGCATTAGTGCGTCTTTTGTGTGCTTGACAAAGGCCAGTAATGACACACAACCACACACTCACTCACACACACACACACACACACACACACACACACACACACACACACACACACACACACACACACACACACACACATCTCTCTCTCTAGATACTGGTCATCTGACAGCACACAAAAGAGACACATAAATGCTTGTAATTAAACAGAGGTGCAATTCCTGTGCATGTTACATGCTGGTTCAACCTGGCACTCAATCATACCCACACTGTCCCAAACATCACCTTGTGTATTTAAAAAGATCTTTAACAGTCACTACACTATTACTGAAGATTCTGTAATCTCTCACCCATACAAGACCTTTTCAAACCTGGGCATAAAGGATGACCAAATTCAGCATTGCTGCTATCTATGGCAATGGTAATAAAACCAAAATGCATCATGGTTAATTTACAGTGATGTGTTTCATGGAAAGAAATCGCAAAACATTTACGAGTGGAAAGCTGTCTGTTTAGATCACAATCATAGTTCTAAATTTGGTCTGGATTTGTAAAATGTATTCTAGAAATGCAATGCATTCCTATATATAAAATATAAGCACAGGTAATCTTTTTCTTTTTTTTTTTTATAATGTCAACTTAAGTTAATAGGGGCCTGGTGGCTCAGTGGTAAAGGCTCTGGGTTACTGATCCAAAGGCCGGTGGTTAAAGCTCCAATACCACCAAGATGCCACTGTTGGGCCCTTGAGCAAGGCCGTTAACTCTAAATGAAATATATTTATATTTATATCTATATAAATGTAAGTCAGGCTGGATAAGGGTGTCTGCCAAATGCAATAAATGTAAACCCCCATAGGTGTCCCATATTTAAAGGATAAAATTACCATGACAATTTATTATACTGTACAGTTTTTCCTTTCTGGCTAATGAAACCTTAAAGATCTTTTACAATTCATTTTTAACCCATCTTTACCAAGGGTGCCAATAATTCTAGAGCTGACCGTAAGAAGTCCCAGAAGTCAGGTACTGGATTTCTGACCGCAGCAATAAAGCTCAATGGCATAGGCACAAAAATGGAGGCAGACAGAATAAAAAGGCGAGACGGTCGCACACATTTCAGACACAGTGAGCGTCAACTTAATTTCTCCAAGAAGCACAACCTCTTCGGTTTTGTCTTTCATCGCTCTGCTAGGAAAAAAACACTATTTGGCAGGAGTTGATAACTGCATTGGCAAGAAATGCTGGGATTTGGAAGAGGGGGGCAGCATGAACATCTAAATGAGTGGCTGGCAAGGTTTAGCACTTCAGCTGGATCGTAAGACCATATGGCCTCCATTAGTTAAATCCATGCAACAAGCAACAGAAACAAACTTGGCCAGATTTAAGTTTTCATCAGCTACAGTACAGTGGCTCTTGAGGTTCATAGTACTGTCTGAAGGGTGTATTCGATGTGATGTTTCCAAACAGATGTTCACAGGGCAACTGGTATGCTTAAACTTGGACTGTGAGAAGACTAAGGCGACCACAAGACATCCAAAGCAAATTTCTCTTGGATACAAGTAATAAGAACATACCATCTGTCTATCCTGCCACTTTGTATAAACACGCATTTCATTGTTATTACCTTGAATATGACAAGTGAAAAACACAATGTAAAGTGTTACTGGAATGTGAACAGATCATTTAGATGGGTTAGGACTGGCAATAAACCTGACACAGCGCAGCATTGTTTATATTCCCACCTTCATGGCATTCTTGAACCAGGAACACTGTAAATGGTATCCACTAATGGGTAAAGCCAGGTCTGCCTGGCGGGTTTCCATGGTGATGTCAAATATTTCATTCCAAGTATTATTATTGTTGTTATTTTATGTGATCATTGTCTCTAAAATCACACACAACATATTCATTAGGAGAATTCATTACATGGTGACACCATGATACCGAGGGATACACAGCCTCCTCCCAGCTCTGAGCTTGAGTCACTGTCCCTGCAGAGCTTCTGTACATGTTTTACCCACCAGGTTCTGTCCAGTTTCCTCCCATCTACTAAATGCATGGTGGCAGGTAGACTGGCTATAATAAATTGTCCCTGGGTGTAAAAGTTTGTGTTTTTGTATAAAATGTTCTATGACGGAATAAAATCATTTTAAGAGTGTATTCCAACCTCATACCCAGTGTTCCCCAGAAAAGCTCTGAATCCACCGTGACCCTCAGCAGGATAAAATCGCTAGGGACAGTGAGTGAGTAAGAGAGTGAGTAACTGACGGAGTCAGTGAGTAATTGAGTGACTGAGAGAGAGTGTGTGTGTGAGTGAGTAAGTGAGAGTAATTGAGTGAATGAGAGTGTGTGTGTGTGTGTGTGTGTGTGTGCGTGTGTGTGTGTGTGAGTGAGTGAGAGAAAATGAGCGAGTGAGAGAGTAATTGAGTGAATGAGATTGTGTGTGTGTGTGTGTGTGAGTGAGTGAGAGTGAGAGAAAATGAGCGAGTGAGAGAGTAATTGAGAGAATGAGAGAGTGTGTGTGTCTGTGTGAGTGAGAGTGAGAGAAAATGAGCGAGTGAGAGAGTAATTGAGTGAATGAGATTGCGTGTGTGTATGTGTGAGAGTGAGAGAAAATGAGCGAGTGAGAGAGGAATTGAGTGAATGAGATTGCGTGTGTGTGTGTGTGTGTGTGTGTGTGTGTGTCTGTGTGAGTGAGAGTGAGAGAAAATGAGCAAGTGAGAGAGTAATTGAGTGAATGAGAGTGAATGTGTGTGTGTGTGTGAGAGTGAGAGTGAGAGAAAATGAGCGAGTGAGAGAGTAATTGAGAGAATGAGTGTGTGTGTGTGTGTGTGTGTGTGTGTGTGTGTGTGTGTGAGTGAGTGTGAGTAAGAGAGTGTGAGAAAATGAGCAAGTGAGAGAGTGCGTGTGAGTGAGTAGGTGGGTGAACGTAAAATGTGTGTGAATGAATGAGTGAGCGAATGTGTTTGTGTAAGAGAGTGTGCGCTTGTGTGTGAGAGAGAGACAGTGAGTGCATATGTGTGTAAGTGAGTGAGACAGAAAGTGAATGATTCAGTGTGAGTGAGTGAGGGAGAGAGCGAGTGAGTGAGGGAGAGAGTGAGAGAGTGAGAAAGTGAGCGTGAGCGACAGAGTGAGAGTGAAGCTTGAGAGTATGGAGTTTGGTCTTTGAGATGATTTGCAGGATGGGAAATTCAAAGGCTGATCATTGAGTAGCCAGTTCGCTTTTGAGCCGTTGTACTGAAGCCGCTCCAAATAATGATTACATTACTTTAAAGATTAAGTTATTTGTACCTAAATGTGCGTCTCTTAGGAGATAAATACAATTTACAGACATGTACTATAATATACAAGCCTTTGTTACGGTATACATATACTCTACATATTGTTAAGGCTGATTGGTGCAGTAGCTTCGGTACAGCCACCATGCGCAACCTTCAGTTCACTGGAAAAAGGGTTTAATCACCATCTCAGCAGGTACTTCATTTACCTGGTAGTTAAACTTGCTGTTTTTTGTCCCCAAAGCTGCCAACTGTTGGAGAAAAATGTGTTTTTCCTCTCTGCAGTGCAAAAGTAACAACATAAATGGGCTGTCTAGACCTAAGACAGGTGGAAACACAATCTGTACAGTGTGCTCACATCAAGCTGGCATTAGAGAGAAAGTATCTGCCTAAAAGATGTCATCAAGATAAAGAAAAAAAAACACCAAAATGTTTGTAGGGAAGAAAACGGACAATATTCCCATAAGAGCTGCAGCAGTGTGTAGCAAGTTTTGAAGACGAACTGCTTCTCAGTGTATTCTGTACAGTTTGCACGGTTAGGTTCCCTGGTGATTCGAGTGCTGTCATACTGACAGTTGGCTAATGTCTCACACTGTAGCTACCTGGCATACGTTTGCATGTCGTCTTCGCAAAATGAAATACTTAATAGTTACTCCATAATCTCTGATCGGATATGAACTCATATTATTCATATCTAATGAGAAGGAGTGGAATAACTGTTTCATTCTATCTATAATCACTGGATTGTAAGAAATATAACTTTTTATTATTTTATTCTAGAAAATTAAAAAACAGTCAAGTACGCACCGAACTAGCACAGAGGGTCGTGGCACTTCGGGGAAAAGTTGCGTTCAGTGGAGACATTTTTTATTTTTTTTAATTCTTAAAAATAAAAACTTTCATCCAAAATTTTGCTGTTTTTGGGGACTAAGTATACAGTGAATGGACAAGTTGGCCAACAGACCGGTTACCCTGGGTTTGCTCTGGGGCACGATGTCCAAGATCTCCATGATTTGAAAGAATGATGAATGTGGCGCATCATGGAACCGAATCATGATGATTTTGAGGGAACATGGTGAGTGACGTATGTTTATTATTACGATTTAATACAATTTGAAGCCAACCATGATACAACATAGAAATCGCAGTGAAGAGCAGTAGAGCTTAATAGACCTTAACAGAGTGTAACAGACCTTTATGCGCTATAGTAGGGGATCTTCAAGAACTTCAAGTTTCATCTCTTGGATGCACCCTGCCTCCTTTTCATATCCAAATCGTGCACATAAATCGCATGCTTTTTTGAACTGTGGAGACCGCGGACATCATGCCCCAATGTAAATCCAGGTTTACAATGCCTTCCTACCCAGTCACCAACATCAGGCAACACCGAGGACTGGAGGCCTGGTCCTTGCAGTAGGTCAATAAAGTCATGTTTGGTGGGAAACTTCGAAAATTATTTCAAATAAATACATTTTTCTATCAAATACTTTCATTTCAAATCTTGTTGCTTTTCATGTAACAAATCTAAAATGAACAAAAGAGTTGTGACAATTTCCATATACTTTTGTATTTTATTTTTTGGGGTGTCAAACCTACTAATGATGTATTGGTATACGAGGTGAGACCTTAATAGCAGATTAGCAATTCAGAACACGCAACTGATCATATCCAGTGGGTATGGTTAGAATAAATACATAGTCGGATATAAATGCAATGACAAGCCACGATTGTTTGGTATTCAGATTTTGAGATCCAGACAGTAAATTCATGTTTAAGTAAATTACCCATAACCATCCTGGGGTGGGGCTGACATCTCTTCACACCTGGTTAGACAAGATTGCGGGTAACATTTAATTGGTATTTTAAAATACCACACCACCATATGAACTGTATAATTACAAATATAAAATGATCCACAATAAAATCACCAGCACTGGGGTGCAAAGAGAGTCTCAGAATTCTCAGTTTTCAGCAAACCCTGGAAGCATGGCAGAAAAAGAGAGGCACATCCTGCCAGCGGGGAGATAAAGGGATTCTACAGCTGCTCCCGAGTTATTACAGAAAGAAACAAAAAAGCTGAGCTGAAACCAGATACAAAACATACACAAACTTTCCTCCGCCTGGGAAAAAAAAATGCAAACTTCCCACTGGCTAGCTGTTTGTTAAACAATGCAGCCCAACGATCAGGAGGGTCATATATTAAAGTTTTAGAGCCAGACATGTGGGAAAATCATAGCAGCAAGCATGACTGCTCAAATATAGATGAAGATTGATCACAGGTTTCCTGGCAGCATTCCAGCATAACTCCGACTCTGATTTTATAGCATCAGGACTGAGACGACAGCTCTCCTGACAGTCCTAGCTAATCATCTACACAATAAATCACAATATGCCACCTGTTAGATATTGCTCCCATTAGCTGTAAAAAGACAACACGCATTTCTAAACATGGTCAACAATACAGTGCTTTAAAGATTTGATATTCGACAGATTAGAGCTGCTATAATGAAATACAAGGGTATTTCAAAAGGTTCTCTTTCTCAACCACAAAACGTCCCTAGAGAAAAACTATTCTTGCATTATTTTTCAGTATAGTCTCTTTGAACAGCACTGCACTTGGTACACCAACATTCAAGCTTCGCTATCCCTTCACAGAAGGAGGTCACATCTTGAGCCACCAGATGCTCCTCAACAGCATGGATGACTTTGAAAAACGGTGACCGTGCAGGTAGGATATCAATTTGGGATACAGCTAGAAGTCGGATGGTGCAGGTTGGGTAGGTAAGGTGTATGGGGCAACAGTTCAGAGCCAT
Organism: Neosilurus mollespiculum; assembly: GCA_030014195.1. Taxonomy (NCBI): domain Eukaryota; kingdom Metazoa; phylum Chordata; class Actinopteri; order Siluriformes; family Plotosidae; genus Neosilurus; species Neosilurus mollespiculum. The sequence continues at coordinate 19,117,008 of JAQMYF010000027.1, forward strand.
ATTTGGCTGCTTTTGCCACTGTTGCCACAAACTCAATGAGTGCCCCTCTAGTAGTTAGTTTGTTTAACACTGATTTTTCCAGTTCGTATTCACTATGTTTCTTCCAATTCAGGCACAAAACAATTTTATTGCAGTGAATCAGTGACACAGAAACACAACTGAATGAAGTGGAAGAAAAGGCAAAGGTAAACACATGTTCAAGTCATCATCAGTCAGTTTTGTAATAATACAAATTATTATTTTTAATTGTCCTCAGATAAAGAAGACATCTAAAATGGCACACAAGTGCATCAGTTAAGTATGTTTAACAGTCGATATACATCACTATCCAAACTTATGAACAGTGAAGAAGTCTTTTTATTTGTCTCAGTAACTGAAGAATCCAGAAGCACAGGTGACGTGCTAACCCATTATAAGACATGGAGGAATGACTATGGTATGAAAATGCTGCATAACATTATCACATGCCTTTAGTCGTACCAAGTCCATGCTAACATCTGTGTGTGTTCAGAGCATATGTAAAGCAGACTGACTGTCCTGGAGACACTGATAAGACGCAAACCCCTATGCCTTCATGTGAGGCTTCTGTAGAGTGAGGGAACTGAGGGCGGCACACACATTGCCATAAATGAACACATGCAAGTGTATGGGCATATTCACGTATACATAACAATAACACGTCAACCTCATGCTTATCTTTACCATAGGCTTTCAGGTCCAAGAAGCAAAACACATCCAAACCCACATTCCGGAGAAGCTGTGAAACTGAACACTTACAGAATAAACATGTCAGTGATTACACCCTGTTTTTAACACCAGACTAAAACAGGCAGTGGTGTTATTGATTCACAGCAACGAAGGCCCAACAGGATTCAGAGGAAGTGAAAACCTTCCTGGATAATTACCTGTCAAAGGTGATGAGCTGTCTTGAATAGAGTGAACAGAGAAGAAATGCCAGGTTCCGAGTGTGTGTTTGCAGTGTGTGTATTTAGGCTGAAGCTGTCAGAGCCTCATTTATCTTAGAAATACCTCCGACCCACCCTTAAAAACCCTTGAAAGTATTCATGATGCTCCGAGTGCATTCAAGGACTTTTTATTGGACTGATTCCAGTAAGAACAACAATGGATGTTGCTGCATCAAGTGGTGCGACTGAAAACACTTGCTCCATCATCGGGAGAATAAGTTCCAATCCCAACACAGCCATCTGTGGTGTTACTCTCCACAGAGCAAAACAGCTCTCTTTGGCCTCTAAAAGAATGCTTGTGAGCGCCCTTTATGCATCGTTAGTGCACTTTATGGCAAATCCAATCATTAAAGCTGACAGAGACAGTCCACAAGCATAAATAATAGTGTAGGCAAGTGGAATATTTGTGCCATATTACTGCTTATGCAGCTTAACAATAACAAGGCAAATAATTGATGGAGATTTTGACATCAGTTTTTGTTTAATACAAGTAGTTAGAATTATAAAATTCTGATTAGAACTTGCCTTCACCCTCCAATAAAAAAAAAAAATACTACATTTCCATGTCAGGATAAAAATACTGTTAAAGACAGTTTCCCTTTTTTCATTATCAAAATTTAAACCTCACTGGAAATACTGAATTTCATTTTCTGATTAGTCTAGAAGTGCAAAAATGACCAATAAAAAAGACAAATGATAAATACAGATTGGTTTAGTTTTCTAATCAATTCTAGTTCCCCAATCTCATTTCAGACTCTTAATGCAGCAATTAAGCTATTTGTCTTAATTACCCTGAAAAGAATTATTCATAGAAGCACTATGCACAATGCATGGAGTCTAGAAATAATAGAAAAATAGACCACCAGACGCTCCCGCCAAAAGGACCATTTCTTAACATGCCAATATAGAACAAGCATGGCAAGTTTGAAAGCCCCAGCTTTAGCATGCAGCAATTAATGTCCGGAAACCTAATATACAGTTTTGCCTCTGTGACCTAGAAAAGTAGGTTAAGGTCAGTCACACACAAGCTCACCTCAGCAGTCATAGTACTGAGCCAGCACACCAAGTGTGAAAGCCCCAGCTTAAGTACACAGCAAGTAAATGTCAGGAGATTGAAGTGTGACGGACGGACGGAACCCATTCCTGTAGCTCCCGATCCACTTTGAGGGTGGGAGCTAAACAAATCTCCAGCATAACCAGTAGAGATGGGTCACAAGAATTTTTCATATTAGCGGAGTACCCAAGGTAAGCACCACAGTGATGGAATATGGCTTGGATTGTTGTCCTGTGTCCATCCAGTGTCCAGCAATGTCATGTAGTTGATGATGATTCACTGTTCATTACAACAGGCAGCAATAATTAAAAAAATATATATGTTGAGACTGAATACACAGGTCTTACAATACAGATCTTCAGAAAGAGGATCTAAATCTGGTGATTGTGGAGGTCAGTGAAAGACCTTGGATTCATCCTGGAGTTCGTCACATCCCTTTCGAATAATGTTAGCAGTACACATCATCCTGGATTTCTGGCACACCTGGTCATATAAAATTGCCCTTTACTTAGGGGCTGCTACATGATCACGACCATGAAGCAGCCAACATCCAGGTGTCCTGCACTTATGATGGATTCCTTATACGTAACATTTGGCAGCAGATACTGTGGTTTGAAGGCATCAGCTGATCTGTTTTGCTTGTTTGCACAAAACGGTTCCCCTTTTTGGTAAACCTGTCATGTATTCCAGTTTTATAAAGCTCATAATATACATTTTATGCTGAGACAGGGTTACAGAGGTGCTCATTGATTTCTGTGGATATTATTCTGGCTGTATTATGGGGCTATTTATCAAACTATCCACTAAATTATCCATCTAGCTCTGTTAGAGATCTTTACAGTTGGTGAATTTCCACCTAGTGGGCCTCATTGGAATTCTGCTACGTGCTTTCAAACTTAAACATTTGGCCAAGTAAACAAATCATGTGGTGCTTCCATCATTTTGTCCACCCATTTTGATGTGTTATTTATGGTATTATGTGCTTATGAATGCAGTATGTGACATTTAGGGTTGTTGGGTTTTTTTTTTCACTCTTTCCTGGCATTTTCATCAGGCACAAATTTAAAAGTCACCTAAAACTGAGTATGAACCTCACTGCTGCATGGGAAATGCACATCCCAGTTCGTGACTAGAAACAAAATTACATCAACAGCAGACTGTATGTAAACTATCCATTCAAAAATGACTTATAGTGGGAAACTGAAAAAACGGACAACTAAAGTCCATTATATTATCAGGCTGATACCCAACATAAAAACAAGGAGTTTTTGGATGGTGTTTGACCTTGTTGGTGATCATCAAGCTCCTCCAGCAAATTGCCAGCTTAACAGAGGGTCTTGGGGAGGGCTTAGACAAAGAGCAATTGAAAGACCTTGATGGCATGGGGCCAAGAATGTATGACAACCTCGCCCAGAAAAGGGAAAGCCAGGCCTTCACCAGGGTTCACCAGCAAACACCTGGTGACCAAGCCTTGGAAGCCACCACAATGACACCACCTACAAGGAGGAAGGTCGAGATCGGGTGCAACGGTCAATAATAATAGTAATAATAATAATAATAATAAGGTATAGTACATATAAGCCAGAAATGTGTGGGGCAAACACTTATTTTCTTCGCCTGGAAGCCACCAGATCACAAAATATACCGGTTTGTCAGAATTACTTGGGTTAAAGGTGGTTAATCCCAGAAAAGCTGTAAAAAAGGTGCAGAAGGAGTGCAGGGAGTCATAAAATGGTTGGAAGCTCTTCTACTTAAGATCTGTGTATACAAAGTATCTCATTAATTAAATAAGGATTAAATAAAACACAATATAGTTATTTGATTGATTTATTTTGTGATTTTTTTGTACATTTTTTATAAGGACTGTTTCTTGTCTACTTTTTTTTTTTTACATATTCAAATTAATCATCAATCATTCATTCATCTGTTTATTGCTAGCTCCACTAGCGTTAGTGTCGTGTCACACATAGTGTAGAATATACATATTTTCACATTCAATTTAAGCCTCCTTCCAAAAATTGGCATCTTTTCTTTCATATCGTCATCATCTGATGAGCTGTCATATACAATATTAGGGCAAAAGTTATATTCCTGAAAAGCATTGCTCACCATGCCGCTGATGTTGCTGCTAACACTACTGAAGGAACCAGTACAAACTGGGATATGGAAGTGAAATTTTCAATTCAGTTTTCTTTGCATAGCGCTTTTTACACCTGACAGAGAATGTAAACTTATGTTTTCAAACATTTCTCTATAAACCCTATACATCCCTAATGAGCAAGTAGGTTCCAAGCAAAACCTCCCTCAATGAGCACGAGGAAGAAACCTTGAGAGGAACCAGATTAAAAAGGGAAGCCCACCCGCATTTGGGTAAAAGCAGATAAAAATACAAACCATATAGCAGAAACTCCACTACAGTATAACATAAAGTCTACTTGGTTATCTTAACACTGTCATTTGAAAATTCATCGTCACAGTTTCTGAGTTTATATTTAGGTTCATATGGATCATCATCAGCAGGAGTGAGGGGCTTCTAAGATGAGAACTCCAAGCAGCAGTAGCCCATCAGGAGGGATCACAGGATTCAGAGAGAATTTTTACCCGGCAAATACATACAAGTGAGGTGATACACACTGTGCAACATACTAGTGCGGTTATGGGGATTATAGGCACCCTTGAAACACCACTTGACCAATCAAATAAGAGGACCTGCAGTGAAATTGTTGTATAATACAGTAATAACAACATATTAAAACAAGTGCATAAAAATAACCCTATAATTTGTATTACAGCTGATTATACTATCAGAACTACTGGTCATTAGTCAACACTTGCTGACCAATCAAAAGTATGGAATTTACATTAGAGTGGTGGAGCACAACAATCAAACAGTAACACCACACCACCTACACTATGGAAACTAGGCCCTCGGCAATCGCTGTCTCACCACAACATCTAAAAAGGTACAGTACCATTGAGTCAGCCTTTAACTTCTACAGGACCTACGAGTAGGCTTTAAAAAGACACAAATTCGTAATGCCCAAAGGTGATGCTGCTCTAGCACAGTCCTGCAGGGCCACAGCGGTGTACAGTGAAGTGTTTTCCCCAACCTTAGACCACCTGTCAGGGCCCAGAAGGGCTGAATAATGAGCCCATGAGTTGAATCAGGTGTTCGAGAGGGAGGAAACTGCTGAAGTGCGCAGTGCAGTCCGAAGTCTCACCAGAGTCCTTATTTACAACAAGCAATAGAAGTAATGGCACCCTTGGTAAATACCATCATAAAGAAATTTCTTTGAAATGAATTAATTAATCTCATTTGATTCTAAACATTAGCTGAATTAATTGTATACTATGATTAAATGATAAATAAATCAAAAAATATGTATTCTTTTGAAACTAACCTGCCCCCAAAATAAAATCTGTGTTTCAGAGATTCTCGTACCTGTCCTTATATTATGGATACCAATATTATAAGTATATTTAGAAAAAATAAATGCCCAAAATAGTTTCCGAGATATATTTTAATATAGATAATCTCTATTAAGAAATCTATAAACATTTTTTAATGACTTACTGTATCCTGAACTTGTCCTGAGTTCATCCTTGCTTGTATATATGAACTGCCCTTGGGGATGGGTACTCTACAGCAGTGGTTTATTACATTTTAGCTGAAAAGGAAAAAATGGTTGGAATTTCTTCATCTTGAAGGGAATGGAATGATTGCAAGTTCACTGTTGTGTGAGAGGGTTTTTTTTTTTTTTTTTTTAATTCCAGACAAGTGCTTAACTAACTTGGGGTTGTTCAATGTCAGAATGTCGCTGCCTCAGACGAACAGACAGCATAACTCAATCTCTCTCCATCATGAGGGAATTTTCAAAAGAATACGTTATATTTATGTAGTATCATAATACTTAAATAACCTTAACCCTATAGCTGCAATGCAAAAAATTGCATCTTAGCAAGTTGAAATATCATGAATGTTGTCAAAGTGAGCTTCCATTTCCTTTTAGAAGTTTATCAGAGACCAAATTTGAAATCATGAAACCTATTTCTAAACTGTCAATTATAACTATCACTCCATGCATCAAAATACTTTTACTAGTATTTAATAACTGACTCACTTTTTTGCAGTGTGTAAGTGACAATGTGTGATGAGATGTATCAGATAGCAGCCTGTGACGACCCTGCAGCTCTTCATCACCAAGGGAGTGCCAAAGAGTAAACCTCCGCTCAAACATGCACAGTATAAATACAAAAAACATCCTACCATGGATTAGTGAATTGTTCATGGTGTACCCTACCTCTAGAATAGGCAGTACACACATAACGGATAAACGGACAGATGGATGGACAGACGGATTGGAGAACAGATTGATGGACAAATGATTGGCCTGATGGCTAGACAGACTGATGGTTTGTTGGA
>JAQMYF010000027.1:19188536-19199576 GCA_030014195.1 Neosilurus mollespiculum
AATCAGCAATGGTTCTTTTACATGCTTCTCACCACAGACAGTGAGAGACATGGCTGGCCTTTGATAACCCAGTTAGCGGTACTGGGGGGACAGCAGTGACATCCCGTTGATAGTGGAGCTTGAACCCCCCAACCTTGGGATCAGTAATCCAGCACTGTACCACTGGGCCACCACTGCCCCCCCCTGCTGGATAATATGTTTAATAAAAGATTTCCAACAATAATATTTGAAAGCATTTGGTGATCTTTAAAACACAAAAAAATGTAAGCAATTTGCCCTGTTCTGTCTACTTTATTGCTAAAAAAAATACATCAAGTATATAGAATTAAATTACAATTGTATGGCTGGCTGTGCCTGGCTGTATACTGTACGCTCTGTCGATTTTCAATGTGCTGTGCGATGTCAAGTTGACGCCATCTTGGACAGTGTTCCTTCGGCATCAACAGCATGAAAGGAGATGGAAAAGGAAGATTTTAGGGACAGAATGCTTTGTGGTAAACTGTAAAAATTACAGCAACCAATACAGCAGATTTGCAGGGATAACATTTCACAAGTAAGTGATAATGACGTGTCTGAAAAGCCATGTAAATCCACGTTAGAAGAGTGTGTGTTCACGTGAGTATGAGGATGGTACTGGAGAGATTATATACACATCTGGAGAGATTATACTCTGGGAGATTATAGTAGGAGTCAGTACTTACATGTACATGTATAAAGTAAATGTAAACTCATCACTCAAATATATGGGTTTATGATTGGGAACATGATCTTATGAGTAAGAAAAGTATGCCTGCAACAATGCTTACCATATTGTACATGTATTATAGCAGTATTCCATCTACATGTATATATATATAAAATATTAAAATGGTTTGATACGGCCTAATAGATGTAAACAAGAGCATACTCTAATTACTGGCAAATTTATTGGTTTTGTATATATTTGACTGTTCTATTTAAAGAATAACTTTATAAAAATATGTTGCAATAAGTTTTCTAAAATAAACAACATTAACATGTACAGCACTGTTGGAATAAAAATGTTTGCATGTTGCAAGTAGCATGACTTGATGTGGGATAATTACATTGTTTTTAATTAATTAATAACATGTATTTATCCTGTATTATGCATTCCATAACAATAAAAACAAACACACTGATAATATAATATCATGTTACGTGCCAAATAAACCCACAGATCACTTTCTAGTGGCATTAAAACACTTTCTTTATGCTTCCTTTCCCCACTGTTTCTGTAGTGAAAACACACAGGGAGCCCTCTCCAAGATGGCATAAAGTTGACACCGCGAGAGCGATGCATGACCCATCTATCTTTTTACCATTTAGCATAAATAAAATAAATATTCAACAAATGCTAAACGACTAATTGATCCATTATACTAATTAGAATACGAATTCCTGTAAAACTCAGGTTTATTGTTTACTCTATATGCCAATCATTTTTATTCATAAAGTCATATTTTATTTACCTTTTTTAAATGTTTAAATTCTCATAATTGCCTATTTGTTAAATAATAAAATAATACAATCATAAATGAATAACTTACATTATCCATAAATATATTTTCATGTAACGCTGTTATTTTTATTGTGCACTTGACAACAAAGGCGAATACCCATTGTGACCTGAATTACAAAACTGTTTACAAAAGGTTTTTCAAATTGTTTTTTTTTTTTTTATTATTCATGACATATTTCCATGTTGAACTACAACATAATTGTAACATATACATAACTGTAAAAGTGCTGTGGTGTTACTCTGAGGATTTTTTTAAACAAATGTTCTGGGTTTTTTTGTAGTAAATCTGGACCCTGCTGTTTACTCCAGAAACTGCACCACTACCCTGTAATAACGCCACACTTATCCACAGAGCAAGAAATTACAGCCGCCACCCTCTTCCCAACCCTCAAGATTTTAGTGTAGCAGGAAGTCACAGTAAGTCGGCCTTGTGCAGTATGTTTTTTAAAATAAAATGAATGTACTGTAAAAGGATTACTTCAATCATTTTTCAAATAAAAACACTGATACACATATTTTAAACAAGGCAAAGTGGATTGATTTTTTCAAAGGATAAATGCTTCAGTATGTGTTCAATACTTCACCACTTTTTCAGAACCTCAGAATCATTTTTCTTGGAAACTTCAAGTATTCATTTATTTTCCAAACTGGAGCCTATCTCAGCCGACTCTAGGCAAAGGCAGGGTACACTCTGAATTTCTCACCAGCCGCAGGGCCAACATAAAGTCTTGCCTTCTTCGTTCCTGGTCCAGAGTAGATATACAGGTTTTCTGTTTACTAGTAACTATTGCGGCACGGTGGCGTAGTGGTTAGCTCATCACAGCAAGAAGGTCCTGGGTTTGTCTCTGGGATTGTCGTTTCTGTGTAGAGTTGGCATGGTCTCCTCGTGCTTGTGTGGGTTTCCTCTGAGTACTTTGGTTTCCTCCCACAGTCCAAAGACATGCACTTTAGGCTAATTGGCTGTTCCAAATTGCCCCTAGATGTGAGTATGAATGGATGTTGCGTGTACGTATATGGAGGCCCTGTGATTTTCTGGTAAGCTGTTCAGTGTACCCTGTCTTTGCCTAGTATCAGGTGACATAGGCTCCAGCCTTCTTGTAACCCTTATAGGATTAAGGATTAATTCTTCCAAAGTAAAAGTGCTCCTGCCATTTAACAAATGCTTGAATTGCTAACAAGCACCACAGCTTGTGGAATTTAAAGAGGAATGTTTATATGGCACTTTTTACAAATACAAAGTTTCTCTCTCCACCACAGAACTTTACAAATGTTTGGACCATTTTGCTGTGAGCTTTGTGCAAACGTAGCAACTTCTCTCCTGCTCACCTTGTGCTGATGGTTTTAAAGCGAAATAAATTAAACCACATCCTTCATACAAAGTAAAACAATAAAGAAAAGCATGTCCATAGTCTTAACCTCTGTTTGTGTTGCGGTGTTGCATTGCTGCTGTCCTTATGTGCTGTGTTAAAATTATATAACCATTACACAGCCCAGGTCTTATATAACTTTATGATTGGTATGGTTTCCAAACCAAGTAGTAATTCAGAAGCTAGAGTTGTTCCTAAAGAACTCTTGTTCTCGGTCTCTGTAGCTCTTCACAAGGCTCTGGAAGTAAAATGTGAAGGAATTTGTAGGAAACAAAACCACCTCAGGTATCAGGGCATGTTCTAATAAGAAATTAGACATTTGATTTATTTTCTGTGAGGAGACTTTTATGTTGAACTTGAGGAAGGAGTCTCCAGTATCAGTACCAGTCAGAGGTAAGGCTGTAAATTTTTTGGTGTCACACCGCTAGCAGCAGAGGAGACATCAGATGCGATATGCAGTTCAACAGCACTTTTATGATGGATAAGTGGCACAGTCCAAAACCACAATCCAATTCAGTTCAGGGAATCAGGCAGACAAAATAGCCGAAGCAAGGCAGAAACAAATAAATGTTAGGCATGCAAGAGTCACACACACAACAGTTCAGTATCACAGTATGCACAGATTGGCAGACACAGAAAAAAGCAACAAAAAAACCCCCACAAAAAATAATGTCTGGCAACAAACACAAAGGCAATACCTCACAATGAGTGCTTAAACTGAGAGTTCCAGGGTGTTTCTCAAAGCCCTTATTTGTTGTTCCTCACTCCATTATCCTTGCTTAAACCAGAAGTTCTGGCCAACCAAATTCTCTGATTTGTGCATCAAGCAGCATCAAGGAGCAAAGAACAATAAGCAAGGATAAACGAGAGCAGCCTTCCTGGAAGGGCTGCACACCAGCATATAAATAACCCGCCTCTTATATGACGTCGGACGTTTTTTCAGCAGGTCAGCTGTGCCGCCGTCATCAGCAGTGGACTTCGTAGTTCCACGTGATCCTTCTCTTTAAACACATTTCCTTGATTCCAGGCACCTCACCTAATTTCCTTACATTTCTTCATGTTTCCTCGGTGGGAGACACAAGTGAGGGGAAACGAGGATGTAATTTTAGGGATTTTGAAAAGCACCCTATAAACACTGGTATGTTAATCAGGTGTGTGTGTACTGACAGGTGTGCTGGGAGACCTGTGATGTGTTAGGAGAAGTCAGGTGATTATGAGTGGTGAGGTGCGTACTGGGAAGTGTAGTGCAGAAACTGATCAGTGGCCAGTTAATAAAAAGACACTTGATAAAATACCACAGGCCGGAAAAACGTAGACTGTTTATAAACTTTATAATAAATTGATACAATGTATGACATCATTCTTTAATAATATATATTTTTATTTGCTATGGAGACACTTTGACACAGAGCGTGTCATCAAACCTGTGCATCGTTTATTAGTTTTTAATTAATGCATGCTCCTGAGTGTTGTAATGCTTGTATACATTATAATGAAGAAATCTGAGTTATAGCCAAATTTCCATCTACATGCTTCTCATGAATCCAAGAGAGTAGGAATATAATTCCATATCCTTAATCAGGTATTCTAACTTACCCCATGGGCAAAATACAGGACCCAGCTGCCATAAACATACCATATATCTGCTTAACTGCTACTGTATCAACTCTTGTACACTATGCTTGGTCCCTTTTGGTGTGGTCAGATCTTTTTTTAATCATCTCTTTTGATCCTGCATCTAAAGAAAGAGAGAGAGAGAGAGAGAGTGAGAGAGAGAGAGAGAGAGAGAGCATGTCATTAGCAGAGTATGCTTACGTGTAGGTCAAGAAAGTAAAACACAGCCCTGGGTTGACGTTTCTGAAAATAGCAGGCAAGGCAGAGCGATCGCAGGCAGACTACCCATCCATTACCCTCTGGGTGCATGTGGAAGGCATTTCCCCCCGCCAGTTTTCCACCACACATGTCCACATCAGGGCAGAAGGGTGGAGGCTGGGGAAACGTGCCACTCCGAGTTTGAGAGAGCAAGCAGGACAAGACTGGACGAGGAAGACACAGACACACACACACACACACACACACACACAGGGACAGAAGCTTACACTGGGATTGTGTGTGACTTCAGGACAGATCTGTGCTATTCAGCGTTCAGATGCCGTCCTCTGTATGGTACAGTACAATTTCTCTCTTTTTCGGCTGGGTGTTTAAAATATAGAGAGGTGTGTGTATTGTCTATTGCATATAGCAATCCAATCAATAACTCTTGTAATGTATCCGAGCTCTGTAGGCAATGCTGATTATCCACGCAACAAGTCTTTCTGAAAAAGGAGTACTATTTAGAGCAAATTATTACCCTCATGCTTTGTATTTCTCCATCTCTCTACACTTGTCCATCCTTCTGCATGTCCGTTGTTTTTTCCAGTGTTTGTCTGCTGCTAGCTGTAGAGATGCATTCTGAGAAAGTGATGGGTTTGGATCTCTTAATGGAGCTTTTAAGTGGCGCTGTATGGCAGAAACCCTTCCCTGATACACTCTTGTGTTTTCACCTGAGGAGAAGTCTGATTAATTACTTCTGGTATTGATATCTAGACAGGAAGGGATTGTTGGTTAAGTGTGTTTTAAAATAAATGAATAAATAGCACTAAAGGATATATTTCAAATGTTATGACAATTGTAGCTGGTATTTCTATAATACCAGACCACAAATGATAGTTAGGCACATGCACTAATTTATTAGCTTAGGATTTGATGGTCTGGCGAGCTGCACATGGTGTACCTCACTTTCACCCAGCATCAGCTGAGGGGGGCACCAGCATCCCTAGGACTCTAGTGGGATTAATCATTAATCATTTCTCAGAAAATTGTAGTTTATAATTCTATATTCGATCTGTTTACACTCTAAGTACTACCTAAGTGTAGCTCTGAATTCATCATAGAAGTGCCACTTACCTGCAGTAACTAGCAGTGGATAGCAGTTGACAAAAAGAAGGGGATTTGGGGTATAATCGCCGCCAAGTAGGTTATGTTGTTCATTTTTTATGAGTTTGTTAGCAGGATTACGCCCAACCTTCTGAGCAGTAACCAGGAGCCTTAACCACTGAGCTACCACTTACCCACTGGGTTACGGAAACTAAGTTGGAACTGGTAGCACTGTCTGCAGATGTGTTATTATTAACTACCATTGACTGATATTTATTTTATTATCGTAATAGTGAGTAATACTTAGTTTATTGTTGTAATACTGAGTGATATTTATTTTTTATTTAAGCTTTCACCTTCTTGAGGGTGTAAAGGGTTTCAGTGGGGTCCAGTATGCATTTCAGTGAACAATGCCCTGTGGTTATATGTTTGTATTCCTTAATGTAAGAGTAGAACTGCTCTGATCCAAGTTCTTTTTCCTTTCTGGGAGACTTTTGTGGCACTGTGGCACAACTTTCTCAGCATGTTTCTGAGTAATTTGTAAAGTAATCTTACTTGGTTATTCGTTATACCAATGGTAAAACAAAGGCCATATACCAGGCAGGGTACACCCTGATCAGGACACCAGTCTATCACTGGGCTAACATGGATACAAACCATCCACAACCCAATCTATGGCAATTTAGAGTCACTAGTTGACCTAATGTGCATGTATATGTAGTGTGGGAGAAAACTGGAGTACCCAGAGGAAACCAAGACAAGTATGGGAAGAATATGCATACACCACACAAAACGGTCTTGTTGGACACACAATGCGAACCTCAAACCTTCTTGTTGGGAAGCAACAGTAACTACAGCTATGGTTCCATGCTGCTTCGGTATTTTATCCAGTAGGAAATTTGGGGATCACATAGAATAAAATGTTACCCATGGGACAATGTTTCATATAAGAAATAAAATCATTAAACTGAGCTTGTATTGCAAATATCTGATAAACCGTGTAAAAACATGGCAGGATGTCAACAGCTATTTAACTTTTTCTTTTGAAGCCCACAAAAGCACAGCAAATACCCTTTTTAATTTATGGATACAAATTAAAACTAGTAATAAACCACAGAAGAAAACCAGTCATAGTCTTCAATGGCAGTGTTAGGGCTTAGAGTTAATGTGTCCAATGATTCTGCATCCACAAAGCATTGAAAAACAAAAGCACTCACCCGGGATCAGATTTCCTTAAGATCTTCAGGAGTGTGTGGTTAAAAACAAATCACTTCCTAGAAATTTGAACTGTCTAGTTTGTAATTGAAGTCCCTTAAAAACAATTAGGAGGTTGAGACTGAGACTCACCACAAATGACTACTGGTCGGTTTATATTCAGGTGGGAGTGGTATACTTCTTTCATCTTTCTACACCACCTTTATATATTTTTTGGTTATTTATCTTTCAGAATCTTGGTGTCTTTTAAAGTCATTTTTCATGTTGAAACAAACCAAATGAACAGCAGGGTGATGTTCTGGCATTGGATTACACACATCTACAAGCAATTCCAATAACTGTCAGGCACTCATCTATATGCTGTCCTGTCCGTATGAGAGCCTTGTTTATTTGTGGCTGCAAAAAGCCTGTATTGATTATTAATACCTACTAAAAATGACCAGATGCTTTCTATGAGATCGAATTTCTTGCTTATATTTTTTTTCATTGCAGCTGGAGCACCACACCTGAAACCTCAAACCCTGAAACCTTTAATTTTCAGCAGTAACGTGGGTGGGGACGCAACAGCCCGTTGAGTCTGTGATTAGTGGGTAGCGTGCGGGACCTCTCATGGCGTCGACAGATCACCAGTGCGAGCGACACCCAACAGGTGCCCACCCACACACCCATCCGCAGTGCCCTGTCCACAGCCCTGCAGCAGAGGAAGTGAAAAACAATGGCCTGCGCAAAGGCTTGAGCAGACACCGAGACTATGTGAAGATCTCTGTGCCTGATGGCAAGGGCAAGCCTCCACCCATGGAGTGGTGGAAGACGGTGATTGCCTTCATGTACGCAGCATTCAACCTGGTTCTGACTACAGTGATGATCACGGTGGTACACGAAAGAGTTCCAGAAAAAGAGAGCAGCCCGCCACTACCGGATAAGTTCTTCGACTACGTGGACCGTGTGAGGTGGGCTTTCACGGTCACTGAAGTGAATGGGATGCTGCTGATGGGGATTTGGTGTATACAATGGCTATTCCATAGATACCGGTAAGAAGGAGCACAAAACTGGACTTTGCATTCCTTCTTAGCATGTGAGGATGCAGACAATGCCTGATAGCTTGCCAGGGGGATGAATTAAAGGTACAGTATGTAAGATTTAGCAGTGTCTAGCAGCATCTAGGGGTGAGGTTTCAGATTGCACCAACTGAAATTTCATTTCCGACCATTCCGTTTTGAATCCTGTATGGATGAGGGCTACTGTAGAAACATGGCTGTGCAAGATGGCGGCCTCCATGAGAGGGGACCCGCTCCCCATGTAGATATAAACAGCTAATTTTAAGGACCTGAAAACTGATTAACTTTTTTTAATGACTATAAATTAATAAAGTCAGGCAGTGGTGGCTCAGAGCATAAGGCTCTGGACCGGTGATCCGAAGGTCAGTGGTTCGAGCCCCAGTACCACCAAGCTGCCATTGATGGGCCCTTGAGCAAGGCCCTTAACCCATGTGCTCAGTTGTACATAGATAAATGTAGGTCGCTCTGGATAAGGGCATCTGCCAAATGCCTTAATTCTAAAATAGTATTTATTAATAATGAGCCCTTATTTCTGCTAATAGATTCTCTAAAATATTACACACTGTACCTTTAATATTTACCCAAGTCCCATGGGATGTGTTGTCACCCATGTATCTACCATAGCACATATTAATCTGATATTAAAGATCCAACGGTCAAGACTCTAACAAAGTAAAACACTTATTTTACACTTAAACACTAGCTAATCTATGCTAATCAGGATACGAGAATGCTCACACAGTACTTTGAACAGGCTTTTGACTTGTCTCACTGCATTTAATCATCATTATACATGTTTGAGATTTAGTCTGATTTCCTTCTTCAGGAGGTCGATTTGAGATGTGATCTCACCCCAGCTGCTGAGAAGAAATCATCCATAAAAGCAATCTAATTTAAATGTTGCTTCCTACGCACACTTTGTACATGACAGCATTAACAGATAACGGAGTTAATCTTTGTACATCACCTGCAGGACACTCAATATATGTGCTTACAGTTTATCAGGGCTTGAGTCGATAGATTATTCTATAATAGATACGTTTATTAGGAAGTGGGAGATTTGTGATCTTTTTGATAAAAGATGCATATGAGGGCAGGACAGGCGAAATCAGCATTGTGATTGGTGAAGAAGCTTCTGCAAGTTTTACTCAGGATTAAAACCCTGAATCTTCCTTTATAAATGTACAATACATAGAATGCAGTCTCATTCACTCATTTGCTGAACCATTTAATCTTGTTAGGGTCGCAGTGAGGCTGAGGCCTATCTCAGCCAACAGTGGGCAAAGGCGGGGTACACTTTGAACAGCTTGCCAGACCAACACACACAACCATTCACACTCATACTCAAGGGTCAATTTGGAACAGCCTTGGACCTTCTTGCTGTGAGGCAGATGTGCTAACCACTATGCCACCGTACCATCAAACCGTGAACCCCCCCCCGCCCCCTTTTTTTTTTCTAAACCTTTAACCTCTAATTGTACAGGCTAATTTGATAACCCATGTGCAACCACTGTAGGAAGTCATTTTCTTCAAATGGTCTCGAGGTTGTGTAATTGTGTTTCTTTGCCCGCTCTGGTTCTATTAGTGCTAAACCATTTAAGGCCAGATTTTTTCCATTTTCAGATGAAACGGACAAGAGCTTCATGACACACAGGGACATGCAGACACTGCTCTTTGAAGTGTTAATTCTACATTTTACCTAGTATAGAATCATATTTGTCTTGCGATTTCAGATGATACAATTACAGTCCGCAGCAAGGTTTGCCCCTGTCATATCACATTGTCAGTTATTTTACAAACCACATGGCCTGCTAACACTGACTTCATAATTGCATTACGGTTGTATAATATTTAATACAGATTTACTATGAAAAGAAAAATACATTTCAGTGTATCTTATAGATCACATTAACATCAGAGCTGATTCATATTCAGACACAATACTAAACGTTAACATTTCCAAAGCATTTATTAGATTACTGTGTCTGACTGCTTGTAGATTTCCTCCAGTAAATACAAAATGCAGACAGCACGGTGGCATAGTGATTAGCATGTCTGCCTAACAGCCAGAAGTTCCTAGGCTCAGGAGTTTGCATGTTCTCCCTGTGCTTGAGTGGGTTTCCTCCGGGTGCTCCGGTTTCCTCCCACAGCCCAAAGACATGTTTATTAGGCTAATTTGTGGCACCAAATTGACCATAACTATGAGTGTGAATGTGAATGATTGTGTGTGTGTGTTGGCCTTGTGATGGTCTGCGTTCAGGGTGTACCCACTCTTTGCCTGGTGTCAGCTGAGGCGCTCTGTATGAAACAGGTACAGACATGAGTATTAGGCTGATTCATTTTTATTTATTTCTAGAAATCCCTCTACAGCATTACTAGTAAATGCCTGGTCGGGGTTGCTATGCTTTAAATTATATATGTAGGCCACATCCATCCAAGCTTGGGATCACACTGTGATCCCTGAAGCTTTGAGGCTACCAGATGTATTGACATGTCTGTTTAGACCTTTTTATTTGATGATAATAATAATAATAATAATAATAATAATAATAATGTGATGGCCTGGCAAGCTGTCCAGGGTGTACTCTGCCCTCACCCAGAGTTGGCTGAGATGGGCACCAGCTTCCCCACGACCCTAATTAGGATTAAGCGGTTCAGGAAATGAATGAATGAATGATCTACCATTGACTAATAAAACTAACTTCTACACTACTGAGATGGTCTGGAATAGTTAAGACTTTTAAAGTTTTTTCTTTTTTTTTTTTTTTTTTTTTTTTAGCAAATAGCCAAAATAATCACCTCGATTAATATGTGGTTTCACCACTTAGTCTGATGTTTTATTTTGTTGGTTTCTTGTCATTTTTACTGTGAATGAGTAATATCAATTCACAAATCCTGAATGACTGCTATCTGCTATAGGGACTTATAACAATCCAATGCATGT